>CM035152.1:78651358-79079558 GCA_020205615.1 Panax quinquefolius
TTGATGCAAAATTAGACTCAGACTTGATGGAAATACAAGAGGACATTGAGACACCTCAGAGATTAAGGAATGGGTCGCAGACAAACCTAAACCTAACCTCGACTCAAACCACTTCTTTCAATCTTGGAACCTTTGAAATCCCTAAGCTAATCCAGATTGGTTCGACACCTCACCCCAAACCAACGGAATGACATGGTTGCACTATTAACCCAATTCCGTGGATGTGTTTGCATGGTCTCAAGAAGACATGGTGGGTTTGTCCACCGACATTGTTCTTCATCGCCTTCCCATTAAAGAAGGATTCAAGCCAATCGTGCAAAAACTCGCCGCGATTGAAACCTCGAGTGGAGTTTAAAGGTTAAAGAAGAAATTTTGAAACAATTTCAAGCTGACATTATCATGGTGTCTACATATCCGGAGTGGATATCAAACATTGTTCCTGTGACTAAACTAGGAGGAAAGGTATGAGTTTACGTGGATTACCAGGATTTGAACAAAGCTTGCCTTAAAGATAGCTTTCCCCTGCCCTTTATCCACATTCTCATTGACAATACTGCTCAATACGACATGTACTCCTTTGCGAATTGCTTTGGGGGGTACCATCAGATTATGGTCACTGAGGAAGACCGTGAGAAAACTATTTTCATCATGCCTTGGGGAACCTTTTGCTACAGACGGTTGTATTAGGCCTCATCAATGCCGGGGCAACCTATTAAAGAGCTATGATGGCTCTCTTCCACTATTTAATGCATAAGGAGATAGAGATCTATGTGATGACATCATTGTCAAATCTCGTAGGAGGAAGACCACTTTAGACCATCTCAAAAGTTATTCAACAGTCAGTATAAGTAATAACTTGAAGTTGAATCCAACCAAGTGCGCCCTGGTGTTAAGTCGTGCAAGTTGCTAGGTTTCCTAGTCACCATAAAGGATTGAATCGATCCTACCCAAAATCCGTGCCATCAAGGAAATGCCCATTCCTCGATTGCAGAGAAGAAAAATACATGGATTTTGGGAAGAATCAACTTCATTAGCGTATTTATTTCTCAACTCATAGCAACTCCGTGAGCCAATCTTCAAGTTGTTAAGGAAGAACTCCTCAATGAAATGGAACGATGAGTGTCGAAAAGCCTTCCTTACCATTAAAGAACATGCTTGGTTAACGCCTTGTTTTGGTACCACCTGTGGATGATGTTCCCCTGCTCATGTACCGTCCATTAATGATAATGCCATGGGCTATATATTAGGGCAAAAAGACGATGAGGCTAAGAACGAACTATCTATTACCTCAACAAAAGATTCAGCAGCAGCGAACACAAGTACACTCTGATTGAGAAGACTTGTCAGCTTTAGCATGGGCTTCCATGAGGTTACAACATTACCTCCATGGTCACACAACCCATCTAATATCCCGCATGGATCCTCTCAAGTATGTGTTCAAGAAGCCCATATCAATTGTCGATCATCTGTATGGCAAATTGATCCTATAACAATTTGACATCGCTTATGTGACGCATTTAAAAGTCCGCCGAGGTTAAGGAATTGCGGATCAACTGGCCGCCGCACCTGCAGGGGATTACAAACCCTTAGAAAGATACTTCCCCGATAAAGGGGTAATAACAGTTTAGCAACACCATCAGTGCGATGCATGCCATATATGGAAAATGTATTTTGATGGAGCTATTAACATAGAAGGCTCTGGAGCTGGAGCAGCTCTAATATCCCAGACGGGGGCAGTGATCCCGTCAGCCATCAAATTGCAAATGTCACAAGACCAACAACACAACCGAGTATGAAGGTCAGATCACGGGCTAAAACTTGCCCGTTCAATGGGCATTAGGCGATTAAATGTCTTTGGTGATTCTGAATTGGTAATCAAACAATCCACAGGAATCTATCAAACCAGAGAATTGCATTTACTGCCTTACCATCATCAAGTTTTACAAATGGCTTTGGAGTTCGAAGAAATCTCCTTTCTACACATTCCTCGTAATAGGAATGATTTTATGGATGCACTAGCTACATTGGCCTCCTCGATTCATATACCTAACAAGGAAAATATGCCAAGCATCACATTTGCCCTACAAAAGGCCCCAAATTTATGGGAACTATGTTGAGAAGTATCGATGAGCTAACTCCCATCCACAACCCTTGGTATCAACATATCAAGGAGTATCTGTGAGATGGATGTACACCCGCTGATGCGAGCCTGACTAAAAAGAGGCGGATCCATCGACTTGCTATGAAATTCTACTTGAGTAGAGATGCACTCTACAAGAGAGACGCAGGACTAGGTCTCCTCGTATGTCCGGACAAAGACCAAGCTTTGAGGCTCATGGATGAGATCCATGGTGGAGTATGTGGCCCACACATGAGCGGACCCCTACTTGTCAAGAAAATCCTCGTAACATGGCATTATCGGGCTTACACTCAAAGCTGACTGTGATGATCACGTCAAGAGATGCTATCAATGCCAAATTCATGGGAATTATATCTACGCCCCTCTAAGGGAACTCCACAATATGAGTTCGCCATGGCCCTTCTCAATGTGGGGAATGGACGTGATCGAGCCCATCGAGCCCAAAGCCAAGAGAATGGACATCGATTCATATCCACCATGATTGACTATTTTACCAAATGGGTAGAAGCGCCTCCTTCCCGGGTTACTAAAGAAGTCATCATTGTTTTCATCGTAAACAATGTCGTCGGTCGATATGACAACCAGAGGTCATTGTGTCGCATAATGCTAAGAACCTCAATAACAAAATGATGGAGGAGTTATGCAAGAAATTCCACGCTAAACACCTTAACTCCGCCATCTACCATCCAAAGATGAATGGTGCCGCCGGTTGGCTAATAAAAACATCAAGAAGATCATGCGTAAAAATGTCCGCGAAATCACAAAGGATGGCCTAACCTCTCGCTTCTTACTTTATTAGCCTCACGTAACTTCAAAGCGTACTTCCATTGGGGCAACCTCCTACTATTAGCTTATGGATGGAAGCAAAGGTTCTATAGAGGTGGAAATGGAATCCTCTCAGAGTGTTAATGGATGCTCAATTAGATGAAGACCAATGGGTACAAGATGTATCACCAATTATCTCTAATAGATGAAAGGCAAACCATGCTATCTTCCATGGTCAGTTATATCAAAAAGGATCGCATCGACCTATAATAAAAAAAGTCCGCTACTACAGCTTCAAACAACGCGACTATGTTTTGAAGAAGATCATTGTCAACCAAGATCAATCTAAGGGAAAATTCGCTCCTAACTGGGAAGGCCCATTTTGTGACACCCCCAAAATAGGTCCATTCCATCCAACCCATTCTGAGTCGCCAAATACATGGTACAGAAATAACTACAACTTTATTATTACAACATATAAACTGTGAGTTTAAATACAGATATTGCCATCTAGACAATATCCACACGCAAATAAATCCCCATCATAATTATTGATACATTATTTTACAAAATGGTGAGGACTACTAAACAACTCTCTCTAACCTTCATTCCATACCCCGACTAGTACTCGCCACATTCTCGCCTCCCGAGAAGAAAAATGGAACAAAAAGGAAAAGGGTGAGCTCAACTAGCCTAGTAAAGAATATTATGACTAAGATAATATACAACAAATTATCATTAGTCTTCAACAGGAAAAACTAATAGAATACAATAGACAACAAGTTTTTAAACCAATATTCGCAATGAAATAATAATTCATTAGAAGAGTTAAGTAGAAATGCAACTACTATCTTCTATGTATGAATTTAAAAGTTCGTCGCTCATCTTTTATCCTCAGAACATCAATCAACATACATCCGGAATCAAATATTCATCTTTGCACTACAGGCCAAAGATATTCATCAGTTGGTCATGTTCATCTAAACACCTGTTCATCTTTGCACTACGGCCAAAGATATTCTTCAGAAATCATTTATCTTTGCACTACAGGCCAAAGATATTCCATAATATCATCATTTAAGACCAAGATGATGAAAAATATTTTTAAAGAAACGAATCCAAAGTGAAACAAAATGACAAGGATTAAGGATTCGTATTTTGTTTTATCCACGCCAAAAAAATACCTCAAAAATAATCATAGTGGTGTAAAATTCAAGAATGATCAAAACATGGATACAATCAAAGCTAGTATCCGCAATAGATATTTTGGACAAAAGAAGAAATTTTATTTTTCTATGAATAAAGGCCAGACACGTGAATAGTAACTCTACACCAAAAGATAGAAATTCGCAAAAACATCTTCACGCTTCACTTAATAGTACTCGTGAATAGTAATCTCGTGAATAGTAACTCATGAATAAGAACTCCTTACATAAAAAGTTCCAAATTTGATAAAATGTTTCAACCAATATTTCAAAGATAATGATATCAAGAAATAATATCATTCGAGAAGAAAATAACATCCTTACCTCGAAAAGATCAAGATTTCTAAATGAAACACCTGGATATAGGCTATGACTTGACTTCAGCACAGAGATAGCAATACTCAAAGTATACTCAAAATACTCACAAGAATATCGCCGATAATATAGAGAGAAAACTTCGCTTCGTGTGATTTTCAATTCTAACCCAAAGACCCTATTTATAGAAATCGCTTATAACACCAAAGCGTAAAATTGAATATAATAATATTATATATAAATAAAATTCATACGCCCACATCTTGAATCTGAATTCACCACCACGCACATGTTAAATATGCCCACAACATATAAAAAACGCTTTTATTAATAAAATAAATAAAACTTCCAAAATCAATTATTTCGAACTTAACTTCGATAATTCATAATAAATAGCCATTTTATCGTAAAATTCAATCACGTGACTTTTTTATAGGAAATTCAATTTCTACAACTTTTGAAGAAGAAAGTTTTTCCAAATTCCAAATGTAAATCGACCAAATCCACATACTGGACAATTTTACAAAGCTATAATCAAATTTCACCAAGAAATGGAGTCCACCGACATGTTTAATATGTTTTAAATATTTATTGCAACAAAAATACTCTTCCTCCTCGATACTCATATATCCCACATTCGTTAAAATATCACCGCTAATATATTATTAAAATAATATATTTAAATGAATTATTTTATCGTAAAAGATAAAATATTAATTTTCAACAATTGTCATTTTAAAAATTTTCCATCTATATCCACATAAAATCAATATTTTCCTCATCATATAAATCAATAATTAATTATTCACAAATAATATTATGTAATCACATTATCGACAACCAGTGCGCTTCTCGAAAGAGGGGCTTTCTAATAAGAATTTCTCCTTATCGCCGCCGCAATTAGGTGACCAAACCTCTCCTTAGATGTAACTTTCTAGACATCGCCAATAATGTTATCTAATAATATTATTAAGATAATATGAATTATTGCTCGATAATAAAAAATACCGTAATGACAATTATCAAACAAAGAATAATATAAAATATCAACGCAACAATTATCAATCAATAAAATAAAATAATCGAATAAAGAATTACCGTAATAATTATCGAGTAGTGCCTTCACGTAAGAATCAACAATCGGTGCAATACCGCAGCATCGTGTGTTTTAACCACCTGGCATTTTAACAAAGATAATCTGTGAATAACTACGCCATGCTATTTTTAAACAACTTATATTTGTCGCTTTCTTCATCCAATCGCTTCACATGGGGCCCACACATGGGTCAGCTACCGCCGCACAAATATTCCCGGACAGCATTTAATATTCCACGACCAAACGAATATTCCCTCATAATAATGAATATTTTATAACCACTTGCTTATTCGAAATATTTGCGTATTTTACCCATAACTATCCACATTAATCAAATCAATTCTTTACTATTTCAAAATAATAAATAGAGGAAAATAAATTTCATTTATTAATAATTTGGGGTCTTACACATTTGTTGTCAAGGAGGTATCGACAGGAGGTGCTCTCAGACTACAGGAAATGGATGGCGATGAATTTCCACAGCTTATCAACTCGGACACCGTGAAATGGTATTATGTCTAAAGTTACCATCAAGAAAACATCCTGGTATTGATCATCCAATCACCAGTCATTCCGGTTTTGAACCCTCTCATTTTACAAACTCTTCTGCCCCTCAGGGAAACATACACTTCAAACCTAGCAGCCTGGTTTCACCTCATTTCAAACCTTTCATACAATTTCGGTTATCCTGAAGACGGGATTGAACCTTTCACACCTGCAGTTTATCCTGAAGACGAGATTAAACTTTTCTACGCCTACGCTTTGTCCTCAAGACGGATTAAACTTTTTCCACACCGCAGCTTTGTCCCCATCACGGGATCAAACTTTCTTCTCCAATATATAGCACGCACATGGGACTCCACGTAATAAATAAAAAATAACAAAAACATTTCTACCCTTTCTCTACAAAAACAAAAACAACAAAAATACTTCTACACCCTTCTTCATCAATAAAGCTTCTACACCCATCTACCTTTCACATTCAGTGTTGAACCTCTTACACCAGGTTCGAACTATGCAGACTTGATCTCCTGTTCAATAGGAGTATGTAGGCAGCCATTTATGGCTCAGTCTAACCCCTACTAGAACAAAAATACTTGTCACACAGTACTGGGATAAACCTTCAATCCACCACATTTCATCGGCTTCAGACCAAGGGGATGGAATTACCCAACCTCTCCTCATAAATAGGGGATTCACACCATCTAAGTCATGCGGTTGTGCCTCAAAGAGCAACACCAATCCATAAGAGATGGAATTAACTAGGCTTCTCACAAATAGAAGTACTGGCGACCATCTATGGTGCGGTCAATCTCAGAGAGGAAGAGCCACACTCCTCTCCATATTTGCATACAGATACCAGTCCCAAGACACCAAGGATGGTAGGGATACATACAGATCAATGATCCATTCTGAGAGATCCTGCAATGACTCAATGTCCATATATCAAGGACAAGTTCAGAATGCATCAAGATCACAAGCCTTGAAGAAATAGGCAAATATCAAGCAAGTATTAAGGCATAACTAAAAGGGAAGTAAATCAAAATATATTTCTATGCCCTATATAATACTGTTTGATATACATATGTGCTGTACTGTTTGATATATATACATATGTGCTGTACATGACAAAATGGCTAAGCTAGTCTGTGCAGGAAAATACAAAGCTATCTACGGATCTGTGTGTATGTGGACTATCAGATCTAACATAGCAGCCCTCTCTGAAGATGGAGGTAAAGTTGCAAGCTCCCGCCCAATGGTATCTAAACGAGCTAGCAGATCAGAGGCTAACTTCTTGGTGACAAGATGCTCATCAATGTATGCACTCATATCAGCAAGGATGCCAGTCGTATTGGATCTAACTGAAGTACTGTCTGCAATGGCCACATCCCTAACAAATAGGGTAGCATCCCACTCCACAATCAATGCATCCCTGGATGATCTAGCCTCATCCCTCTCTAATAGAGTGGTGTCTCTCCCATTAAGAGCTGTCAACATCGAGGCCCTAGCCTGATCTCTCTCATAGGTCAATAGATGTAGGCTCTGCTCCAAATGCTGTGTTGAATACCGAAAACAATGGGCACTCCTGGGTGGAGAATCATTCAAAATGTCGGCAAATTTCAAAGAAGCTAAGTCCCCATCGATGGGAATGTCACCTCCTCTATAGGCTCCTCATCGCCGTAATCTATATCCCGCATCGTGGATACTACCATAGTCGATGCGTCTGTCTCCATCCATGCCAATACTCGCAGAATAACCCGGATGATGATCGAGAAAACTTCAAATTTAGCTCGGCGATCCCAACAGTATATAACCCGGATCTATCCAATGATGATAAGTGGCGAAGAAGCGGTTACCAATCATCGCCTCATATGGGTGGAAATCCTGAAACTGGTCAAACTGACACATCACGGCCAGTGGGTGGTAGGTGAACATCCTCCTCAAACCAGCTAGAGGAAGATAGTCCATGCCCGGAGTATGAGTAATGAAGCTGTAGGGTGAGCTAAGCCCTGTACATGGGAATATAGCAAATGGATCTCCAATCCCTGCCAAGAAAGCTAACCAAGACGCAACATCTGTACACTCTGCAAGCTAAAAGGAGTACGACATGGCTATATCATGGGTGAAGCAATACCCATGCCGTCTGAATGTGCCAATCGATCTCAAGTGTGACATAAACCACACGTACAGCATGACCGAGCTGCCTATGAACACTCCTGCAAGATAAGTGCAACAATATGTGGCCGACCTTAGAGTCTCTACCATAATCATAGGTATGATGGTGTGACCCTCCCTGAGAGCTCTCACTGCAATAATAATGCCAATGTCCAACTCATCCATATATCGTGGCATGTAAACGTATAACAATACGCATAGTAGTAGTACATCCACTATGGCTGAACGCCAATGGTCCTTCGGTGTGGTGAAATCCCCGAAATGCCGTGCATAACTATCCTCAGAGCCAAATCTGTCAAACAGAAAAAGCTAGGATATCACATAGCCGGATGTAATCTCATAATGTACCACTCTACGCCTCAATCTGGTGAGGGTCATGAACTGCCTACTCATGTCTCCAATTGCCATATGCACAAAAGGTCTGTCAAACGGCAACATCGTCAACCGTACATACTCCTCTAAAGTAGGAGTCAACTTCTGGGTCCCGAATCGGAAAACCTGTCTCTTCGGTACCCAATGCACTAGCATACCCTCTATGAACCCTGTAAGAACCTGAAACATCAACAAGGTTATAGTGTGCTGCAACAAATCATCTATAATCACCCTGTCTGGTGGTGACATACTATCATACCCTGAGCGCATTCCAGATGCCACCAAAAATGGTGGGGTATGATCAATACGGCTAACTATCGAAGAAGACATTTGTACTTGCCATGTCATAAGATCATCCAGGGGTCAATGCTGAGTATCTCTGGACATACATACATATGCATAACATAACAACATGCATGATACAATAGATGGCAATATGATATAGGGAATGGAAAAATGTACATACATTCCTAAGTATATCATCATCTAATACATCTCTGTACAGCTAAAATACAGGGAAATGGGGCGAAGCTACCCAATATCTCAACAGAGGCCTATCAAAAGATATAGCGAGAATGGAGCAAAGCTACCCAGCAGCTAATAGAGGCCTATCAAAAGAGATAATGAGAATACATCAGAAGGAGTCAATGGTATCAATGTCTACATCGTCAATCCTGTCCACTTGATGTAACTCCTCCTGAGTCATTGGATCTCTATCTATAGGGATGCTAGGCGTATACAAGGGAGGATCTGCACCAGCAAAACCATATGGGTCACATGAGGTGCCAGCGCCAGAACTGGAAGGATCAAAAGTATCTGCCTCTGAAGGATCTCTACCCAAATGTCGGATAAAGAAATGTGTCCTATCCAATCACCGTCAAATCATTAATCAGGTCATATGAAGTTGGATCTCCAAATGCTAGCCAATCCATCATAAACTGTGTGGCGCGGGTCTGAGCTCCAATGGTACGAGAAAACCACCAATGCTGGAACATCTCCTGAGTGCAGGGACCCTCTGACAATGTTAAACCATCAACCCCCAACAATGGGATATCAATGACAAGTGACTGCGAAACAGGCCAATAACGCCTGGCAGGAGGCAAGATCGGCATGTGAATCTCTCCTGTAGTGCTCCTGATAGAACGATCTCCTAAATAGATCTCCCATCCTCCATCTGTGAAGAGAGGAATCCTACAGGTGGAAATAACGTACTCAACTCCAGTCGGGTACCCATCCTCAAATCCAACACGCAAGTGTTCCCCAGAATAGGGAACCCATGTGATGACATCCGCTGTCAACAACTCCAGCTGTAGGCGGCAATGAGTGAAACCCTCAGCTATAGGGACCTCCGCCAGTATGGAATAATGCTATCTCCGTCCTCGTGGATAGGTGTCTAAACCTAGCACGCTCACAGGACGCAAACATGGAAGCCTCTCATAGGCCCAAAACTGCCAACACAAAGGCAAACATTTGCTGTCAGTCAATGCTTTTAACCTGTACATGGGAAAAGACAAGAGAAATACTCACCAGCAGAGATGAGTAGAATCCTAACCAAGCCTCGGTCAAGCCCTGCGATCGCATGCACATTCCCTTGAGGAAGTAGGCAAAGGTGTAGGAACCTCAATCACAGTCTCCTATATGGTCCACGTGTCAAGTGGCGCTGATCAAAGCGAAGGACACCGTAGAAGAGTTATCTGCTATGAAGTAGCCCCTAATGATCATCAGGAACAATCACCAGAGAATGCGATTCCTGACTCTCACATCATCGGGTATAGGCTCACTCAACAGCCCGCTCATAGCATCTACGCTCAAAGGACCTGTACGTACAGTCCTACCCTTGAGCGCCTCCGTTGGAACTCTGAACAAGGATCTAGACAACAGTAGGAGTTATATCCACCGTACAAGGCACTGGATCTCCTTCAAACTCCGTACCTATGATAAACCGCCAATCCATCGGTGTCATCATCACCTCACAGTCCAGCAAATGGAGTGATTGAGTCTGGTGAAACCACCGCTCAGACAATGCCCTGAGGTAACCCCAGGGACATCGATGGGGAAGAATGGAAAAGAACATCCCGAATCCCCAGCCATGTACAATCGCTCTATAATCATCGTGCAAAGCCTAATACATAGAGTAGATGCTGAACCAGTTCCCTCGAGGCTGTGTAAAGCCTGGAACCTACATCAAATGCAGATCAACATCAGAATCCTTTACTCCTCATCAATAGGAAATAAGGAAGATTAAGATCTAACTTCATACCTCATTTGCGTGGAGGTAGACTGAAGGATACCGACTCAAGTCACCCAGAAGATTTGGGTTTGCCACTTGAATACCTGGCAAATCCCTACGGGTAACACGTGCAGCAGGAGCAGGAACCTCAATCGGTACATCCTCCTCCTCGTCCTCGACATCCGACACTTCAACCCGGATAGGACGTATCATCGCCTCCACTAAATGACGAGGCTATCTAACAGAACGGGGTCGAGGTACTTTAGAAGCCCTCCTTCGTACACCAGAAGTGGTCCTACGGGAACTACTCGGCTGATCCGGATCCATAATATCTGGACAACAAGTCTCCAAATCACCTTAAAAAGGGTGTGGTAAATTCTTACTTGGAGCTTTTCAAAATGCATTTTATGATTAGATGCATGCATGCATTGTTTTAAGATACATCTACAATAAGGTTAAAAATGCTTGACTACTCAATGCTTACATTTTGGAAAACTTTTGCTATAGCCCCCTTTGTAAATGCTAACATCGATACGTGAAAAACGTTATGAACACGCGACATACTTGGCGGTAAAACTAGTCTATAGGCCACAGTTTCTACTCGATCGAGGATTTCAAATGGGCCAATTAAATCGAGGGTTTAGATTTCCTCTCTTCAGCAACTCTTGCTTTTAAAATAACGCCCTCTTAAACCTTCTTCTTCGTATTCATCAGCTCTGGGTCTGTAGCTTTAGTAGCTTTAACATTATCGACTAAAGTCGGTTCAAATCATATATTCGTTATCTTCACGTAGGTTCGTATATTCGCACTTGTAAACGCATATGATCTTCTACTCAACACGTCAGCTACCACGTTCGCTCTTCCACAATGATATTGAATGGTATGATCGAAATCTTCAATATCTCGAGCCAACGTCTTTGGCGCATTATACGTTCGTTTTGGGTGAAGAAATACTTGAGGGTTTTAGAAATGGGTTTTGTACTGGGGTCAATACAAAATTCGATTTCACACTCTGGGGTAGGTCAAGAAGTCTTCAGGGAATATGTCAGGAAATTTATTAATAATAGAAATATCATTCAAAACTTTGACTCTCATCCAAGACTTGGATAGCACATGTAATGAAGGTTTCTCCTAACGAAGTTTTAACAGATAAGTCAAAGTCTAATTTCTTCAGAGTCAAATTTAAACATTGAGAGCAAGCAAGAGAGATAAAAGAGTGGGTAGAACCGATATCTAATAAGGTATATACTTCGCAAGAATTTATAATTACTAACCCTTGCTAACTTCGTTCGGGTTACTCGCTTTTTGAGAAGTCACAAAAAATGCTCTTCCTGAAACCATCGACTTTGTTTTGTCTGTATCCGCCTTTGGTGCCACCGTCCCAGCTGGACTTGACTTTGGTGCACGACAAAATCGAGCTAAATGACCTTCTCTTCTTGAAATTTCCACTTCTATTATCTTGGCCATGATTACCACCAAAGTGGTTACCATTCTTGGCATGATAATTTCCCCCGCGATGGTTATCATTGTTCCGATGGCCGTTGCCACCGGTATGATTATTATCATATTGTTGGTCGTTACCTTTTGCTTGAGCTGAATCAACGCTCTCATGTGCTTCATTGCTTATCTCAGCATTTTCAGATGCCATTCTTAAACACTGTCACAAAATAAGGGTTAATTAACATATCACATATTATCTCTATACTCTGACTGACCAATTAAATACCAAATAAACTTAGGTAGGTCATACTAGCGAAGGATTTCCCCGTCTCTCCCCTCTTAGTTCTTGTCTCACATCTCAGCCAGGGATCATATCCCTAAGCTTTGATACCAACTGTGATGCCCACAAAATAGGTATACATTACCCATCTTGAGTCTCCAGATACATGGTACAAAATTCAAATACAACTTAATTATACAAACATCATGTAAAAATACAACAAAATATAGCTAAGAGTTTTAATAAGAATATTATCATCTAGACAATATCCACACTCAAAGGAGTCCTCAATATTACATTTATTGTCACACTATTTAATAGAATAGTGAGGACTACTAATGTTATCATCTAGACCGTCACTCCGTTCCCTGACTCGTCCCAACTATATTCTCATTTCCTGAAGAGAACATTGAAAGAAAGGGTGAGCTCAACTAGCCTAATAAGAAATATTATGACTAAGATAATGCAGAATAAATTATCATTAGCCTTCAACAATGTTAAACTGATAAAATACAAAAGACATCAAGTTTAACTGCAGTAGAACAAGCAATCCATTAAAAGAGTCAGGTAGAGAATAAAATCTACTATTTTCTATGATTTAAAAAGTTTTTCATCAACTTAATCACTGAGACTCAGCTTAATAAATAAACCACATCATCGAATCATCCCTGCACTACGGGCCAAGGATATTCATTAAATCATCAATGGTCATGACTATACCGAATAATCCCTGGTCATAATCATACCAAAAACTGTCCATCAATGCACTACAGGCCACTAAGGATTTTTACCACATCATTCGTCACATTACAGTCACGACTATACCGAATAATCCCTGGTCATAATCACACCAAGTCCATCTATGCACGTAAGCCAAAGATGACTTTTATCACAATATAAACATGAGAATGATGTCAATGATATAAGCATTAATCAAACGAAAACAAGGATAAATATTAAAGACTTTAAATTTATCCAAATATTATCAATCGCTTAATAAACTCATAATATAATATTATTAATATTATAACAATATTTTAATCACTTAAACTTATAAACAATTTATTTCAATTGTTTATACTTTACCAAATAATGCATTTAATCATTCAAAATGCCATACTCATAAGATTTCATCACCAATGATCAAATCCCTTTATCAAAAATCAGATATACCCTATATAAGATTCCCAAGCCATAAAAATCCTATTTACTAATTTTTCAACTTCACATAACATATTTAACTCATATGTTCAGAATTAAACCATTTTCATGAAAAATTACCAAATCAACTTGTTATTTTTCTATCCTTTGCCCAAACATATATACATATATTTCATACACAACAAGTATTTTTTATAATTTTCAACTCCCTTAAGTATTTTTCAAAAATCAATTTCTAATTAATTCCTTAAGAAATTAGCTACCTCAAGTTTAACTCCAAAATTCCCAAATCTTGGCAGATCTTACACATGTTAACGTGAGCTTCAGCTTTAAATTTCATGGTCATCTGAGATATAGAACTCCGATTATAGCATTTTTCGTCAGAAAAATCTAAATATTGAAATAGTCATAACTTGCTCATTTTAATTCGGAATGAGCTCATTTTTGGACAGGAGGTACTTTATACCATATAGTTTCATGTCCCTAAAGGCCGGAATTTTTCTCACAAACTAAGTGGCCAAAAATGCCCTTTTAAATTTTTGGACAGTAGCATTTTTTGGTACTTTGCAGTTTTTGACCCCTTTGCTAAAATCAGTCCACACGAAAATCTACAACACCTTTTCCAGTGATTCCACTTGGATAAGTTACCAAACTCATAGATCTAACTCTAGAACTTGACCACACTCAAAAATTCAAAAATAATAGGAGATATGGTCAATTGAATTTCATATTCTATTTTCACCAAAATCTGATTTTCAACCCTTTGTGATTTCTAAGAAACTTTCATGTTTTCACATAATAACCAACATAACTCATCATGACAATGACATAATAATTTAATAAAACAAGTTCAAGAATAAATTTTTAAAGATTTATAAGTTAATTTATCCTGAACTCAATAATGTCCAAATTAATTGTCAACATGATACTGCTTTGTGGAGAAAAATTCAACAATGCTCAGAAGAATATTTCCACGAAAAGATACTGGATGAAGTGCAAATATCCAGGATATTCCACTAATTTCAAGGAATATAGAAGCCAAAGCTTTAACCAACTGTGTATAATAGAATATATGAAGCTGCAAATGAATTTTCGCCCACAGGAAAGAGGGAGCTTTCCAATAAGGATTTCTCCCTATCATGCCATTAAATTAGGTGACCAAACCTCTCCTCGGCGTAACTTCTGACATCATTAATATTGCAAATAATAATATTAATAACTTTGTTATCTCAATTATTGATTTAATAATATATAAAATATCGACAATAATTGAATCAAATAACGTGAGATACTATGTCGCAATTATCAGAGTAAATAATTGAGCAAAACTGAGTGACTTCTCACGTAAGCATCAATAATAAATACCGTGTGCTACTATGCAACCACGCATACTATCGTATTTTACTAATGAGTAGTTCAACAGCTTTTAACGGTAAAACTTCCGCTGTTATTTTCATAAAATATTTTTGTCGCTTTCAATCCGATAATAATTCCGTTGTGGGGTCCACCAATGATTGTACCGTCATACGGATATTCCCCGTCAAAAATAATATTCCCCGACCAATCGAATATTATATAACAACTTGCATACTTTGCAAAATTTATAAATACTACCCACAACTATAACATTATCTCAAATCCACACCATAATATTCAAAAAAAATATTTCGAGAAATTTAAATCTTTATTCATAAAATTTGGGGTCTCACAAATGCTTGTATGGTGGCAGAATATGCAAAAAGTTACCCAAACTCAGCAGGTCTGAAGAAGAGCTTTAAGATTTCCTTCGTCGCGCAGCTTAAAAATGACTTATGAAAGCAACCCGCAGGGAATACATACCCACGGTTAGTCACAGGTCCACCTGCGGCTGCTGCAGGTGTACCTACGACACCCCTATGTGGGTCCCACATCTCTGGCTCGCTCTAGTTAAAATTGCAAATGGCCTCACTGGTATTCGCCTACGTACAAGGTATACTATACCAATGGCCTCAGCTTTTACAAATCATGCTCGAAAGTACCTCACAAAGGTCTCGATGTCACAAGCAGGTCACAACCCTGAAGTATCCCCATGGGTTTACAATGCCGGGTTATAAAATAACGACGATCCCCTAAGGGGTTACAACGCCGAAGTTACAAACTAATGGCGTATCTCCGGTGGGGGTCATAATGCAAGTCTTTCAAGCATCCACGTATCCCCAGCGGGGGTTATAAAAATAAAGTTACGAATCATCCATGTATCCCTGACGAGGGTTACAATGTAATTCAACCATTGATGCACAAATCAATGAAGGTCAAGCAACCTTGACGTTATCTCAGCCGATGGCAAGTAAACCCATCGAAGCAACCTTCCCCATCAAGGTTCACAACGCAATGCAACCATTGATACACACATCAATGAAGGTCAAGCAGCCTTGACAATGCACCCAATAGGGATCTATCCGATGATACACACATCAGTGAAGGTCAGGCAGCCCTGACGATACATACTATTGGCAGTAACTCCAACAAAATTATGGTACATGCTGGTGATACAAGCCAGAGAAGACCATCCTCATCGGAGAGGACTGATGATGGAATATGTTATACACATCCTCAAACAGTCGAAGCTTTATCCCCACAGATCTCTTGTACACAAGAGGTACCTCTATGGAGTAAAAGTATATGTCTAGGATTCAAGACTTTGGTGATAGCCCCAATGTCAACATCCTTGAAGACTTGGATCGCATGTCCAAGGCATCGCTGATTGTCATCCCAACAGGATTAGCCGGCAATCATTCATTCATGCATCATACATTTGCATCATGTTGCTGCACATATCATCATATTTATTTTGTTGCATTTTAAGTGTCTAGGATTCTTTATCCTATCAATGCCTTGCATTGCATGAATATGATAAATACGGACATCTGTAAACACTCAAAATTTTTTGCACACCTGTTACTGACATTGCAGGAGGGCAGATTTGTTTTTCGGAGATAACCCTGGAAGATAGCTCACAGCCATTCCGGATACTACCGGAAGTTCAGTTTCAAAAACCCGAAACACACACTGGGAGCATCATTTCCAACCCTGGAACACATACCGGAAGGATCATTTCCAACCTTAGAGATAACCCCGAGTTTCATCCTTGGCGATAACAGCAAGGAATGTCGTTGCAGTTCAGTCGATAACTCCAAAAATGCTTGTTTCAAGTGCATGCTATCAGCTTCAATCTCAGACCTCCTGCCGAGGCACTCATACCTCAGACCCAGAGCTAACACCGGGTAGACAGGCACATTTATAGATGACCTTGCGGCATTCAAACACTTGCAGCAGTCCAATCTCAGATGTAACCATGAGCAACGTCTGCTTTTAACTCAAACCGGAGATAACCCCGGTGAGGAGTCAAACGTCATCTTTCCACCTCAACATCTGCGCGTCGGCTCAACACTTTATACATACAACAATGTCCTACAAGAACCAAGGAGTTCCAATCCCGAGTGACTATTATGCGTAGCAGCACACCGGATAGAATTTGAAGCTTGAAGACCATGGGCATGGTCCCCTCTTCCTGACTTCGTACAACCTCTAATCCATCTCATTGCGTAACTCTCGACACAAGAGGTCCAAAGAAGGTCTTATATACCTCATTCGGATGCTCAAATTGAAGTTCTGTAAGGTTGAGTGTACATTACAGTGCACGAGTGCACGTACTTTGAGACGATAGGACCCGTAGAACCCGGGACACCCCAAGCAGCCACAGGTTCATCTGCGGCTGTCGTAGGTACACTTGCGGCTCCCCCTCTATAAATAGAGGGCTTGGGGTGGCCATTTAAAAAAAAGGCGAGGAAGCCCTGTCCAATTTGCTCTATACACACCCCATATTGAGTGTTTCCTCATTTTAAACATCTGTTAGCTCACATATAGCTATATTTTTATCCGACGGGAGCTGAGTGTTTATCCATATAGAGTCATAGAAGTCTGCATTGATAGCCCACTATAAGCCTTCTCACACTCTATAAAGCCTTTCTCTTCATCTTTGCACACATTATTCTACACATTGAGAGTCGTGTTGTGTGCGTATGCCCAGACTTCGGTCCATGGTTTTCATTTCTATCTGTATATATATACTTATATATGTATATATTTATATATGGACTAACATTATCGAGTTATGCCTCGATTGAGCCTATGTAACGACCCCAAAATTCATACAATATAATTCTCAACTTCGGTCATTAAGAACACATCTACCTTCTGATTTTACATCATTATTCGATGTTAAACTATATAAAATGTGGAATAATTTAAACTCTTATGTCTTTTTACTTTATTTCCCTGAATCAAAACCTTTATCATCTACATGTCTTTGAATCAATCTTATTTTATGATTCACTTTATCACTGTTATTATATAAAATTTTATATTTCAATCTGATAACCTTTACATATCAGATAACTCTAACTTTATCTTTACAATTCAACATAAACTATACATCATAAAACATTTAGTACATCTCATGAATCTTAATCATGGTATTAAGAATTAACAACTTTAGCTAAAATATTAATCTTCGTGTATTATTTCTGATCCACGTCATTCAAGTAGCACATAGTGTTACCTTCAATCCTTAACCAGCAAAAATGGTTATTTGCAAGGTTGAGCTCGATACCCAAAAGAAAATCTAACAGCTTTCATGCATCACGTATACATAATAATAGCATGCTCAACATATATCTCACAAACATTGGACTAACAAAACATATATGTTACAGTTCATATAACAAGTATAAAGATGTATAAAGATTGAGTTCCTTACTCAATCAGCATGCTTTACTCAATCAACGTAGTCATAAGTTGACTTTAACATTTCATACATTCAACATATATATAGCACATCATTCTCTTTGCAATAAAGATTTAAAACAATAAAATTCACATAGCAAATAGGAACTGAAAGACTTGCCTTGATCATTGTTTACCAATAACAGTTTAACAACTTACAGTTATCTGCACTTCACGTGCCCTACACAATTATATAATCATGCACACCAACTATTAGTCACATAACAACGCATAGTAGTTGTAATGTAAACTTTACTCTACATCTCATAACCCTTCCTGTTATATTTACACAATGTTCAATTTTATTGTGTGAACTTTCAACTTATATCTCACTGTATTTCATATTTGAAGTTCATTCAAGTGTTTAAGTCTTGCTAGGACTACTTATTGGTTTTATATTAACACTATTCAATATCTTATTATATTCATTTCATTTGATTTAAAACACTTTTTACGTTCATTATCACTTATCACGGCTTTTCGACGTTTATTCGTCACACGCCTAAGTTTTCTCTCTTGTGTGTGCTTAGTATGCGTATTCAACTTATCTAATATATCATTTATTAATGTTAAGCATCATTATACTTCATAATATTCATGTTCTATAACTTAGAACAACATCTATTATCGTCGACATCACTATACTTGTGTATGTGCATGTCTCGACGCCTCCGATTGCCTCCGAATATGCATTAGTCACAAAGATGACAATTTTGAGTCTTTGTTCCCGACCTCAAATTGAAACACTTAAAGAATAAAAGTTGTAGGTCCATTGGTCCTCATTCCGGATCATCTTGAATCACCTCAATCGGAGTTTGTATGAAAATGTTATGCCTATTTTTACTAAAATAGGTCAAAGTAGTCACACGACATACTTTAGGCGTGTCACTGCTTTAATTAAACATTTGGGCACAAAGGTACTTGTGGCCCCAAGTGACTTAGAACGCAGCAAATTGCACCAATTAGCGTAAAAAGGACTTGAAGCTACTGTTCTTCGCGATTTTTGACCCTTTTTCTCCTACTATCTTAATAACTTGAGTTATACACATCCAAATTAGTCCATTTTCGATTCTATGGATTAGTAATTCATAGAACTACAACATAATAGAATTCTAACAAATTATAAAAACATTAACCAACCTAAAATTTGACCCAAAACATATGTTCATACTCTATTTTCATGTTTTAACACATTTAGCGAATTCGATCGCCACGACTTCGTTTCTTAACCACACAATTTAAACTACGCCATTTTCGTTTCTTAATATACTAACATAATCCAACATCAATTTACAGATTATAACAAGTATTGACCATGGAATTTTGTACTTTCTAAAGCCAATTTTCATGTAAAAACATTGTTATAAACTTTTATTCCTACAAACCAAATTACATGAATTTTTATCATCAAACAACACTCACATGTGATAATTAACAAAGTATAAACCCTTCATACATATATATGTATCAATTCAACACAATTATCAATAGAAATTTTAAAAACAAGGGTTAACATTAGAGTAGGTTATACCTTGTTCCTTTGATTATTTGCTAGCAAAAAGATGATGATGATTAGGTTTAGAAATTTCCCTCCTTCCTCTTGAAAATCACAAAGAACTCTCTCTTGCTTCCAAGCTCTCTTCTCTAAACTCTGCTCTAAGGCTATAGAAGAATACGTGAAATAAGCCAACTGATACTCGTGAATATCAGTTAGTAAAGCCAATAGGCATAAGTTACAGTAAGCCAAAGGCCACAAGGCCTTGTTTGTCTACCACCTATCCCCCAAACTAGATTATTTTAATAATCTTTATATTATATAGTTTCATGTCACACCATTAAATTAATTTAATTAACTCATACATACAATTATAATAATTATTATAATTATAATCCCATTGTAATATACTTAATAAATCTTTACATATCTAATTTAATTAATAAATTAGATCAAAACAACATTTTATTTAATTTAATTATTTTTTTTAAATATTAAGCAATTGATTTAATATAATTATTTCCTTAAATTAAATCCTTCAAATAAAATTAACATTATTCAATTTAATTTACATTAATCAATTTAGTTACTAAATTAATTCACCACAATTTTATCAACCATTTATTTATCTCAATAAATAAATAAATTAAAATATTTATTTAATTCAATAAATATTTAAAAATAATTACAAAATTCATTTAATTTCTTCATAGTTAACTTAACCATTAAACCTCACTTTTCCAATATATGAATATATATTTCTCTTCATACCAGATCATATATTTCAACATATATAACACGTATATATACATACTCAAACTCAAAACATCTCATAATAAGAATTTTAATTATTAAATTCTTATTTTAATAATTTATAAAAATAAATTCGGATTATCACATCTTTCCCCCCTTATAAGGATTTCAGTGCATTTACATTCCGTTCTGCCTGGAGTTTACTTTGTGGTAGTTGATCGCTTTTACAGCTTTATTTATATTTCGTCCTTCCTAGAGTTTACTTTGTGGCAGTTGATTGCTTTTACAGCTTTATTTACATTTCGTCCCACACAGGAGTTTACTTCATGGTGGTTGATCATGTCCATATATATATATATATATATATATATATATATATATATATATATATATATATATATATATTTACCGCTTTTATATATTTACATTTCCGATCCCCCATGGAGATGCTTCGTGGTGGTTGATCAAGTCTGTATATATATATATTTACAGTTTTTATATATATAACTGCTTATTGCTTTCCATACAAACTGCAGTATCATGTGAGCCTAGGAATCATGTGATCACATATTCAGTCTACGGAATCTAGATTCGGTTCCCATTATGGAAATTTTTCAAATTGTGTGAAGCGACTTGTACATTATTTTACGATTATCTCGAATTTCCTCGGATGGTCATCATGCCCATGAGGAGTTCTAAGATTACTTTATATTATTTTCTCAAAGATGTTTCGCATCTCGAAAATAAAAGCAAACAAACCGAACATTTAATAATAAAATGGAAGTATCAAAGGCCTCAATTACTATTGAGCACAGGGTTTGAAAAACCTTTTTTTACAAAACCTCATTGCTATATCCTGTTTAAAACTAAATTTTTCATAAATTCAAACCCTATGTATATAGGTGCGAACGAGGTACAACACTACTTCCAAATAATTGTACATTGATTCACACACACACACACATTCATATAACAGTTTCTTTGAAAAGTGGGAGTCACCGTGGTAACACGGATGTCGGGGGGGTGCCTAACACCTTCCCTCCGCATAATCAAGCCCCCGGACCCAAATGAATCTTGGTTTCACAGACTCATTTAATAGTGTCACATCACTGGGTCAATGTGCAAACCTTTTTCAGTTGCGTTTGTGCAACCAGTTAAATACACCAACTGGCGACTCTTAAAGTCAAATCGTCGACATTATAGATGTCGGACCTTTTTCACTTATTTTTTCAAACAAATCTCACATTAACATGAGAACACCAAAGAACAAGTAACGAAAAGGGACACTAAAAATTTCGACATCGACATGTGGCGACTCAGCTGGGGATTCCAGTAAGAGGGCTTAAGCCGCTATTACAAGCTTTTCAAAATTGTTATATGCTTGTGTGTGAATGTTGTTGCATTTACATTTATGATGAATGTGTAAGAATACATTTTTACTTACTGAAATATACTATATCTATCTGCGATATTAGTGCTTCGCACATGTCGTCATTTTGCATAAACGGTGAGACACGTTGTATGTGAATGTATGTTGTGTGGTTCCTCCATCAGGAGGCTATCCTGTCGGTGTTTGATTACTGGACTCGTAGGAAGAATAATTCCAACGGGGCTTAGGAAAGGCACCACCCAGATTTGCTCCAGTTGAAAGACCAGATTAACTTCCCGTCAAGTAAATTGCGATGATCTGGGAACCTTCATGCCAAAAAGACGCGAGAGAAACCCTAAGATAGGTCAACCTCTGATAAACCAAACGCGGAGGAAAGTCTCTTCATGCTTTCCATTTTCAATTAATTGTAAAAGCATTTACTTGTAATTTTATTCCATGTTCATCTTTATATAATGGAAAATATGAAGATTATCTGTGCATGCATGTTATCAATTAACACCCGGTTTTGCAGGACCATATTCCTAAAACGGACATGTTATGATAACATTTACATTACCCTAAGACTAAACTACATAAGTCTTTTATAGGGAAATCATTGGGCCTGTTACCCGCTCAAAATCTAAAAAGGTCACGAGCATACAGCCAATCATGTCTTCGTCTGACCAGTCTAATCCTGTTTCTGGAGAAGAATTTGACGGATTAAGTTAGCAAATCACAAATTTGGCTGTTCTGCTTAAAGAATTGCATCAGTTCAAGTAGGGTACAAAAATCCCTCCACATACAGAATCCTCTACACAAGGAGGAACACAAGGTCTAGATAAAACAAATCTAGAACCTCCGTTGGATACGACCAACAAAGACCCTGAAAACACCCATCTCAAAGGAGATCCAGACACCGGTGATATCAGGAAGAAAGTACTCCAAATGGAGGAAACTATCCGTGTTCTCAAAGGGACCAGAACACATGGAAGTGTATCATATACTGACCTTTGTATCTTCCCTGGTGTTCATTATCCAGAGAAATTTAAAACCCCTGATTTTGAAAAATATGATGGATTAGGGGATCTTTATACACATTTGAAAGTGTTCATTGGAGAACTTGGGTCTTACGCAAAAAATGAAAAGCTCAGAATGTAGCTGTTTCAGAATAGTCTGACTGGAGAAGCCCGTTCATGGTATACCAGATTAGACAACTCAAAGATCCATAGCTGGGAAGAGCTGGCTCACGCCTTCCTCACTCAGTACAGTTTTCAATCTCAGATGGCTCCTGACCGGTACCAAATTACCAAGGTCAAGAAATAGTCCAATGAGTCTTTCAGAGAGTCTGCTCGAAGGTGGAAGCGCCTTGCTGCTCAAGTTATTCCATCCATGATGAAATCAAAAATGGTCATGACATTCATAGATGTACAAGAAGCTCCTTTCTATGAGAGAGTTTTAGCTGGTATTGGCAAACCATTCTCTAAAATGATCAAACACGAAGAGATGGCAGAAATGGGATTGAAGTCTGGTAAAATTCAAGACCTAGCCGCTCTTAAAGCTGTTGCTGAGCACATCCAGTCCGGATCTTATGGAAACAACCCCCATAGGGTCCATAAAAAGAAAGAGGAGGATGTTTCCTTGATACTACAAGGTCACAAAGGCAATCAAAGCATGCCTCTACAGAGGAGAAACTACTCCCCTTTTCAAGCATAGTCTTCAAACCCTCCATTGCCTAAAGGTGGAGAAGTAAAGTGTCCGCGAACGTTCATACCCTTAGGGGACTCGCTCGAGAATATTCTTGCTCTTCTGATTACTCAAAAGAAAATTACACATCTTCTTCCGCTAGCCAACCCTAATGGGAGGGGTTTTAATGCTACTCAAAAATGTGCTTATCATGCCGGAGCACCTGGACATAATACTCAAGATTGTTGGGCCTTGAAACAGAAGATCCAAGATTTAATAGACAACGGTGAGATCGTGGTCACCAAACCAAATCAACCTCATGTACAAGACAACCCTCTTCCTCAACACAAAGAAGAAGAGGTCAACATGATCAGTTGGAGCACTAGACAGAGTTCCAATTCTAATGGTGAATCATCCCAAACCCTCAAAGACGATGTTGATAGATGGGATTATGCAAAGTTCTAGTTCACTATAGAACGAAAGATGAAAGCTCTTTGCAAACAAATTGAGCAATTAGCAGAACTGGTGACCCACCAGCATCAAGACATACGCCAATTAATATGGCAGGAGCATGCCTATCTCCTTTCTTTTTTTATGAATGCTCCATCACCACCTTCAGAAAGTGAAGCTATGGAGGATGAGGTTGCAAAGAGAGCCAATGCTAAAGCCCATCGGGATTTTGCCAATCAAAGGGAATTTACCTATCTTGGCCAATCTATGGAGGAGATATTGCAAATGTTGATCAAAGAAGGAAGAATTACCTTCCTTCTGCCTCCAACCAATCCCCGCTCAAGACGGTTCAATTTTGATGAAGTGTGTTAATATCATTCACATTCTCGCCACACAAAGACGAAGAATGTTGGGCACTCACCATCTCATTCGTAATCTTATTGATAAGCGGTGTCCCGCAAATAGCAGAGATGATTACACTATACAACTCAAGGGTGAGAATGCATGTCCTACCAAATGGAAGGGATCAATGGCGTGCTTATATCCGGCGTGGATGATGAGATCGTCAAAGTATTTCCCATACAACCAATTCAACTCAAAGGAGCTGACAATCCTTTGAAAGTGGCCGCACCAAAGCCAATTTCTTTACCTTTCAGATCACAATATCCTGTTGTCAGCTTACACAAGGTTCTATGGAATTATGGAGTCACAATACCCCAGACGATGATTGCCCAGATGTCATGGTTATCATTCGGGAGAAGGAGGACAATGACGATCCTTTCATCACTGCAGTCCATCAGGACTTTGCCCTCAACAATTGGAACAGCACTCCATGCATTGGTCGACGAGGGTAAAATGGGCAGAAAAATCCCTCTGCCCTATAGATGACTTTAATTGCTTACTTTTCTTTCTGATAAGGTAGATTATATTTTATCAAGTACATGCTAACACTTTTGTATGATCGAACAATTGCATATATTAAGTGAAAGAATATTCTGCTTTTAGGACTCTAAATTTAGATGTGCTTCAGTTACTTTTAGCGATGAGGTGCCTTCTCTCCACAAGGGTCAAGATGAATGTCAACTTTGATGCAAAGTTGGACTCGACTCTTGATGGACATCCAAGAGGACATTGAGACACCTCAGAGATTAAGGAATGGGTCATGCAGAAAAACCCAAACCCAATCTTTATCAAACCACTTCTTTCAATCTTGGAACCTTAGACAACCCTAAGCTTATCCAAATTGGTTCAACCCTTACCACAAATCAACGGAATGATATAGTTGCACTATTAACCCAATTCTAGGATGTGTTTGCATGGTCTCATGAAGACATGGTGGGTTTGTCCACTGACATTGTTCTTCATCGCCTTCCCATTAAAGAAGGATTCAAGCTAGTTAGGCAAAAACTCAGGCGATTGAAACCTGAGTGGAGTTTAAAGGTTAAAGAAGAAATTTTGAAACAATTTCAAGCTGGCATCATCATGGTGTCTAAATATTCAGAGTGGATATCCAACATTGTTCCCGTACCTAAACCAGGAGGAAAGGTGTGAGTCTGCATGGATTACCGGGATTTGAACAAAGCTTGCCTTAAAGATAGCTTTCTCGTGCCATTTATCCACAGTCTTATTGACAATACTGCTCAATACGGCATGTACTCCTTTGCTGATTGCTTTGCGGGGTACCATCAAATTATGGTCGCTGAGGAGGACCGTGAGAGAAATGTTTTCATCACGCCTTGGGGAACCTTTTACTACAGACGGTTGTCATTCGGCGTCATCAATGCCGGGGCAACCTATCAGCGAGCTATGATGACTCTTTTCCACGATTTAATGCACAAAGAGATAGAGATCTACGTGGATGACATCATTATCAAATCCTGAAAGGAGGATGACTACTTAGACCATCTCAGAAAACTTTTCAACAGGTTGCGTAAGTATAACTTGAAGTTAAATCCGGCCAAGTGCGCCTTTGGTGTTAAGTCAGGCAAGTTGCTAGGTTTCCTAGTCAGCCACAAAGGGATTGAACTGGATCCTACCAAAATCTAGGCCATCAAGGAAATGCCCATTCCTCAGACAGAAAAAGAAATACGGGGATTTTTGGGAAGAATCAACTTCATTAGCAGGTTCATTTCTCAACTCACAACAACCTGTGAGCCAATCTTCAAGCTGTTAAGGAAGAACTCGTCCATGAAATGGAACGATGAGTGTCAGAAATCCTTCCTTACCATTAAAGAGCAGCTGATTAACGCTCTTATTTTGGTACCTCCCAGGGATGATGTTCCCCTGTTCATGTTCCTGTTAATTAATGACAATGCAATAGACTGTATGCTAGGGCAAAAAAATGATAGAGGCCAAGAACGAGCTATCTATTATCTCAGCAAAAGATTCAGCATCAGTGAACACAAGTACACTCTGATTGAGAAGACTTGTTGTGCTTTAGCATGGGCTTCCATGAGGTTATAGCATTACCTCCATGGTCACACAACCCAACTCATATCCCGCGTGGATCCTTTTAAGTATGTGTTCAGTAAGCCCATACTGAATTGTCGACTGTCTAGATGGTAGTTGATCCTACATCAATTTGACATCGTCTACGTGACACAAAAGTTTGTCAAAGGTCAAGGAATTGCGGATCAACTGGCCGCCGCACCTGCAGGGGACTACAAACCCTTGGAAACATACTTCCCCGATGAATGGGAAATGACAGTTCAACAACATCAGTACGATACATGTCGTACGTGGAAAATATATTTTGATGGAGCTATTAACGCAGAAGGTTCTGAGCCGGAGCGCGCTTCTAGTATGTGTGCACGGGGAGCAGATCCCGTCATCATCCAAATTGCGCTTTGTCAAAGACCAACAACACAACCGATTATGAAGGTCAGATCATGGGGCTAAAACTTTCCGCTCAATGGGCGTCGAAGTGTTAATCTGTCTTTGGGGATTCCGAATTGGTAATCAGACAATCCAAAGGAATTTATCAAACCAAAGAATTACATTTACTACCTTACCATTGGCAAGTTCTACAGATGGCTTTGGAGTTCGAAGAAATCTCCTTTCTACACATTCCTTGCAATAGGAATGATTTTGCGGATGCATTAGCAACGTTGGCCTCCTCGGTTCATATATCGACAAGGAAAACATGCCAAGCATCACGTTTGCTCGCAAAAGCCCCGCCTCTTTAGAATTATGTTGGAGAAGTATCGGATGAACTACCTCCCATGCACAACCCTTGGTATCAGCACATCAAGGAGTATCTGCGAGATGGATCTACACCCGCTGAGGCGAGCCTAACTGAGAAGAGGCAGATTCATCGAATTGCTATGAAATTCTACCTGAGCGGAGATTCACTTTATAAAAGAAATACAGGATTAGGTCTCCTTAGATGTTTGGATAAAGACCAAGCTCAAAGACTCATGGATGAGATCCATGGTGGAGTATGTGGCCCTCACATGAGCAGACCCCTACTTGTCAAGAAGATCCTCAAAATAAGGCATTATTGGCTTACACTCAAAGCTGACTGTGATGATCACGTCAAGAGGTGCTATCATTGCCAGATTCATGAAAATTCCATCCACGCCCCTCCAAGGGAACTCCACAATATGAGTTCGCTATGACCCTTCTCAATGTGGGGAATGGACGTGATCGGGCCCATCGAGCCCAAAGCCAGTAATGGACATCGATTCATATTCACCATGATCGACTACTTCACCAAATGGGTAGAAGCAGCAACCTTCCCCAGGGTTACCAAAGAAGTCATCATTGGTTTCATAAGAAACAATGTCGTTTGTCGATATGGGCAACCAGAGGTCATTGTGTCAGACAATGCTAAGAACCTCAACAACAAAATGATGGAGGAGTTATGCAAAAAATTCCACATCAAACACCTTAACTCTGTCATCTACCGTCCAAAGATGAATAGTGCTGTTGAAGCGGCTAATAAAAATATCAAAAAGATCATGCAGAAAATGTCCGCCAATCACAAAGGATGGCCTGACCTATTACCTCTTACTTTATTAGCCTACAGAACTTCTATGTGTACTTCCACTGGGGCAATCCCCTACTCATTAGCTTATGGGATGGAAGCAGTGCTCCCCATAGAGGTGGAAATGGAATCCCTCCGAGTATCGAAGGATGCTCAGTTGGATAAAGACCAATGGGTACAAGATAGGTATCACTAATTGTCTCTAATAGACGAAAGGCGAACCGCGACTATCTTCCATGGTCAGTTATATCAGCAAAGGATCGCACGATCCTACAACAAAAAAGTCCGAATACGACAGTTTAAATAACATGACTTGGTTTTGAAGAAGATCATTGACAACCAAGATCATTCTAATGGAAAATTCGCTCCTAACTGGGAAGGCCCATTTGTTGTTAAGGAGGTATTGACATGAGGTGTTCTCAGATTGCAGGAAATGGATGGCGATGAATTTCCACAGCTTATCAACTCGGACACCGTGAAACAGTACTATGTATGAGGTTACCATCAAACAAACATCCTGGTGTTGATCATCAAATCACTAGTCATTCCGGTTTTGAACCCTTTCCTTTCAACATACTCTTCTGCCCCATACACTTCAAACCAGCAGCCTGGTTTCACTTCATTTCAAACCTTTCATACAATTTCGGTTATCCTGAAGATGGGATTAAACCTTTCACACTTGCAGTTTATCCTGAAGATGGGATTAAACTTTTCTACACTTGCAGTTTGTCCTGAAGACGGGATCAAACTTTTTCCACACCTGCAGTTTATCCCCATTATGGGATCAAACTTTCTTCTCCCTGCAGTATATCCTGCACATGGGATTTACACTTCTCTTTGGATCCGATTCGTCCTGAGGGGCGAACTACGTCGACCTGATCTCCCTGATACCCAGGGGTACGTAGGCAACCATATTCTATATGGCCCGGTCGCAATAAACAACAAAAACAACAAAAACATTTCTACCCTTTCTTCACAAAAAAAACATTTCTACACCTATCTGCCTTTCGCATTTAGCGTTGAACCTCTTACACCAGGTTCGAACTACGCAGACTTGATCTCCTCTTCAATAGGAGTACGTAGGCAGCCATTCATGGTTCAGTCTAACCCCTACTAGAACAAAAATACTTGCCACACGGTACTGGGATCAACCTTCAATTCACCACATTTCATCGATTTCAGATCAAAGGGATGGAATTACCCAACCTCTTCTCACAAATAGAAGATTCGGTGACCATCTAAGCTGCGACCGTGCCTCAAAGAGCAATACCAACCCACAAGAAATGGAATTAACTAGGCTTCTCACAAATAGAAGTATTGGCGACCATCTGTGGTGCGGTCAATCTCAGAGAGGAAAAACCACCCTCCTCTCCACATTTCCATAAAGATACCAGTCCCAAGACACCAAAGATGGTAGGGATATACAGAAATCAATGATCCATTCTAAGAGATCTTATGATGTCTCAATGTACACCTATCAAGGATAAGTTCAGAATGCATCAAGATCACAAGGCCCTGAAGAAACAGGAAAATATCAAGCAAGTATCAAAGCATAACTAAAAGGGAAGTGAATCAAAATATATTTCCCTGCCATACATAATACTGTTTGATATATACATATGTGTTGTACATGACAAAATGGCTAAGCTAGTCTGTGCAGGAAAATAAAAAGTTATCTACAAATCTGTGTGTATGCGGACTATCAGATCTAACATGGCATCCCTCTCTGAAGACGGAGGTAGTACTGCAAGCTCCTGCCTAAGGGTATCTAAACGAGCTAGCAGATCAGAGGCTAACTATATGGTGGCATAATGCTCATCAATGTAAGCATTCTTGTCGGCAAGAATGACAGTCATCTGGGATCTCACTGAAGTACTGTCTGCAATGGCCACATCCCTAGCAGATAATGCAGCATCCCGCTCCACAATCAATGCATCCCTAGCTGATCTATCCTCTTCCCTCTCTAACAGAGCGACGTCTCTCTCATCAAGAGCTGTCAACATTGCGGCCCTAGCCTGATCTCTATCATAGGTCATCAGATGTAGGCTCTGCTCCAAATGTTGTGTCGAATACTGGGTAACAGTGGCACTCGGGGTGGGAGAATCCATCACATATGCTGGTAGCCCAGCAATCAAGTCATTGATGGGAATGTCAACCTCCTTTATAGGCTCCTCATCGTCAGAATCAGTCTCCTACACTATGGATACTACCGCAGTCGATGCAGTCTCTATCTCCATCTATGTGGAATACTCTGCAGAACAACCCGGATGACTGACAAAAAATCCAGCCAACTCTCGCTAATCCCAATAGACAAACAACCTGGATCTGTCCTCAGCTGATAAATGGTGTGAAGCGAAGCGCTGACTCACTGCCCCCTCATAAGGGTGAAAATCCTAAAACTGGTCAAACTGACACATCACGGCCAGTGGATGGTAAGTAATCATACCCCTCAATCTAGCCAGAGGGAGATAATCCATGCCTGGAGCATGAGTAATGAAGCTGTAGGGTGAACTAAGCCCTAAACACGGCAATATGGCAAATGGATCCCTAATCCTCGCCAGAAAGTCGACCCAATGCAAAAGATCTCAGACACTCCATGAAATTTGAAAGGAGTATGACATGGTTATATCATGGGTGAAACAAAACCCCTGCCGTCTAAGTGTGCCAATCGGTCTCAAGTGTGACATAAACCAAACATACAGCATGACCGAGCTACCTATAAACACTCCTACCGGATAAGTGTAGCATTATGTAGCTGACCTCAGAGTCTTTGCAATGATCATCGGTACAATGGTATAACCCTCCCTGAGAGCTCTCACTGCCATAATGACACTGATATCCATCTTATCCATGTACCGCGGCATGAAGACGTATGACAATACGCACAAAAGCAGTACATCCATCCTGGCTGAACACCAATGATCCTCCAGTGTGGTGAAATCCCCGGAATGTCGTGCATAACTATCCTCAGAGCTAAATCTGTCAAATAGAAAACGCTGGGATATCACGTGGCCGGATGTAATCCCATCCTGTACCACTCTACGTCTCAATCTAGTGAGGGTCATGAACTATCTACTCATGTCTTCGATAGCTATATGCACGCAAGGTCTGTCCAGCGGCGGCATCGTCAACCGTGCATACTCCTCTAAAGTAGGAGTCAACTCCTATGTGGGTCCCACACCTCTAGCTCGCTCCAGTTAGAGTTACAAAGGAGGTCTCACAAGCTGAAAAGGCCAAATTAGGAATAAAAATGCTACACGATTGAGCGGAATAGCCTGGAAACCTGGTTTCGTACGGGTCAGAATTGAATTCCTGCCATCTCATTCGTATTCGCTTGAATGCAGGGTATACTATACCAATGAGCTCAGCTTTCACAGATCATGCTCGATAATACCTCACAAAGGTCTGATGCCGTCATTACAGGGTCACAACCCTAAACCTCCCCGGCGGGGGTTACAACGCCAAGCCACGAAATGCTAAACCTCCCCGGCGGGGGTTACAACGCCGAAGTTATCAAATGATTGTGTATCCCTAGCGGGGGTCACAACGCATATCTTTCAATCATCCAAATATCCCCGACAGGGGTTACAACGCAATGCAACCATTGATACACACATCAATGAAGGTCAAGCAACCTTGACGTCATGTCAGCCGATGGCAAGTAAACCCATCGAAGCAGTTCATCCAAGTATCTTCGGCGGGGGTTACAACACAATGCAACCATTGATACACACATCAATGAAGGTCAAACAACCTTGACAATACACCCAGCAGGGATCTATCCGGTGATACACACATCAACGAAGGTCGTGCAACACCGAACTACGATAGATCGTCATTGGCGATAACTCTCGAAAGAATGAGGGAATATGTTATACACATCCTCAAATAGACAAAGCTTTATCCCCATAGATCTCTTATACATAAGAGGTACCTCTATGGAATATAAGCCAGTGTCTAGGATTCGAGACTTTGGTGATAGCCCCAACGTCAACATCCTTGAATACTTGGATCGCATGTCCAAGCCATCACTGATTGTCATCCCAGCAGGATTACCTGACAATCATGCATCGTACATTTGCATCATGTTGCTGCATATAGCATCATGTTTACCTTACTTGCATTTCAAGTGTCTAGGATTCTTTATCCTATCCATGCCTTGCATTGCATGAATATGATAAACAGGGGCATCTGTAGACACTCCAAATTTTTTGCACGCCTGTTACTGACATTGTAGGAGGGCAGATTCATCTTTTGGAGATAACCCTGGAAGACAGCTCACATCCATTCTAGATACTACCGGAAGTCAATCCCAACCCTGGAACACACCCCGGGAACATCATTTCCAACCCGGAACATACACCGGAAGGATCATTTCCAACCTCGGAGATAACCCCGAGTTTTATCCTTGGTGATAACCCCAAGGAATGCTTTTGTAGTTCTGGCGATAACTCCAGAAATGCTTGTTTCAAACACATGTTATCAGCTTCAAGTTCAAACCTCCTGCCGAGGCACTCATACCTCAGACTCGGAGATAACACCGGGTAGACAAGCACATTCACAAGATGATCTTGAGGCATTCAAACACTTGTAGTAGTCCAATCTCAGATGTAACCCTGAGCAACGTCTACTTTCAGCTCGAATCGACGATAACCTAGTGAGGAGTCAAACGTCATCTTGCACCTCAATATTTCCTCTCACGAGATGACATTGCGGTATACAAACAAGTAGTCCAATCTTAGATGTAACCCTGAGCAACGTCTACTTTCAACTCAAATCGGCGATAACCCCGACGAAGAGTCAAACGTCATCTTGCCCCTTCAACACCTGCGCATCGTCTCAACACTTCATACATACATACATCCAACGATGTCCCACAAGAACCGAGGAGTTACAATCCTGAGTGACTATTACACATGACAGTACCTTGGATAGAATTTAAAGCTTGAAGACCATGGGCATAGACCCCTCTTAATGACTTCATACAACTTCTAATCCATGTCATTGTGTAACTCTCGACACAAGCGGCCCGAAGAAGGTCACATATACCTCGTTTGGATGCTCAGATTGAAGTTCTGTAAGTTCGAGCGGATATTACAGTGCACGAGTGCACGTACTTCGAGACGACTGGACCCACGAGGCCCGGATGCACCACGACCAGTCGAAGGAATAACCGCGGCTACCGCAGGTGTACCTGCGGCCATCAATCTATAAATATAGACCTTGGGGTCAGACCATTTGAGAAGAGGAAGGAGAGAAAAAGGCGAGGAAGCCCTGTCCCAATTTACTCAGATACACTCATATTAAGTGTTTCCTCGGTTTAAACACTGTTAGCTCACATATAGCTACACTTTTATCCAAATTTGAGCCGAGTGTTTATCCATATAGAGTCATAGAAGTCTACTTTGGCAAATTCTTACATTCTCTTATAAAGCCTTAAAAGCTTTTTCATATTAGCACACACGTGTTATACACATTTGAGAGTCGTCTTTGTAGTGCGTTGTTTGACTTTTTGGTCCGTGGTTTTATTTCTGCTCTGTATATATACTTATATATATGTATATATTTTATATATGGATTAACATTATTTTGTTATGCCTCGAATGAGCCTAGACTTATGTCTAGAGCGTTTATTTGCTTATATATATATATATATAATTGTTGTCGGACATATCCGATGAGCCTGGATTTTACATCCGGTGCATTTACTTGCTTATATAAATATATATATATAATTGTTGTCGGACATATCCGATGAGCCTGAATTTACATCCGGTGCATTTACTACTTTTATATATACATGTACATATATATATATATATATTTACATTTCATCATGCACGAGTTTACTTACTTAAATCAGTTGATCGCTTTTATGTTTTATTTACATTTCGTCACGCTTGGAGTTTACTTATTGGCGATTGATTGCTTTTACAACTTTATTTACATTTCATCCCACCTCGAGTTTACTTGTGGTTTTACTGTGGTGGTTGATCATATCCATATATATATATATATATATATATATATATATATATATATATATATATATATTTATTTACTTTTATATATTTATATTTCCGATCCCCATGGAGTTGCTTGCGGTGGTTGATCAAGTCTGTATATATATATTTACTGACTTTTATATATATAACTGCTTATTGCTTTCCATAAAAACTGCAGTATCATGTGAGCCTAGGAATCATGTGATCACAGATTCAGTTTACTGAATCTAGATTCGGTTCCCATGATGGACATTTTTCAACTATAAGCAGCTTGTACATTATTTTATAGTGTTTTAATTTCCTCGGATGGCTGTCATGCCCATAAGGAGTTCGGCACTACTGTATATTATTTTCTCGAAGATGCTTCGCATCTCGAAAATAAAAGCAAACAAGCCGAACATTTAATAATAAAATGGAAGTATCAAAGGCCTCAATTACTATTGAGCACAGGGTTTAAAAAACCTCTTTTTACAAAACCTCATTGCTATATCCTGTTTAAAACTTAATTTTTCATAAATTCAAACCCTATGTATATAGGTGTGAATGAGGTACAACACTACTTCCAAATAATTGCACATTGATCCACACACACACACACATACACATTCATATAACAGTTTCTTTAAAAAGTGGCGGTCACCATGGTAACACGGATGTCGGGGGGTGCCTAACACCTTTCCTCTGCATAATTAAGCCCATGGACCCAAATGAATATCGGTTTCACAGACCCGTTTAGCAGTGTCACATCACTGGTCAATGTGCAAACCTTTTTCGGTTGCGTTGGTGCAACCAGTTAAATACACCAACTGGCGACTCTTAAAGTCAAATCGTCGAAATTATACATGTCGGACCTTTTTCACTTGTTTTTTCAAACAAATCTCACATTAACATGAGAACACCAAAGAACAAGTAACGAAAAGGGACACTAAAAATCCCGACGTCGACACTCAGATTTCACCAAATCTCTTATCAAAATTTATCGTTGAATAACTTCAACACATTACCGTAATATAGGTTTTATATTTCCTACTCACACCATTATTCATAATAAATTCTTGTAAGTTTTATTTCATAACCTTTACTTAGACTCAATTATATTTGAGTATTACATATTCTTTGACCCGTTCATTATCTTTCTCTAAGGATCATTATCATATACTATATTCTCAAACTCTCGGGACATTACATTCACCCCTTCTTCTAAGAATTTCGTCCTCGAAATTTTTTTCTTACTAATTTTCATTCATTACATTTATCAAAATAGATTTTATGTTAATATTTATTTATTCATTAAGTTCTGTAACCAAATTCTTTCTCTAATGATCTTTCTAAGATCATCATATTCCTCACCTCATCCTCTTTTAAGAGTTTCACATTTCTCTTCTTTCTGGAATTTTATTTCTTTCTTAAAATTATTATGTTTTGCATAATTTTCTCATCCTTTCCACTTTCACCTTTTAGAATAATAAGAATCTTCCACAATTGCTCAATAATTGGGAAGCGATATGAATAACAGGAATTTAAAAGATTCCAAATCATGCTGAGGGGTCATAAGACCTTGAACTACGTCCCTAGGTTATCAAGTATCTCAACTTGAACCTTTAACAGTCATAAGACTATACGGACCTTGAACTCTTCTCCAGATTTAACAGTGCATCGCCACTGTAAACCATCTTTAACAGAATGTTTAGCAATCACACAGACTGAAAACACTCTCTGCAAGTACTATAGGTGATCAATCTATCGTACCCCTACGTCGTGCACAACGTATTACATCTTAACATCGTAACGATTATATGTGTTACTTTTGGAACCATTATCTCCGATAACATGTCCCCTTTACAGGGTTGTTCACCTCAGCTTTTCAACATCTGAATCCGCTCCAAAATAATTTGGTTTGGCATAACTTTTCAAGAAACGCTTGAATTTCATGAACATCTTTCAATATTCGTCTAGCTGAACCAAATAGCATAGACTTCTACAACAATTCGGACATCAATCAAAATATACATATACATATATATTCTCATATCTTAGAGAAATCTCAAAAATCCTTTTATGGAGTTATGATTATGACGTTGTCATACTACATCTCACCATAGTGGGCTGACGATCATATGATCACATCCAACACCAGGTTCTATTGCATTGATGACTTCATCATTTATCATATCACCTGATACATATAATTAAAATATATTTTGAAAATTTAAAAAAAATTATTTTTTTTTCTAGCTGAAACAAACAACATAGATACGCGAATAATAGCACTAATTTTTTTTAAAAAAATTCTCTAGTTCACTAGTGTGACCCAATAATTTTTTCAAAAATCAAAAGTATAACCATTGGCACGAAGTCAATAAATTTTGAAAATCTAGCAAAGCTAGAAGATTTGGAAAACTTACGTCTCCACTTTCTATACTTATCCATTGCTTGATAATTCTATCTATTTCTATAATCCTCAACTCTTCATTCATAGCTTATCTATACCCCAGTATAGTTCACCAAACTTACTAAACATTGGAAGTTCAGGAACTTTCCACAATAATATGAGTTTAAGAACTTATCCTAGTCAGACCATAGGCGTCCATTCGCTGAGGGGTTCAAAACATACCATATTATTGTGAGTCAAAAACTTACCATATGCATTAGTTTTAAGAACTGCACCTAATCCTAATAATATCTGACTAATCTTAATATTCCCTAACTATCAAATATAAACATCAGAAAAGAATCACCTTTTTGCCACATATACATTGATAGCGCGACACCAACTTTCCAATGATTATCAATGTGATAAACTGAGTGCTAGCACAAAACCCTCGCCCATACAAAGGTTTGTACAACTCAGTCATCACATGAGTCCTCAATTAAAATCCCACCTAACTCTATCCTACTCATAACTTGCTCTTTTATCGATACGAATTCCTCGTATCACATTATCTATAACTCCTCGTGAGTTTATCTCGTACTATATCATAGTACATTATCTTCATAGCATCAAGTTATAATTATTCAAACATTACAGACCATCTTTCTTTTATAACTTAAATAGATCACGTCGTGATCTTATTTTATAATCATCTCCCTTAAAATTCTTTTCATAACTCGTGATCGTTTTGTTTTACAATCCTCTTTCTTTCCTTTTTCATCATTAATTTATGACATTATTCATTTTCTTGGCTATTGGAGTTAGTCAACTCCCATTTCTTATCTTTATATCTCTTCAAGATTCTTCTCTGAATTTTCTTGTTTATATAACAATTCTTCCTTTAAGAATTTCTAACTTCATTCACATTGCTCAACATTTCATTCGAGTTCCACATTTTCATCATACGTATCCATTTTCTATACTTGGTACACATCGAGTCTCTAATAGTTTCAATATGGTACGCTGAGTGGTTTCCCACAAACAACCAACAAACTAGTTTTCGAGTTGCTAGTTCGTATATACCTCCGCTTTATGAAGGAATTGTTTAGCCCAGATACCGCACATCAACTATTAAAGAGTACAATTGTACCATACTTAAATATAAATTTTTATTCTTAACTTCTTTATCATTCTCTTCTTATAGACATTGTCTATTTATTATCACCTTACAACCTTATTATTGGAGTTGGGTAACCCCACATTCATATTCCTTATAACTCTTCAAGATTCTTCTTTGAATCCTCTCACGCATGTTTTAATCCCTTCTTTATAAATTTCTTAAATTACTTCTTATTGTTCAAACTCTATTTGAGCGTATTCTTTCATTATCTTCACCTTCCTTCTCTAAGGTTATAGCCTACATTAACGACCCCAAAATTCATACAATATAATTCAACTTCGGTAGTTAAGAACACATCTACCTTATGATTTTACATCATTATTCGATGTTAAACTATATAAAATGCGAAATAATTTAAACTTTTATGTCTTTTTACTTTAATTCCCTGAATCAAAACCTTTATCATCAACATGTCTTTGAATCAATCTTATTTTATAATTCAGTTTATCACTGTTATTATATAAAATTTTACATTTCAATCTGATAACCTTTATATATCAGATAACTATAACTTTAACTTTACAACTCAACATAAAATTATACATCATAAAACATTTTGTACATCTCATGAATCTTAATCATGGTATTAAGAATTAACAACTTTAGCTAAAATATTAATCTTCGTGTATTATTTCTGATCCACGTCATTCAAGTAGCACATAGTGTTACCTTCAATCTTTAACCTACAAAAATGGTTATTTGCAAGGTTGAGCTCGACAGCCCAGCAAAATCTAACAGTTTTCACGCATCACGTAGCGCATAATAGCATGCTCAACATATATCTCACAAACATTGGACTAATATAACATACAACTTACAGTTCATATAACAAGTATAAAGATGTATAAAGATTGAGTTCCTTACTCAATCAGCATGCTTTATTCAATCAACGTAGTCATAAGTTGACTTTAACATTTCATACATTCAACATATATATAACACATCATGTTCTTTGCAATAAAGATTTAAAACAATCAAATTCACATAGCAAATAGGAACTGAAAGACTTGCCTTGATCGTTGTTTACCAATAACAGTTTAACAGCTTACAGTTATCTGCACTTCACGTGCCCTACACAATTATATAATCATGCACATTAACTATTAGTCACATAAAAATGCATAGTAGTTGTAATGTAAAATTTACTCTACATCTCATGACCCTTCCTACTATATATACACAATGTTCAATTTTGTTGTGTGAACTTTCAACTTAAATCTCACTGTATTTCATATTTGAAGTTCATTCAAGTGTTTAAGTCTTGCTAGGACTACTTATTGGTTTTATATTAACACTATTCAATATCTTATTATATTCATTTCATTTGATTTAAAACACTTTTTACGTTCATTATCACTTATCACGGCTTTTCGACGTTTATTCATCACACGCTTAAGTTTTCTCTCTTGTGTGTGCTTAGTATGCGTATTCAACTTATCTAATATATCATTTATTAATGTTAAGCATCATTATACTTCATAATATTCATGTTCTATAACTTAGAACAACATCTATTATCGTCGACATCACTATACTTGTGTATGTGCATGTCTGACGCCCTCCGATTGCCTCCGAATATGCATTAGTCACAAAGATGACAATTTTGAGTACTGTTCCCGACCTCAAATTGAAACACTTAAAGAATAAAAGTTGTAGGTCTGTTCGTCCTCATTCCGGATCATCTTGAATCACCTCAATCGGAGTTTGTATGAAAATGTTATGCCTATTTTTACTAAAATAGGTCAAAGTAGTCACACCTGACATACTTTAGGCGTAGTCGCGCACATAATTAAACCTTGGGTACACGGTCTTGTTGCCCCTAGTGACTTAGGGCACGTGAGGCAATTTACATAGATTAGCGAAAAAGGGACTTGAAGCTACTGTTCTTCGCGATTTTTGACCCTTTTTCTCCTACTATCTTAATAACTTGAGTTATACACATCCAAATTAGTCCATTTTCGATTCTATGGATTTGTAATTCATAGAACTACAACATAATAGAATTCTAACAAATTATAAAAACATTAACCAACCTAAAATTTAACCCAAAACACATGTTCATACTGTATTTTCATGTTTTAACATATTTAGCGAATTCGATCGCAACGACTTCATTTCTTAACCAATTAACACAATTTAAACTACGCCATTTTCGTTTCTTAAAATACTAACATAATCCAACATCAATTTACAGATTATAACAAGTATTGACCATGGAATTTTGTACTTTCTAAAGCCAATTTTCATGTAAAAACACTATTATAAACTTTTCTTCCTACAAACCAAATTACATGAATTTTTATCATCAAACAACACTCACATGTGATAATTAACAGAGTATAAACCCTTCATACATATATATGTATCAATTCAACACACTTATCAATAGAAATTTCAAAAACAAGGGTTAACATTAGAGTAGGTTATACCTTGTTCCTTTGATTATTTGCTATCAAAAAGTTGATGATGATTAGGTTTAGAAATTTCCCTCCTTCCTCTTGAAAATTACAGAGAACTCTCTCTTGCTTCCAAGCTTTCTTCTCTAAACTTTGCTCTAAGGCTATAGAAGAATACATGAAATAAGCTAACCGATAATCGTGAATATCAGTTAGCAAAGCCAATAGGCGTAAGTTACAGTAAGCCAAAGGCCACAAGGCCTTGTTTGGCTACCACCTATCCCACAAACTAGATTATTTTAATAATCTTTATATTATATAGTTTCATGTCACACCATTAAATTAATTTAATTAACTCATACTTATAATTATAATAATTATAATTCCCATTGTAATATACTTAATAAATCTTTACATATCTAATTTAATTAATAAATTAGATCAAAACAATATTTTATTTAATTTAATTATTTTCTTAAATATTAAGCAATTGATTTAATTTAATTATTTCCTTAAATTAAATCCTTCAAATAAAATTAACATTAATCAATTTAATTTACATAAATCAATTTAGTTACTAAATTAATTCACCACAATTTTATCAACCATTTATTTATCTCAATAAATAAATTAATTAAAATATTTATTTAATTCAATAAATATTTAAAATTAATTACAAAATTCATTTAATTTCTTCAATAGTTAACTTAACCATTAAACCTCACTTTCCCAATATATGAATATATATTTCTCTTCATACCGGATCATATGTTTTAACATATATATAGCGATATATATACATATCACAAATTTAGACTTATGTCCGGAGCATTTACCTTATATATATATATATATATATATATATATATATATATATATATATATACACATTTAGTCCCACACAGAGTTTACTTAAATGACGGTTGATCGTCTTTCTTTACCGCTTTATTTACATTTAGTCCTCGCATGGAGTTTACGTCGTGGCGGTTGATCGCATTCTTTGCTTTATTTACTTTTCGTCCCACACAGAGTTTACTTACGTGGTGGTTGATCATATCCATATATATATATATATATATATATATATATATATATATATATATATATATATATATACCACTTTTTTATATTTACATTTCCGATCCCCATGGAGTCGCTTTCATGGTGGTTGATCATGTTCATATATATATATATATATATATATATATATATATATATATATATATATTTACTTTTATATATATAATCGCTATCGCTTTCCATACAAATCATGCAGTATCATGAGCTAGGAATCATGTGATCACTTGATTTAGTCTCTTCAATCTAGATTCGGTTCCCATGATGGACATTTTTCAGCTGTAAGTAGCTTGTACATTATTTACAGTGTCTGAATTTCCTTGGATGGTTGTCATGCCCATAAGGAGTTCACTGTTGTATATTATTTTCTTGAAGATGCCTCGCATCTAGAAAATAAAAGCAAACAAGCCGAACATTTTAATAATAAAATAGAAGTATGAAAATGTCTCAATTCCTATTGAGCACAGGGTTTGAAAAACCTCTTTTACAAAAATTCAATGCTATATCTTGCTTAAAACTGAATTTTTCTATAAATTCAAACCCTTTGTATATAGTTGCGAACGAGGCCTCGCGCTACTTTCAAAAAAATTCACATTGATCCACACACACACACACACATTCATATAACAGTTTCTTAAAAAGTGGCAGTCACCGTGGCAACACGGATGTCGGGGGGTGCCAAACACCTTCCCTCCGCATAATCAAGCCCCTGAACCCAAATGAATCTCGGTTTCACAGACTCGTTTAGCAGTGTCACATCACTAGATCAATGTGCAAACCTTTTCGGTTGCATTGGTGCAACCAATTAAAAACACCAACTGGTGACTCTTAAAGTCAAATCGTCGACATTACACATGTTAGACCTTTTTTCACTTGTTTTTTCAAACAAATCTCACATTAACATGACAACGCCAAAGAACAAGTAACGAAAAGGGACAACTAAAAATCCCGACGTCGACACCTTCTATGATCCAATTCTAATTCAAGGCTTTTGATTTGATAGTGGTGTTAGTGGGGCTTTGATTTGGGACTGATATGCTAAGAAATTTTGGAGGGTTAAGCTTGAGAGAGTTAAGGATGAGATTTGAGTAAAATGAGCTAGCAAATGAATTATTTTCTCTCTTCAATCTATATATAGTGTTTGTATACAATGTATGTTGCTGATATAATTGACTGATTTTGCTGGATTTGTAGCACATGATTGATCTATTAGGTCACCAACTCCTTATATTGGTAAGATCTACAAGTTATCTCATTAAAGAATGTACAAAAGGGTAGTTTAGTCATTTTTCTAGCAATTTTAATGGCACTTTTGTAATCTTGGCAAACCCTTAGGGTTTAACCCTAAGATTTAGTATATAGAATTTATAGGATTTAGCAATTAGGATTTGAAAATGTAAAATTTTAGTTTCTAAAATTTGTAATTAGGGTTTCCTTAATTAGATTAGGTTTCTAATTACATTATATATGAACATTATGGTATTAATTATTTAATAATTATAGTTAACCTTGCTAATTTAGCAATTAGGGTTTACAATTAGTAATTAGGTTTTATAATTACTAATTAGGGTTACTAAATATAGAAATTAAGATTTCTAATTTCATGATTAGGGTTTCTAACAATAATTAGGATTTTTCCTAATTAATTAAACTTACACATTAGGTTTAAAAATTTATTAATTATCGTTAAGCGTGCCAAACTAACGGTTAGGGTTTACATTTTCAAAGTTAGGGTTCCTAATTTAAAAAAATAGGGTTTACTAACTTGGATTATAATTCTAACACTTATTATAATCACATTAACATAATTTTTTACCGATGTTAAACTCCGATTTGAGTTCAAATAACAGTACTACTAGGCTTTCTACTGATATACCGTAATTAACCAACCATTATCAATACGTACATACAGTACATATTTAATTTATAGCACTAAAAAATCAAAATATAATTAATATTATATTATTATTCTCATTCCTTGATCAAAATCCAAAATTAGGGTGTGGATTCCATATCTGATTTATCTGCCATACTTAACATTATTAATTAAGTTAAAATAATTAACTTAATAATACATACTAAAAGTCATATAATAAAATAATTATTATAATTATTCTAAAAATCATTTTATATATTATTTAAATAATATAATAATCATATTTTCATGAAAATAATTAATAAAAACATTTCTACTATAAAATCGGTTATTATAAGAATATAATTTTAATAATCAATAATTCTAAAATAAAATTATTTGCAATAATTAATGTAATAAATAAATTTTATTTATCACATACATATATATATATATATATATATATATATATACATTCAAGATATATTTCCACCTTTATAAATGAAAAAAAAAAATTATACGCAAAATTTTTGATTTATTTATATAGGAAATCTTGGGTTATTAAATTCACCCTTCCTTATAAAGATTTCGTCCCCGGAATCACCATTTTAAAACCTATATATACAAGGGTACATAGCATACACAATTATTGCAAGTAGATCTCGACCAATTTTGATCAAACTGATCTTTAACTATTCACATATAGCTTGACTATCTGATTCAACGAAAATTTAATTTCTAAAAGAACTCAAATTCCTCCTACAAAATTTCTTTAGAAAATAATTTACTATATATATAGGAAAATCATGTATAATAAAATAAAAGTTATACGAATAATACCTAGAGTTTCATTGCCAGTTGCCGCCGTATCCTGGACCGTCATGTTGTAGACCCTTGCTGTTGATTTTGTTGGCTTGCTCGATGACGTAGGTCCCGTGATTGCTTAAGTCCTTCTGCCCTTGCCAGTATTCACACTCCCTGCCTCCATCCTCCTCTTCGGACAATCCTTCACTTTATGCTAAGTCGACCCACATAGAAAATACCCACTATTCATCCTAGGATTGGGGCAGTTGGGAGAGATATGGCCCTCCTGCCCACACTTGTAGCATACAAACTTCCTCTTCAAACATTCCCCAAAGTGGTTCTTTCCACAAGTCTTACACTGTACAGCTGGCTTCTTAACACCTTCTTGTTTCACCTGGACATTGCCAAAATAGTTCCCCTTCCTCTTGCTACTACCACTTTTACTTCCACTATTAATTTCTGTCTTCCCAACTCCTTTGACCTTACCTTTGTTCTACCTCTCCTTGTTGCAGAGGCTCATGGCCTCACTCCCCTCCTCGGTTATGATAGCCTTTTCCATGAGTGCTTCAAATGTAGGAATCTGCAACACTGCCACCTTGTTATAGAGCCAGGGTTTTAATCCCAGCTCAAACATTCTCGCTTTCCTAGCCTCCGTATCAACTTGATGCGGAGCGAACCTAGCCAACTCATTGAACTTTACGGCATACTCTGCAACAGTCATGTTCTCTTGCTTCAACTCTAAAAATTTCACCTCCATCCTAGCTTGCATACTAGATGAAAAATAGTTTTCGAAAAATAGTGTCTTAAACCTATCCCATGTAACTACACCTTTTCCTGCCCTCGCCTGATTCGCTTCCCACCAAAGGTTTGCCTCCCCCTTGATCATGTAGGTGGCAAAAGCAGTATTTTGCCCCTCAGCTACCCTAGCTATCACAAACTCCTTTTCAATCTCTTTAACCCAAGTTTGGGCTTCAACAGGGTCAGTTGTACCTTTAAATTCTGGCCGTCCTACAGCCTTAAAATCTTTAAAGTTCGCCAAGCAGTTATCTAGTTGGTTCCCTGCGGCCGGCATTCCTTGCTGCATAGCTTGTGCTACCATGTTTGTAAAGTGCTGCATTGGGTCTGCTTGTTGTTGTCCCTCAACGTTATTAACGGATTCTTCTGCCCTTTGATTTCGAGTTTGACGTCTTGGCGGCATTATCTGGTTAAGTAAAACCATAAATTATTCTTTACATTCTAAATCTTATCATATAAGTTTAATATATTAAACTCACTTCATTACTCAAACTTAGATTCATATTCATTTAACGAATATTTTATATAGCATAACACATACTGCTTTAAACATCAGTTATCCCTTTGTGACCATAAAAGTCAGGATTTACAGCCTTGACTAATACAAAAGTTGGGAACATTACATTACATAGACATACTAATCATATATATTACATTAAACACACCTACATAATAGAACCTAAACTACCTATTTGCTACGCCTTTTTCTTGGACAACCCTTTGCCTGATGAACTTCTATCCCACAGATAAGATATGTTCCTGGTTTATAGTCGGGACAATACAGAGTGGTATGTCCCTCATAGCCACAAAGGTAACATATCTTTTTCCATTTCTTCTTATCGGATTTTCCTAAGTCATGGTCTTCTATCTTTCTTTTCCCATTCTTACTCGGAGCTGCACACGATGTGTTGCTTGTGGCTCCTATTTGATCAATTTGGATTTTAAGCTTATCTTGTTCTTCCATAGTTTCTAGTAAAGCTTTTCACAATTGACTATTTAGCAGCTTTTCTATTTCCCACAGCTTTTCCAGAGAAGAAACCTTGTTCCTCAGATCCTGCACCTCCGTTGATGCTTGTTCAGCTTCAACTTTAGTATCCAAATCACTATATGTCAGCTCCACCATCTCTGGATCTGGTACTATGTTTTCCAAAATAACCACCTCGTCTGAGTTATTTTCATTGTCAGCCTCTATTTCAGCTACTGGCATCGATATTAGCTTGGGTGTATGGATTTGATCCTTCTTCATGCTATAAGCATATAACAAGCCTTTTCCACTAGACATGTACACACATAAATTATCCTGATTAGTATATAGTATATACACACAATAAATAATAGTTTTATATAAGTTATCTTTTATTTTGTTTGACGACGAATTTATCCAATTCATCTCTTTTTAAACTCTATATGAGTTATTAATATTTTCAATGTTTCCCTCTGTTCTAAGGTTATAGCCTAAGGTCTTACCCACCTAAGGTTTCTAACCCTAAAGCTCTGATACCAACTTGTAATGCCCCCAAATTCAGGTACTTGAAACCCGAACTCGGTGTTTCACTATACCATTTCTATGAGCGGAATAATACTAATTATAATAACAATAATATAAATATTAAACTTAATTTACATATCAGAGTCTATTCCCAAGTACGCAACCTTTAAACATTCATTACAATACATGATAAATAATATATATCATTCTCATCTTAATAAAACCAACTATTACATAATATATAACATAACACTCATTCAGCAACTTTCCCTTTTCCTTTGTTCTTGACAGAACCTTTTGGTTGTTCACACTTAGCTGAAAATATTTAAATAAAGCAAGGATGAGCATTTGAGTGCCCAACAAGTAATAACAATTATAAATATTAGCTAAAAGGATTAAATGTTTTCTTTGTACTACCCTTCTATAACAAATCAATAGTTGTGAAGTAATCTGAACCGATAATAATAACATAACAACTCTCTATAAAATTTTTGAAACTACATACTGACTATAAATAGGGTTAAGGTGACATACTATGAATATTGTTTTCAATTTCGAATAGGTGTAGCAGAACTTCATCCGCAAACCGTCATAACTCACGGGCACGGGGTGGTGATCAGCACGTTATGCCCTGTATTGATCAATACTACATGCAAGAATGATATTATCGTTCACTCTGTCCGCCTTGGGCGCATAAAAGTTTTCTCATGTTTGGGATGTTCATACTTAGTCGGGAATTCGAACCAAAATAATTTGATTGGATACAAAAAGGTTTTATCATATTCAACGATATTTCTAAATCTGTGTCTAGCTAGTCAAATAGCTTAGACGACTTCTACTTATTGTATGCATACTGGAGATCAATGGGTATATATATATATATCAACACGTGATTAAATACAATAATTATCCAAGTAAGGACACTTGAATAACCATATTTAGAAATTAACCAACAGAATATATATATCTGAATTACAATATAGTATCATGTTGATAATCAATGATCGGATATAACATATATAACAATAGGGTTAATAATCTGGTACAATAATAATATAATTCTGAAACTTTCTTACTCATGTCCATTGCATAAAGAAAATGCAAAGGTAAGATACTTGCCTGGTACGCTGCTTACAATTCGCAACTTAGTTTTATCGTGTATATAACCACCTATCAGTAATAAGATCATTTTACTGATTAGAATAACATATCGCAACACATAATAATCGCTTTATTATTGCGATTGAAGACATAACATAATCACATTGTCTCTCATATTCAATCGTTTCAATCACAAAACAAACATGTCGATTGTCTAAATCTTTACGAAACGTAACTTTATCGAGTAATTATCGAGTCTAAGACTCTATTCGAAAATTCAATAAATGTAAGTATCTGTCATATTATTCTTAAATGACTTATAATAATTTTAAATTAATTATTATAATTTATCATGAATTTTCAAACATCAAATCATTATTAAATGATTTAAATATTAAATAATTCTATTATCATTAACATTTAATTAATATTAAACTATTAATGAAACCATTGCCAAAATATTAAAGTTATTTATTATAACTAAAAATAGTTTTAAAACATTTATATTACCCTTAAATGATTTTTAAAATATTTAAAATTATTTTAAATAATTACTATTAATATTTAAATATTAATGTACCATTTATCAAAATATTAAAAATCATTAAGTATAACTTAAAATATTTTTAATTCATTTATATCCTCTTTAAATGATTTTAAAATTAATAAAACCATTTTAAAAATATTAATTTAATATAATTATTAAATAAATTTAATATTATTAATGTTAAATTAATATCATTAATATTAAATTATTAATGAAATTATCCTTTAAATATTAAAAGTTATATTTTATAACTTAAAATATCTTTAAACACTTTATTTTTATTTAAAATGATTTTTATGATAATAAAATCATTTTTAAACCAAATTATTTAATATAATTATTAAATAACCTTAATATCATTAATAATAATTAATTAATAAAATTTACCTTTAAATATTGAAAGTTATATTTTATAACTTAAAATATTTTAAATACCTTATTATTATTTAAAATGATTTTTTATATAATAAAATCATTTTTAATTTATTTATTTAATTTATTTATTAAATATCTTAATTATCATTAATATTAATTTATTAATGAAATTTATCATAAAATATTAAAAGTCATTAAAAATAACTTAAAATATTTTCTTATATCATTATATAATTTTAAATAATTTTTCAATATTAAAAATCATTTTTAAATAATTTATTTAATATAATAATTAAATAAATTAAATACCATTAATATTTCAAAAATTATTTTTTTTATGAAATATATTAAACATTATTAAAAACTAATTTTCAGACTTTAAAATAATTTTTAATAATTTATTTTGTATTTTTAATAATTAAAAACTAATTTTTCTATTTATTTAATAAAATTAATTAATTTTAGAAATAAACTGTCGCTAAAAGAGCCTACTACAAATGGCGTAAACTAAAGGTGTTCTTGGTCGCCAAGATCTTCATCGCCGATTCTGAAAGTCGACTAGTTTGACGATAATAATCTTTAGACCATAATGATTCTGAGCTTGAAATTTTGCTAGGATTGTAGTATTAATGTAACACTACAATCAGCAACTAGTTTCATGACCATTCCATAACATAACAGAAAGATCTAGAGCTCCAAAAATGTTGTCAGGACTGTTCTTCATTTTCTGGGTTTTCCCAGAAATGAAGAACAGTCAAGACACCCACTTTCCAAGCATTGAATCACACGTTCTAGGCTTGCTATGTTTGTTCTAATGGTTTACACTTGAAGTATTGATGTCAGACTACAATTATTAAACACTTTTATAACATTCTATCAACATATAAGAGAGATCTAAGCCGGTCAATCCCTGTCATAAATAAGGTTCTACCAGTTTTTGGAAATTCCCAGAAATCGAAAGTATGACCGGATGGCCTACTTTGACCATCCACTACATTAAATGTATTTGATGTTTAGGAGCTTTTAAAGCATAAACGTGGATTCCATATACCAGACTATAATCTAGACATAACAACAGAACCAACACATCAACACACTAACAGATCTAGTCGATTTAAAACGTTGTCGAGTCCGGTTTGCAGGCGCGCTTCAGGTTACCTAGAAACGCCCAGTCATGGTCAGTCAACGACTTTTGACCACGATTATCTTGCAATATGGACTCGATATAAGCTTGATTCTTGATCCAGATCAAAGAGCACATAACCGACTACAACTTCAAACTTTCAAAACACAAAATTCATTAAAGATCACAAAGATATAAGGCCTGACATTCGTTGTCAGACAACACAAAAAAAATTCTATTTTTTTTAAAACTTGATTTTGAGCATATTAATGTTATGGATCTAGCATGTGCCAACCCAGATCACTAAAATAGACTACATATAACATGTTTAAACATTAAAACCTAAGATCTAACATGGAATCAAAACTCAAATTTCTTGGTTAAGGTTTATACCTTCTATGATCCAATTCTAATTCAAGGCTTCTGATTTGATAGTGGTGTTAGTGGAGCTTTGATTTGGGACTGATATGCTAAGAAATTTCAGAGGGTTGAGCTTAAGAGAGTCAAGGATGATAGTTGAGCAAAATGAGCTAGCAAATGAATTATTTTCTCTCTTCAATCTATATATAGTGTTTGTATACAATGTATGTTGCTGATATAATTGACTGATTTTGCTGGATTTGTAGCACATGACTGATCTATTAGGTCACCAACTCCTTATATTGGTAAGATCTACAAGTTATCTCATTAAAGAATGTCCAAAAGGGTAGTTTAGTCATTTTTCTAGCAATTTTAATGGCACTTTTGTAATCTTGGCAAACCCTTAGCGTTTGACCCTTAGGTTTTAACTCTTATGGTTTAACCCTAAGGTTTAGTGCATAGAATTTATAGAATTTAGCAATTAGGGTTTGAAAAATGTAAAATTATAGTTTCTAAAATTTGTAATTAAGGTTTCCTTAATTAGATTAGGTTTCTAATTACATTATACATGAACATTAGGGTATTAATTATTTAATAATTATAGTTAACCTTGCTAATTTAGTAATTAGGGTTTACAATTAGTAATTAGGTTTTATAATTACTAATTAGGGTTACTAAATATAGAAATTAGGGTTTCTAACAATAATTAGGGTTTTTCCTAATTAATTAAACTTACACATTAGGTTTAAAAATTTATTAATTATCGCTAAGCGTGCCAAACTAACGGTTAGGGTTTATATTTTCGAAGTTAGGGTTCCTAATTTAAAAAAATAGGGTTTACTAACTTGGATTATAATTCTAACACTTATTATAATCACATTAACAAAATTTTTGACCGATATTAAACTCCGGTTTGAGTTCAAATAACAGTACTACTAGGTTTTCTACTGATATACCATAATTGACCAACCATTATCAATACGTACATATAGTACATATTTATAGAACTGAAAAATCAAAATATAATTAATATTATATGCTTATTCTTATTCTTTGATCAAAATCCAAAATTAAGGTTTGGATTCCATATCTGATTTATCTGTCATACTTAACATTATTAATTAAGTTAAAATAATTAACTTAATAATCTATACTAAAAGTCATATAATAAAATAATTATTATAATTATTCTAAAATCATTTCATATATTATTTAAATAATATAATAATCGTATTTTCATGAAAAATAATTAATAAAAACATTTTTACTATAAAATCGGTTATTATAAGAATATAATTTATAATAATCAATAATTCTAAAATAAAATTATTTGCAATAATTAATGTAATAAATAAATTTTTATTTATCACATACATATATATACACATTGCCTAGGACATATTTCCACCTTTAAAAAAAATTATACGCAAAATTTCTGATTTATTTATATAGGAAATCTTGGGTTATTATAAGTTTAATACACTTGATTAAGTGTTACATTAGTTGAACTACATGTTCATATTTCTTTCTTACATCCCCCAGTAATTGAGCAGTTAAAAGCTCATCACTGGGCACTGTCTTGCACAGGCGCTCCGGCGCCGTGTCCCTTCCTTTACCTCGCGCTGCAGCGCCACTCTGCAGTGTCAAACTGTCGAGGCTGGGCACAGCGCCACTCTCTTCTCTATTTCTCGCACCGCGGTGCTACTCAGTAGTAGCTGATGGCCCGGGCCTCATATTTGTAGTGCCGCCTCCCCAAGACTTGCACAGGCCAAGCGTCATGAAAGCCAAAACCTAGAAAATTTTTCTAAGTCTTAGAAATTGCTTAAGACACTTACTTCTCACTTCCATAACTTATTCGTTATAACTCAGATCGAGATTATTCCAAAGCCATTCTCTTCCTTATCTTACTTACTTTGATTACCCTCGGACAGAACTTCATTCTGAATCCGTTAACATGTCATTCAATTGGCTTAATCTGCACCCTTGGTTCATTTTACGTTTTTAACGTTCTTCGTTCGTTCGTCCGTAATTCGGTCATCCAAACTCAGAATTCGTTCATTCTTGAGTCCACGACTCACATTTTCTATATTCTTTTACATTCTTATGAAACCCTACACATTCGGGTTTATTTACTAACTTTCTAATTCTCGTTCTTCTTTTATAAAATTTTCGTCATAACTTCGTTATAGCTCAATTTTAATCCGTTCTTCATGAACGTTTCTACCGTTCCTAACCGAGCAATAAGCATCTAATTTATACGCGATGATTTTAAACTTGTCCATCAACAACAATTATCCTACGATGGTTTTAAATTTGTCCATCAACAACTTTCTTCGCGTGTTCTTTGCGTTCTTCGTTCGTTCTTCATTTTTAATCTATATTTTGATTATGATTTCACTTTTTCTTGGAATTTGATGTTATAAAACACCATTCCTTACTTATTTCACTGAATCATTCATATGATTCATTTGGATCATTCAAATTCCTTACGAATCTTATACTTCCTTAAGAAATTTATAAACTAAACTTTTAATTTCTTATTTCTTCTTTCCTCATGATTTCAACCATATAAAATCATTACTAACATCTTTTACTTCTTATTCTTATTAAGTTATGTTTTTGAACATAGAAACTTAAATAAAATTATCTAGAAGTTAGGTTTTTGAAATACCTTTCTTCTTTACTCTCCTTCCGTCGGACAAAGTTTGCTCCCGAGCAAGCTTTTACTCTTCCTTTTCCTTCTCTTTCTCATCCGAAATCTCTCTCTCTCTCTCTCTCTCAAAATTTATAGGATTTTCAAAATCATAAACAATTGGGTTAAGCTTCCTATTTATAGAAAACCATGGCTAGGGGTATTTTAGTCATTTTGCCCCCCCAAACCTCCTTACTATTCATGACTTATGCACTAGGTTTACTTACTCCTTAAGTTTGCTTAGCCATTAAGTTTACTATTTCCACCTCCTTAGTTAACCTCCTTACTATTCACGAAACATAGCCTGTAAATTTCGTGGTTCTGTCTTTCGGGTTTCGTCCGACAGTTTTAAAAAATACAATTTTTGGAATCCAAATATTTTTGGATATTTCGTCTTTCCTTTACCGATTAACTTTTACATATTCTTCGGATTTCTGAAAAACACTTTTTGGTGTCAAGCGTTTTCCTTCACGTTTTCCCCTAACTTAGCTAAACGAATGAAAAGTACACAACAGTACTTTTAGTCATTTTTATTTCGTCCGATTTTTACACGTTTTTTGAGAAAAACTTTTATCGACTTACTTAACTTTTCACGATATATTATCGTCGAATCTTTCAATGGAATGTCATTTCGACATACCGAACTCTCGAAAAGGCTTAGGTTATTCAAACCCTAACCCTTAGGTTTTTGTCGGGTGAATAGTGTCTATTTCGTCCTTTTCCCCAGAAATATTTTGTTCCCGGAAAAATTTTATTTTCATCTTGAAAATTCTTACTCTTTCATTCTAGCTCATAGCCAGAATCCTCCCGATTTATAATCATTCTAGGTTCTAGAACGATTAATAAACTAATTCTTTAAATCTTAAATTCTTTTATAATCATTCTAGTTATTTTATTAATAACTAATTCTTTAAATCTTAAATTCTGGACAATCCGATTTTCTGAGTTATCACAGCCAAGGACGGTCGACCCTCTCGCTCGTACTCAGGAACGGCTCTAAGTGGAACTACCCACAAAATAAAAATTTAATATGTATAAAACGGCAACTTGTCAAAAAAAAAAATAATTCTAAATCAGCTTGTGAAATCCAATTAGGGCGTGTATTTTTAGACGGAGGGAGTACTATATATATTTCACGCCTAACAAAATTCCTAAATACTGATTCCGACTTCTGCAGTTTCACTCCAGTTCTACAAAAAACTTTTACTTCAAAGATTGAATGAAGAAAGAACAAAAAATGGAATGGAAAGAAAATGTTGCATGCACATATTTACTCAACTTTTATAGAGAAGCGCTTAAATATTTCACACTCACTTCCTTTGTCATCCAAATAGCAAAACAATTATAAAAGTCCATTATCATTATAATTATATAGTATATTAACTCAAGCCTTCCTGATGTAATATTTAAATTAATTTATTTAGCAAAAAAAATATATTTAAATTAATCACATAACAATCCCAGAAGTAAAGTTTCTATTACTACAAAAAAACCATGATAGCAACTAGTTAAATGAAATAACAGACACATCTATGTTTTTTTTGCAAGAATTATACTTTGGATAAGAATATTAATCTCAAGTGTCTTGTTTGTTTTCAAATTTACATTTAGGTCTATTAGTCTAGGGATTATAAAATGACTTAATAGTCTTGAGATTATAATTATAATCCCTGATTATAATCCTAGGATTAATAGTCTTGGAATTATAATCTCATGAATTATAATTCTTACAAACAAACATAGCCTGAGAATGATTATAATTCCCAGATTATAATCCAAGGATTATTAGTCCTACTCACATATTTGTTTTTTATGAAATTATTCATGGGATAAATAAAATAATCTCATGTTATGTTTGATTTTTTTTAGGATTAATTAAAGAATTGGATAAAAAATATAGTTTGGCTATTATACCCTTACCAATAATAACATAGTTTAAATTATAATTTAAACTTGTTTATACATCAAAAAATAATGAATAATTAATTATAAACTTTTAAATACTGCTGAAATAAGTTAATGAGTTCACAATGCTTCCCTTACTAATAATATTTTAAATTATAATTTAAACCGGCTTGGACTGAAAAAATAAAAAGAAGACAAACAATCAAAATGTATTTATTATATTTATTGGACAATAAAAAATGACTATAATAATTTATAATATATCATACACCAGTATCAAAACTAATATTAGTAGTAGTGGCGGCAGCGACGGCAGCAGCAACAGTAGTAGTAGTAGAAGAAAGGTGGAAAAGGGATTTGGTTTCTGTGATAAGTTGTGATGCGGCGGGAAAAATTGGGATTGGAATTAATTATGTTGTTTAGGTGATTTTTAGTGGGTTGTGGGGATTGAGAGATCAGACAAGAGATCGAAATAGAAATAAGTTGTTTGGGGAGAGGGTTTGTGATTTTATTGATTATGGTACTGATTATGATCAGTGACTAGTAATACTGATTGTGGGACTGGTGTTTGAATTACACATGGTGAATTTGAGATTTGATAGATAGATAGATAGATAGATAGATAGATAGATAGATGGAAATTTGTTTAAGAAATATATGATGAAGAAGCTAGAGATACTCTCGTGAATTGAAGAGCTAGCTAGCACTCAATTTTTCTCTTGGTAATGCAAGCAATTAGCAATTATCATCGCGTTGTTGCTCTGCTTTGGGGTTAGAAAGCTTGGATCTATTTTAGCGAAGATCTGTTTTGAAGAAGAATAAAAAGGAACCCAGAAATCTAGAAGATGTGAATAAGAATTACAATTTACTACTAATTAGACTTGCCTGATCACAATCTTGACAGACCTAATTTCAAAAAACAACAACAATTGATCAGGGTCTGAGTTAGGGTAGGGGCCAGAGCCATATTATGCTTTCTCCACATGTTCTTTCCCCCACCTGCCTATGTATGTGTGTAACATTTTTTATATATATTTAAAAAGTTTATAATAATTTATAAATATTTGAAATACTCATATATATATATGTGTGTGTGTGTGTGTGTGTGTGTAAATATTAAAATTCAAACTTATCTGTATTCATAAATTTATTTGTATTATTATGTTAACCATATTATATTTACCAACATATATTTGAAATGAAGAAATGAGGGAATGTTAGTATGCAAAACTCGGTAGGTAGAGTATTAGATTAATTTTTCAAAACCCGAAAAAATAGAGGGCAAAACAAAAAAATCAAAACATGACCCTATCTCCTTATGTTTCATTACCATCCCTAAAGGTGAACCATTCAAGATATCTATCTATTTATATGGAAAGGATCAAGGTATACCCCTTGATCCTATATACCTTTCATATCCCTTTAATGATTTTGACCCAAATGACGATTTGATGCATCATTAAAAAACTAAAGACACGATTACATGATATTATGACAGCACCAAACTAAAAGGGGTGAGCATGGTATGTAAAATAAGAGGTGAGCCCTTGAAATGGACTGTCTATTTATAATACTATAATTAATCCACAAAGATACAAGTTTTAAGCCAAGTTAATCACATTTTTGATTCATTTAACTGATTTAAATATAAGGGTGGATAATATAGTTTTACAAGTAAATAATATATATATATATATATATATATATATACGGTGAACCAAAAATAAATCGGCTATAGCGATGATTTTTTCCGTCACTATAGTATACAAAATCGATGATATAGCTATAGCATGTGAGAATCACTATATAGCTAACCGCAATGACGCCTTTTGGTTCAATTTTTTTGGTTCGCTAAAGAAGTGGACTATATATATATATATATATATATGTGTGTGTGTGTGTGTGTGTGTGTGTGTGTGTGTGTGTGTGTGTGTGTGTGATAACAATAATTTGAATATAAGTTAGATTTAATTTGAGAATGAATTAATTATCTTATAAGAATCATCCTCCCTAGTTTCAATTTGTTACTATTATTAATGTAGACACCAAAAATTTATCAAAGTATACTTTGGTAAACTAACAAATCAATCCTTATATATAAAAATACATTAACATGATGTCAGACAAACATCAGCTTACATCAGCAATTCATTCGATTTGAAAAATCGATCCAATCAATTTCAAAAATCGGTGAATTAACTCGCTTAATTAGTCTGATCGATTATTCTCCACTCTTAACTTAGATGAGTTTTAACTATTTGGGATAAATGTATTATTACTAACTATTTGGATGACTATATCTAACTACTACTAACAACTATTACTGCTAAAAAACTTATGCAAGTTATAAATATATATATATATATATATATATATATATATATATATATAGGGGATAAATTAAATAGAAAAAAATACTTTTAGATAATTGTCATAATCAAAAGGGGGAGATTGATAGGTCTCCAACTTTTAGCTTATTTTGATGATAACAATAATTAAGTAAATAAAATAATTAAAAGGGTAGAATCCTCTCCATATATTTTATACTTTATTTATTTTAACTATCTTATTTTACTTTTATCTAAAATATTTTTTTTAACATATTAAATTGATTTTATTGACCTTGATAATTTAAATATCAAATGTTAAATAAATTAGTTCATAAAATAACATTTTCTAAGGCAAGGAGATTGTAGACACTCGAAATATTTTGTATTTCTGTTACTAACCTTGTGGGAGGGCAAAATCGCCTTCCAGAGATAACCTTGGAAGTCAAATCAGTTTAATCCCGGAGACAACCCTAGAATCCTCAGTTTTCAATCTCGGAGACAACCTCGAGATATTCAGTTTCAATCCTGGAGACAACCCTAGGAGATTTAGTTCCAACCTCAAAGATAACCCCGAGGGATGCAGTTCTAGTTCCGGAGATAACCTCAAAAAAGTTCATTCTAATCCCCAAGAGTCTGTTCTAACCTCAGAGATAACCCTGAGGCACTAAGTTCTAACCCCAAAGATTATCCCGGGAGGTTAGGCATACCTCAGAGACAACCCTGAGGACATTCAGCGCTGACAGCAGCACAATCTTAGAGATAACCCAGAGCAACGACTGCTACATCTACATCAAGCCAGACATAACCCTACTGAAGGGAAAAATTATCATTTTTCCACCTTGATACTACATTCGCGCCGTCTCAACATCATTTTAACCCTTATTTCATACGAAGTGTCCCACAAGAACCCTAGCTCAAAATCCCGAGTGACTACTACGCAAGACAGCACACCGGATAGAATTTGAAGACTTGAAGATATGGTCATGGACCCATCTTCCCGGCTTTTTACAATCTCTTATCCCATGTCTTTGTGTAGCTCTTGACAACAACATTCCAGAAAGGTATAACACGTCTCAATCGGATGCCCGGATTGAAAGTTATGAAGGTTCGAGCGGACAGCGCGTTGCATGAGTGCACATACTTGAGACAAAGAGGACCTCATGAGCCTGTGGCTCCCCAGGGCAGCCATGCAAGTGGACCCATGACTCACTGTGGTTAGACTCATGGCCCCCCCTCTATAAATAGAGGGTTTGGGGTGGCCATTTTAAGAAGAGAAAGAGCGAGGAAACCTTGTCCATTTCACTCAGTACACCCCTCTATAGTGCTCCAAACTGAGTACTTCTTTTTCCTAAACACTTGTGAGCTTGTGTTTTACCATATATTGAAATTTAACTGGTGGAAACCGAGTATTCATTCATCAAAAGCTATCTGAAGTCTTCTTTGGCAGCCCACTATTAGACCTAGCAAAAGCGGCCCAGGCCTGCGGGCTGGGCCAGCCCACCCGTCAAAAATTGGGCTATGGGCTTAATTTTTTTGTCCCATTAAAATTTGGGCTTTTTTGGCCCGGCCCAATGATGGCCCACCCATGGGCGCCCGGCTCGCCCGGTTCTTTTAAAAAAAACTGTATTCGGTACTAGTGAGGGTTAATGGCTATCAATTATCATGCTAAATTGCTAATGTGCTATGTTCGAGAAAGCATGAATCGCTAATAAAGTAAAAGCCAAAAGGGATATTTTTAGATCTAGTCTTCAGTCTTCTAGTCATCTCTCATCTAGATCTGAAATTGAGTACTGAAATTGAGGGAAGTGAGAGAGACTGAGGCGACTGGCGAGATCGGAGAGTCTAGTTAGTCTGAGAGAGTGAGAGAGTGAGAGACCGAGAGCGAAGAGTCCAGTTGCCAGTTGGTCTGAGACCATGCCGAGTTGCCGAGTCGCCGAGACACCGACTGATGAGTGACGACTGTGTAGCTTCTTCTTCTCTACAGCCTAAGGTAGTTTTCTCTTCATTTTTTAGTCTTAACTACATCTGCAGATTTCAAGTCAACCACCTCCTATGTATTTTTAATCTTTATAAAAATTCTTCTGATGAGTTTTATTTTTCTTAAACTATTAAGTGATCACTCGATCGGAAATGAAGGAAAAAGAGTCGTTTTTGTCTTGTATATTCTTGTTTTTTTAAAAAAAAATCCTTGTACTTACTAATTATTATTTTGTTAGACATGTATTTTTATTTTTTTGAAGAAGGTTTTGTTAGTCATATATGAGAAAAAATAATATATGCATGTTGTTAATTACCTGTGGTCATATGTTTTCATGTAAGACCTAGATATTGTAATAGTCGCCTTCAACGTTTTAGATGTAATCATGTAAATACTCATTTCAAAATATAATAATATTATTATTAAATTTTTAAAGGTAGTTTTCTGTGAGACCCCAGATTTTATCAATAAAGATTTAAATTTTGTCGAAATAATTTTTTAATATTATGGTGTGAATTTAAGATAATATTATAGTTGTGGGTAGTATTTATAAATTTTTCAAAGTATGCAAGTGGTTATATTATATTCGATTGGTCTAGGGAATATTCTAGGTTTAGCGAGGAATATTAAATATAACTACTCAATCATTGGTGGACCCTAATAATGTAATTATTGTTTGATTGAGAAAAACGACAAAAATATTTTATTGAAATAACGGCGGAAGTTTTACTGCTAATCTTGTTGAACTACTCGATAAGTAAAAATACTGATGTCGTGTGGTTGCATAGTAGCACACAAGTATTGATTATTGATGCTTATGTGAGAAGTCACTCGGTTTGATTCCATTATTGTCGATTAATAATATGAATTATTATAGCGATAATGACGCTTTTGTTTTATTCAGATTATTAACGTAATAAAATGCGAAACATCTTTTATATAAAATGAATACTTTATTAAAGTTATTCTATAAATAAAATATATTATATTTTATTATGCATAGTGTTGCATAGTGTTTTTGCATAGTATTTGCATAGTAAAATGTTTTATATAAATAGAATATATTATATTTTATTTAAAAGATTTTGCTTTAAATATGGACCGTCCGATTAAAGTAAATCAATCTGACCGCTTCATGGATTAATTACTATGCATTCTATTTTCCTATAAATAGAAGCTCATTCCTTCATTATTTTCTTACAATTCACCAAACTCTAGAGAGAAAACTATAGAGAGAAAGAAGAAAAGTATTCACTACTTCACTTTTGCTTAATATTCATTTCTTCTAAGGTAAGGATATTATTCTTTTGTATTCAAAAAAGAACTTCATATTATTCCATTTCTTTATTATTACGCTGGAATAACTTTATATCGTGGTTTACCCTATACTTGGTGACATTCTTCTATTATTACATTCGCTGGAACATCCTCATCGTGTGTTTTTACACCTAACCTTGTTCCGCCTCTTTATTATTATTCTTTGGAATATCACATGCATGTGTTTTACACGGACACTGGTTCCATTTTTATTATTCTATCTTTATTATTCTGGCTTTAATATCTTGTATGCATGCTATCTGTGGGACCTCGGTTCCATCATTTATTATTCGCATTTATTATTACATTGGAACATCCTGTTGGTGTGAATTTCACGACTTTGGTTCCGTTATTATTATTCATTGGAATAACTTTTGCATGCGATTACTATCGCATGCATGGTGATTTCTTTTGTTATTCCATTCTTTATTATACCCAGTTGGTTAAAACTTTGACTTATACTCCATGAAATTAGTAGAATATCCTTGATATTTGCGTTTCATCCAAAGATCTTTCATGGAAATATTCTTCCGATCATTCTTGAATTTTACTCTACAAAACAAGATCATGTTGACAATTTGGACGTTAATAATTCTTGGATAAATTAATTCTTGAACTTGTTTATTGAATTATTATGTCATTGACATCATCCTCATGTTATATTATGTTGAAAGTCATCTTTGGCTTACGTGCATAGATGGACTTAGTATGATTATGACCGAGGATCATTCTATAATCACGACTGTTATAAATGATGTGATAAAAGTCCTCGGTGGCTTTAAAAGCATTGATGAATAGTTTTTGGTATGATTATGACGAGTGGTTTATTCTTGATAGTCATGACCATTGATGATTTAATGAAAATTCTTGACCGTGGTACAGGGATGATTAGATGTGGTGGAATATTTATTAAAGCTGAGTCTCAGCTATAACAGTGATGAAAAACCTTTTAAATCATAAAAGATAGTAGATTTTATTTTCTACTTGACTCTTTTAATGGATTCTTTGGTTCATTGTAGTTAAACTTGATGTTCATTATATTTTATCGCTTTAACATTTGTTGTAGAAATAATGATAATTTATTCGCATTATCTTAGTCATAATATTTTTATTGGGCTAGTTGAGCTCACCCTTTCTTTCACTGTTCTCTTCAAGAAATGAGAATATAGTTGGGACGAGTCGGGGAACGGAGTAATGGTCCAGAGGATAGCATTAGTAGTCCTCACTATTGTGTTAAATAGTGTGACAATAAATGTAATGAGGACTCCTTGAGTATGGATATTGTATAAATGACAATATTCCTATTAGAACTCTCAGTTTATGTATTGTCGTATGTTACACGACAGATGTATAATTAAGTTTGTATTTAAATTTAAGTACCATGTAAGTGGCGACCCAAGATGGGTGACGTATACCTAATTTTGGGGGCGTCCACAATTGGTATCGAGCTAGGATATGATCCCCGGCCGAGATGTGAGATAAGAACTAGGAGGGAGAGAAGGGGAGTTCCTTCGCTAGTATGACCTACCTAAATTTATTTGGTATTTAATTGGCTCATTAGAGTATAGGGATAATATGTGATATGTTAATTAACCCTTGTTTTGTGACAGTGTTTGAGAATGACATTTGAAAATGCTGAGATAAGCAATGAAGCACATGAGAGTGTTGATTCAGCTCAAACAAAAGGTAACGACCAACAATACGATAATAATCATACTGGTGGCAACGGCTATCAGAACAATGATAACCATCGTGGGGAAATTATCATGCTAAGAATGGTAACCACTTCGGTGGTAATCATGGCGAAGATAATAGAAGTGGAAATTGCAAGAAGAGAAGGTCATTTAGCTCAATTTTGTTGTGCACCAAAGTCAAGTCTAGCTGGGACGGTGGCACCAAAGGTGGATATGGACAAAACAAAGTCGTTGGTTTTAGGAAGTGCATTTTTCATGACTTCTCAAAAAGCGAGTAAACCGAACGAAGTTAGCACGGGTTAGTTAATTATAAATTCATGAAGTCTATACCTTATAAGATACTGGTTCTACCCATTATTTTATCTATCTTGCTTGCGTTCAACGTTTAAATTTGACTCCGGAGAAGTTAGACTTTGACTTATTGGTTGAAACTTCGTTAGTAGGAGCCTTCGTTATCGCTACTATTTTTAAATCTTGTTTGATTCAAATAAACACTTTCACGTTACCTGTCGATCTTATTTTTTTGGAAATACTTGCCTTTGATGTGATTTTAGGAATCAATTGGTTAACTACTCATCATGCTTTTTGTAAGGTTGTTAGCTTTTATATTCATAACCAACCTGTTGTGCGAATTCAAGTAACCAAACCCTAAAGTTAATCACTGTTATATCAAGCCATAAGTAAAGAGCCCCGGTCCTTTCGTTATTGACTTCTTTGTGTGGAATGCACCGAAGCCAGACTTTCTGTAGGCGACGTTGTGACTGAAGATGGCAAGTTGATAGGTATCATTGTGAGGTGCTATCCAGGTTAAGGGATAGAAGTCACAGTTGGTATTAATGTGACGTACTATCCAAGTCTTGGATGAGAGTCATAATTGTGAATGATATTTCTATTGTTAATAAATTTCCTGACGTATTCTTGAAGACTTCTTAGCCTACCCTAGAACGTGAAATCGAATTTTGTATTGACCCCAGTACAAAAACCCATTTCTTAAACCCTCAAATATTTCTTCAACTAAAAGGATCTGTTTACGAGGATTATGATGAAAGTCATAATAAAAGCATTGGACTAATGAAAATCATGGGTATATGAAGTATTAGTAAGTGTTATGATGAGTTATGTTGGTTATTATGTGAAAACATGAAAGTTTCTTAGAAATCACAAAGAGTTGAAAATCAGATTTTGGTGAAAAACGTAACATGAAATTCAATTGACCATATCTCCTATTATATTTTGAATTTTGAGTGTGGTCAAGTTCTAGAGTTAGATCTATGAGTTACCTAACTAATCCAAGTGGAATTACTGGAAAAGGTGTTGTAGATTTTTGTGTGGACTGATTTTAGCAAAGAAGTGCAAAGCTGCAAAACCTAAAAAGTCACTTTGCCATGATTTTAGAGGGCTGTTTTGGCCACTTAAATTATGAGAAAAATTCTGGCCTTTTGGGACATGAAATTATATGGTATAAAGTACCTCCTGTCCAAAAATGAGCTCATTCTCGACTTAAAATGAGCAAGATATGACTATTTCAATATTTAGGTTTTTCCGATTTAAAACGCTATAACCAGAGTTCTATAACTCCGATGACCATGAAATTTAAACTGGAGGCTCACATTAACATGTGTAAGGTCTTGCCAAGATTTGGGAATTTTTGGAGTTAAACTTGAGGTAGCTAATTTCTTAAGGAATTAATTAGAAATTGATTTTTGAAAAATAGTAAATGAATTTTAAAAATTCCGAAAAAAATATATTTTCATTATGGGACTATATTATGCTAAATCCCAGAAAAGAAATATTTTTGGGACTAATTTGGTATTTTTCATGAAAATAGTTTAGTTACGAACATATGAGTTAAATATGTTATGTGAAGTAACAAAGTTAAAAATAGGATTTTATGGCTAGAGAATCCTATATAGAGTATATGCATATTTTTTTGATGAGAGATCTAATAATTGGTGATGATATCTTATGAGTATGATATTTTTGAATGATTAAATGCATTATATGGTAAAGCGTAAACAATTGAGATAAATTGTTTATAAATTTAAGAAGTGATTAAAATATTGTTATATTATTAATGATATTAGATTATGAGATTATTAAGTGATTGATAACATGGGGATATTCTTGAATCTCGGATAAATTATTTTATAAATGTTTAATATTTATCCTTTATCTCATTTGATTGATTCTTTATATCATTATCCTCATGTTTATATTATGTTGAAAGTCATCTCAGGCTGTGAGTGCATAGATGGACTTGGTATGATTATGACCAGGGATTGTTGGGTATAATCATAACCGTAATTGAAAACATGATTATCTTTGGTAAGTAGTGCATGGATAATTTGTGGTCGTGATACTAATGAATACACGATTATCTTTGGTAGTAGTGCATGGATAATTTGTGGTCGTGATACTAATGAATACACGATTATCTTTGGCCATAGTGCATGGATAATTTGTGATCGTGATACTTATGAATACACGATTATCTTTGGTTCATAGTGCATGGATAATTTGTGGTCGTGAAACTAATGAATACACGATTATCTTTGGTAGTAGTGCATGGATAATTTGTGGTCGTGATACTAATGAATACACGATTATCTTTGGCAGTAGTGCATGGATAATTTGTGGTCGTGATATTAATGAATACACGATTATCTTTGGTAGTAGTGCATGGATAATTCGTGGTCGTGATACTAATGAATGTCCTCGGCACGTAGTGCGGGGATGATTCGATGATATGGATTAATTATTGAAATGAGTCTCAAAGAATGAAATATTAATTCATGGATGTGGTAAAAGTCATCTTTAGGTCAGTAGTGCATTGATAGACTTGGTATGATTATGACCAAGGATTATTCTAAGTATAATCATGACCATAATTGAAAACACGAATATCCTTGCCCGATGGTGCATGGATAATTAAGTGGTCGTGATACTATTAAGTGCGCCTCAAAGATTATTGGTTTTACGATTGTATATCTTTAGCTTTGTAGTGCAAAGATGAATTGTTAATGAATATCTTTGGCGGATTGCGAAGATGAATTTAATATTTTTAACGATAAGGGTATTCAAGGTATCCTCACTTCTTATCATATGTGTATCGCACCCTAATTTCGAGGGCTTAAATTCCATAAGGAGGGAGATTGTGAGACCCCGTTTTTTCTCAATAAAGATTTAAATTTTATCGAAATAATTTTTTAATATTATGGTGTGAATTTAAGATAATATTATAGTTGTGGGTGGTATTTATAAATTTTGCAAAGTATGCAAGTGGTTATATTATATTCGATTGGTCTGGGAATATTCGGTTTAGCGAGGAATATTCGCATAACTGCTCAATCATTGGTGGACCCATAATGTAATTATTGCATTGATCGAAAATGACAAAATATTTTATTGAAAGAACGGCGGAAGTTTTACCGGTTGATCTTTGTTGAACTACTCGATAGTAAAAAGTACAATGAATACGTGTGGTTGCATAGTAGCACCAGTATTGATTATTGATGATTATGTGAGAAGTCACTCGGTTTGATTCCATTATTGTCGATTAATAATATGAATTATTATAATGATAATGACGTTTTGTTTTATTCCTATTATTAACGTAATAAAACGAAACATCTTTTTATATAAAATGAATACTTTATTAAAGTTATTCATAAATAAAATATATTATATTTTATTATGCATAGTGTTGCATATTGTTTTGCATAGTATTTGCATAGTAAAATGTTTTTATATAAATAGAATATATTATATTTTATTTAAAAGATTTTGCTTTAAATATGGACCGTCCGATTAAAAGTAAATCAATCTGGACCGCTCATGGATTAATTATTATGCATTCTATTTTCCTATAAATAGAAGCTCATTCCTTCATTATTTTCTTACTTAATTCATTTGAAACTCTGTAGAGAGAAACTATAGAGAGAAAAGAAAAAAGTATTCACTACTTCACTTTGCCAATATTCGATTCTTCTAAGGTAAGGGATATTATTCTTTTGTATTCAAAAAAGAACTTCATTATTCCATTTCTTTATTATTCTCATTGAATAACTTTTATATCGTGGTTTACCCTATACTTGGTGACATTCTTCTATTATTCATTGGAACATCCCGTCATGTGTTTTACACCTTTACCTCGGTTCCGCCTTTATTATTATTCTGTTGGAATATCCTCGCTCATGTGTTTTACACCGCACTGGTTCCATTTTTATTATTCTCGTCTTTATTATTCTCGTTTAATATCACATGCATACTATCTGCCGGACTGGTTCCATCATTTATTATTCCGCATTTATTATTATATTGGAACATCCTGTCGGTGTGAATTTCACCCGACCGTTCCGTTATTATTATTCATTGGAATAACTTTGCACTGTGCGATTCTATCGCATGCATGGTGATTTCTTTTGTTATTCTATTCTTTATTATACCCAAATTGGTTAAAACTTTGACTTCTATACTCCATGAAATTAGTAGAATATCCTTGATATTTGCGTTTCATCCAAAGATCTTTTCATGGAAATATTCTTCCGATCATTCTTGAATTTTACTCTACAAAAAAAAGATCATGTTGACAATTTGACGTTAATAATTCTTGGATAAATTAATTCTTGAACTTGTTTATTGAATTATTATGTCATTGACATCATCCTCATGTTATATTATGTTGAAAGTCATCTTTGGATTACGTGCATAGATGGACTTAGTATGATTATGACCAGGGATCATTCGGTATAATCATGACCTGTTATAAATGATGTGATAAAAGTCCTCAATGGCCTGTAAAGCATTGATGAATAGTTTTTGGTATGATTATGACCAGGGTTTATTCGGTATAGTCATGACCATTGATGATTTAATGAAAATTCTTGACCGTGGTACATGGATGATTAGATGTGGTGGAATATTTATTAAAGCTGAGTCTCAGCTATAACAGTGATGAAAAACCTTTTAAATCATAAAAGATAGTAGATTTTATTTTCTACTTGACTCTTTTAATGGATTCTTTGGTTCCGTTGTAGTTAAACTTGATTTTCATTATATTTTATCGCTTTAACACCGCTTGTAGGCTAATGATAATTTATTATGCATTATCTTAGTCATAATATTTCTTACTGGGCTAGTTGAGCTCACCCTTTCTTTCATTGTTCTCTTCAGGAAATGAGAATATAGCTGGGACGAGTCGGGGAACGGAGTAATGGTCCAGAGGATAGCATTAGTAGTCCTCACTATTGTGTTAAATAGTGCGACAATAAATGTAATGAGGACTCCTTGAGTATGGATATTGTCTAAATGACAATATTCCTATTAGAACTCTCAGTTTATGTATTGTCGTATGTTACACGACAGATGTATAATTAAGTTTGTATTTAAATTTATGTACCATGTAAGTGGCGACCCAAGATGGGTGACGTATACCTAATTTTGGGGGCGTCACATTTTCTCTTCGTTTTTCAGTCTTAACTTTTTGGTTTTTTTAGTTTTCCGTTTGAGAGTTAATGAGTTATTGAGATTTGAGAGTTATCCTAAACGAATTTGTTCCTATAAACTTGTATAAAACTGAAGCTTTTGTTAGATGTAGTTAAATTAGCAGGTAATCCTCAGTTAGATGAGGCCTTATTTCAAATATAATATATTAAAAGAATATGGATATGGAGGTTTCCAGTTTGAGTTCAGAAGAAGAACAATTGTTGTTAACGACTCACAGCTTACATTCTGAATTTCTGATGCATGGGCTTTCACTGGAGCCAAGTATAGGCTACTTACTTTGACCTAAAACTGAAACTCAAGGTCATTTAGTCTTTCAAATGCACTTAGTGTCTAAAGCATGCATATATGGAAATCAATATTTGCCCCCTCCGATGCTTTCAGTTTACTTTTTGTATATCTTTGTACATGAAAAGATAAGTGTAGACTTTTGGAGTATATCTGCTTGTAGCATGTTGTTGTAAATCTGTTTTTTATTTGATGTATGTATGAATTAGTGGCTAAAAAGGTAGATTCCCTTATGAACTGATAAACATAAAATATATACTTGAATTCTAAAAGGTATAAGATATTCGTCTGTTTCCAATCTGAGCATTGTCAATGTGTTAAATGTTTAACTTTATTTTTTATTTGTAGAGTTCTTATGGAGGATCGACGAGATCATGTAATAATTGATTTGATTGATGGGGGAGTTGAAAGCTCGAACAATTTGACACAACCAATTGACAGTTCGAAGAGAAAACGAAGGGAAGAAAGTTCAATTTGGAATCAATATGAAAAAAGGTAGATCCTTCAACTAAAAAGTTAAGAGCATATTGTAAAACATGCACAAAAAGTTATGCTATTGGAGATGGTGGTAGTTTCATGGGACTAGAAATTTGCATGCACATGAAAAGTCATGTCCCAGTTTAGTTAACAAAAATGTGACACAAATGCATCTAGATCATGAAGGAAAAATGTTTAATAGAAAATTTAGTCAGCTCATTTATAGGGATAAAATGGCTGAAGCAATCATGATGCATAACTATCCATTCTTGATTGTTGAACATGAAGGATTACGAAGAGTACATAACTATTTTAATTTGGATGTGAAATCGTATAATAGAAACACTGCCAAAGCGGATTGTATTAAAATTTATAAGCTTGAGAAAGCAAAATTGAAACGTGCGTTTGAGAACATCCACGGTAGAGTTTGTCTCACTTCCGATTTGTGGTCATCCGGTACTAGCGAGGGTTATATTTGTTTAACCGCTCACTTTATTGATCATGATTGTGTGTTGCACAGTACAATTATAAATTTCTATCATTTCCCCCCACCACATACCGATACTCTTTTATCAGAAAAAATCTTTGAGTTTTTAAAGGATTGGGGAATTGAAAAAAAGTTCTTTTCTATCACTTTAGATAATGCAACAAACAACTACAACATGTAAAATTTCTTAAACGCTCATTTGAGAGGAAACTTGCTTTGCAATGGTAGTTTTTTCCATGTTCGGTGTTCTGCTCACATATTAAATCTCATTGTTAAAGATGGTTTGAAAATTGCAAGTGAACCTTTACGCAAAATTAGAGAGAGTGTCAAATATTTTAAGGGATCTGAAAGTATATTATTAAAGTTTGTTACATGTTGTGAACAATTGCTTGTGTCCGTAGAATCGAGTTTGCGTTTGGATTGTGTGACTAGATGGAATTCTACATGGGAGATGCTTGATAGTGTTCTGAAATTTAAAGATGTATTCTTTCAATATGCCATGGTTGAATCATCTTACACAACTTGTCCATCAAATAATGAGTGGGAAATAGCACAAACTATCACTACATTTTTGAAATCATTTTGGAAAATTACAGAACTTTTTTTGGGAACGAGTTATCCAACAGCAAATCTGTATTTCTTTCATGTGTTGAGGATAAAAGAACTTTTGATGTTAAATAAGTCTTGTGAGATTGAGGTAATTAGAAACATGGAAAATGAGATGTTGCCAAAGTTTGAAAAATATTTGAATGACTATGTTGTTATCTTGTCCATAGCTACTATTCTTGACCCAAGGTATAAGGTACAATTTGTCAAATTTAAATTGAAAAAATTTGAGACGGATGAGTATGTTATAAATATAAAAGTGGAGAAAATTGTGGATGCTATGAAATCTTTGTTCAAGGAATATGTAATGGAGTTGTCAAAAGATGGTTCACAACAACCTTAAGATGGTGTAAGGACTTCAACTATTGCTATCACTAACATGGGCGACCATAGTGATGATGAGTTTGATGTAAGTAAAGTTTTCATGTATTATAAATTTTTTAATTTTTTGCATATTTATCTATATTGCATATTTATGTTAATGAACTTTTGATGTTTAAAATTTTTAAATAGGAGTTGTGAGGGAAGTGCAAGGTACTACATCAACAAGAACGGAATTGGAACAATACTTAGAGGAGAAAATCGTCACTAACAAATCTTCTTTTAATATTCTAGAAGAATGGAAAAAACTTTCTGAGAGGTACCCAATCCTTATTTTTTATTCTAGTTTTATACCTTTATTTTATACATGACTAATGACTATTTAGTACTTTCAAATATTGCGTTATTATAGATATCCAATACTAGCGAATATGGCATATGATATCTTATCAATTCCAATTACAATGGTTACTTCGGAGTCAACCTTTAGCATTGGAGCAAAAGTTCTCATAAAATATCGTAGTTCGCTTTTACCAGATAATGCACAGGCATTAATTTGTGGACGTAATTGGATTTGTGGATATGAAATACAATGTTTGTTCTAGTTGTAAATATTGTTACTTTAATTGTAGATTTTTAGTTTAATTTTGGGTATTGAACTATTGATATTTTAAATTGGCATTTTTAATATAGATAATGGGTTGACGGACGACCAACTTTTGATACCGCTAGTTGCAAATCAAGAGTCAAAGGGTTCTAACATGGGCGAAATTACAAGAAGTGACTAGACATTACTCACTAGTAAGTACTTCATTTTTTATGGACTATTTCTTTGATTTTTCAAGTACTAAGAAAAGGTAATCTTGTGTTGTAATTGTGTAGTAAAAATGTAGAATTGAATGCTTTGCATTGTGATTTACATTTAAATTGGATTATTGGAGTATGATTAGGCATGTTTTCATTTGAATTTTTACCAAACACAGTTTGGGGGAAGTTTGTCATGCTTGTACTGTTTTTATTAGGCCTGTTTACATATAATGATTAGGCCTATTTTTATTTCCATTTGCAGGATCTGCCATGAATTAGTTTGCCATGCTTGCATCTACTATGAATTAGGCATGTTTACATACAATGATTAGGCCACGTTTGCCAAGCTTGCATTTGCAGGATCTGCTATAAATTAGTTTGCCATGCTTGTACTCAGTGTTTAAGGACACTTTCACTGCAAAATATCTGTTGTTTAAGGACACTTTCACTGCAAAATATTTTGTCTACTTGCTATAGCGTATTGTATTTTGATTTACCTACAGAAAATATTGCATCTTGGTGATTTGAATCACAAATCTAGAATGGTTATTTTGGCATTTATGGTCTGACTACTTCTGTCATATACTTTATTACTATAGCTGAATGATTGTTGTGTTAAACTCTTTGAATACTCTGGAGTGTGGAGTATTAAAGAGTGATTCAATGGGAGTACAGGTTCTTGTTTACTAGTCTTAAGATAAACACTGAGTTAGGGATAATACTTGTTTACCAATTGCTTCAGTTGGTCCAATGTCCATATAACACATTTATGAATCTTTTTGCACGAGATGTCAACTGTCAAGCCATTCTTTCACTAGCAAATGGGATTGCAAGTATGCATTTGGAGCTTATTTTTGTTGATGGTGAAATGTCAAATGACTCAAATGAAATGAATAGTCTTGTTGTCTTGGTTTGAATTTGTGTAATTTATCATTTATCAATCATTGTATATAAATTGTAATATATTACAGCAACTGGACTTTCCCTAGAAAGAAAGTGGAGACAAGAGAGAATGATTGATTAAAATTTAAATATTATTGTGAATTTGTGATGTACAGATTTTTTTATAAAAAAATGAAATGAAAAGGTCTCTATGTAGTAAAGCCGACCTAACTTTGGTCCACGGGCCGCTTAATTTCAAATTTCACCAAAACTATGCCATTTTGGCCCTACTATTGATGGCTTTACCACCGATGGTTCGACTCATTTGGGCCAAATTTTACCATTTACTGTGTCTAATATATATATATATATATATATACATTTTAGGTCCGCTACGAGTTCACTTAAATGACAGTTGATTGTTCATATATATATATATATATATATATATATATATATACAGTTTTTATATATATATAGATTTTTATCAGCATGCGAGTTAGATTTGTCTAAATCTGGCTATTTCTCAGTTTAACTGGTTCATGGTGACTAAACTAGAACCATTGAAGCTGGAATGCTTAGATTTACTCAAATGTAATTCGTTTTCTATCTTTTGCTGCAGGCTAGATTTGTTCCAATTTGGCCATTTCACACTTTAATCGGTTCATGGTGACAAAACTGGAACAGATGAAGCTAAAATAGTTTAGATTTCTTCAAATCTAGTTCTTGTTTTAGCTTTTGTACATCTTGCTTTATCATGTGAGCCTAGGAATCATGTGACCACAGATTCAGTTCCTGGATCTAGATTCAATTCCCGTGATGGACATTTTCAACTGCAACTAGCTTGTAAATTATTCACGGTGTCTGAATTTCCTTAGATGGCTCTCATGCCCACAAGGAGTTCGGCATTGCTATGTATCTTATTTTCTCAAAGATGCTTCGCATCTCAAAAATAATTAAAGTAAACAAGCTGAACACATAATAAAATGGAAGTATCAAAGGCCTCAATTACTATTGAGCACAAGGGTTTGAAAAACCTGCTTTACAAAACATCATTGCCATATCTCGTTAAAATTGAACGTTTATACTAACGTCAAACCCTTTATATATAGGTGTGAACGAGGCATAACACTACTTCCAAACAACTGTATGTAGACCTACACACACACATTCAGATAAAAGTTTAAATTGAAAAGTGGTGGTAACTGTGTTATCACGGAAGTCTTCTTAACACCTTCCTTCCGCTTAATCAAGCCCCCGGACCCTAACGAATTTCGGTTTTGCAGACCAGTTAAACAGTGTCACATCACTAGGTCTATGTGCAAACCATTTCTCGGTTGAGTTGGTGCAACCATTTAAAAATACTAATTGGCGACTTTTACAGTCAAATCATCGACATATACATGTCAGACCTTTTCAAACTTTTTTTTCAAACAAATCTCACCTAACATGAGAACACCAAAAGATAAGAACAGAAAGGGACAAATAAAAATCCTGACATCGACAGGTGGCGACTCCGCTAGGGACATCCAGTAAGAGGGATTAAGCCGCTATTCAAAACTTTTATCTGCTTGTGTGTGGATGTTGCATTTATATTTGAATGAGTGTGTATTAATGCTTTATTTTTTGCACTTAGTGCTTCGCACCATATCTTCCTGTGATAATAGTTCTTCGCACATGTCATCATTTCCATATGGTGAGGAAAAGTTTGCTAGAAAAGCAAAAGCTAAAGCCCGTCGAAACTTCGCCAATCAAAGGGAATTTACCTATTTAGGCCTACCGATGGAAGAAATATTGCATATGCTTATTAATGAGGGAAAAATTACAGCACTACTACCTCCAGTCCACCCACGCTCAAAGCGGTTTAATGCTAATGGAGTATGCCAATACCACTCCCACTCCCACTCCCACTCTCGCGATCACAACACTGAGGAATCCTGAGCACTTCGCCATCTTATTCAAAACATGATTGACAGCGGTGACCTGCAAATGGCAGATAACAATGCTATATCATCTGAGAGTGGGGACACATTTCCTCCAGAATGGAAGGGAATCATAGCAGTGGTATCCTCTCAGGAAGATGTGGCTGCCACCCTACTTACTATTCAACTAATTCAGCTCAAAGGCGTTAAAAACCCTTTGAAAGTGGCTGCACTAAAGCCAATCATATTGTCGTTCAGGCCGCAGTATCTTGTTGTCAGCCTCAAGAAAGTGCCATGGAACTATGGAGAGGCTGAAGGATCTACATGCAACACAACTGCTGCAGTGTCTAAAGAAAATCCACTGTATCTTCCTCAATGGGTGATGAAGCCCATCATCATGTCAAAGGGGAAAGTGCCCAGGGAGAAGATTGAAGAATTCCTCCATAAGATGGGACAGAATGAAGCCAAGGTGGTTCAAAGCTTGAAAGAAGCTCCACACTAAATCTCTATTCCAGACTTGGTTTCCTCTTCAGAAGATCACCGGAGGGTGTTACTGAAAGTGTTAGAAGAAGCCCACTTACCAAAAACAGTGAATGTTGAGAAATTCCAACATCTGGTAGATCACATCTTTAACAGTAATGTGATAGCCTTCAACGATGATGACATACCTCCCGAAGGGACGGGTCACTGCAAACTGTTTGACATAGTGGTTATGTCTTCCGAATATGTGGTTGGAGGAGTACTAATAGATGGAGGACCATCCCTAAACATCTGCCCCTATGCCACATTGGAGAAAATGAACATCAACTTCACCAGGATGCGAAGCAGCCATATAATCATCAAAGCTTTTAATGGATCCCGGTGAAATGTTGTCGGAGAGATAGAATTGTTAGTGGAAATTGGTCCACATAGATTCTACATATCGTTCCAAGTGCTTAAGATCACTACAGGATACAACTTACTATTGGAAAGACCTTGGATTCATATGGAAGGAGTCGTCCCATCCACTCTTCACCAACAACTCAAGTATATCATCAAAAATAGTCTGGTCACTATCAGTGCTGAACCAGAATGTCCTGTTCAAGGTGATATTCCACTCATCAGTTTCAATACAGAAGTTGAGCCTGTCAGCTTCCACCTCTGAAACCTAGAGTTTCTACCGAGATAATGTCAGCAAGTCAAGAAATGATATCCTTGGGTTTTCAATCTAGACAAGGGTTAGGAAAGGATCATCAGGGAATCAAATACCCAATTCAAGTTCCCAACAAGACAGGGACAGCCGCCTCTAGGTCTAATCATAGGAACCCGCACAAGCATAAATTGTTTCCTTCATCTATAAGGCGGTTGCCTAAACCTACAGGTGATATTCCTGTGCAGCCTTTACTAAAGGTTTCTGCCCTTGTGGTAGCTATGTTGTTTCCTAAGCTAATATCAGTCAAAGGAAAAGAAATCTTGATTCCAGACCCAGAGGTGGAAGAAAGGAATCAAAGGCGCAAACAAGAGATAAAGAGACATTTATCAAACATGCTCATCCTGGTCCATACAGAGGGTATAAACAGAGACATCCCAGATGATGATTGTCCAGACATCATGGTCATCATTCAAGAGAAGGAGGACGACAACAACCCCTTCATCAAAACTGTCCACCAGGACTTGACCCTTGATAATTGGATCAGCACTCCTTGTATTTGCCGATAAGGGTAAAAAGGGCAGAAACTCCCTTTTCCCTGTAGATAGCTATAACTAATTACTTTTGTTGTACAATATTAGCAGTTATTTTTTTTCATTTCATACTGACACTTTATATGATTAAACAGTTTCATTTATTAAGTGAAAGCATTTTATTTTAGGACTCTAAAGTTAGATGTGCCTAAACTTGCTGATGAGGTGCCTATTCTTCACAAGGACTGTAACTTTGATGTAAAGTTGGACTCAGACTTGATGGAGATTGAACAAGAGGACTATGAGATACCTTAGGAGATCAAAGAATGGGTCGAAGACAAACCCAAACCAAATGTTGATCAAACCACCTCTTTTAACCTCGGATCCTCAGAAAACACTAAACAAATCTAGATTTGTACGAACCTTACTCCAAACCAAAGGAATGACATGGTTACTCTATTGACCCAATTCTAGGATGTGTTTGCATGGTCTCATGAAGACATGGTCAGTTTGTTAACTGACATTTTCATTCATCGCCTCCCTATCAAAGAGGGATTTAAGCCAGTCAGACAGAAACTCAAGCGATTAAAACCTGAGTAGAGTTTAAAAGTTAAGGAAGAAATTGTGAAACAATTTGAAGATGGCATCATCATGGTATCAACATACCCTGAGTGGCTATCCAACATAGTCCCCGTGCCTAAACTAGGAGAGAAGGTGCGAGTTTGCGTGAATTACAGGGATCTGAACAAAGCTTGTCTCAAAGATAGCTTTCCCGTGCCATTTATCCACATACTCATTGACAATAAAGCTCAATATGACATGTACTCCTTTGCTGACTGCTTTGTGGGGTATCATCAAATTATGGCTACTGAAGCGGATCGTGAGAAAACTGCATTCATCACTCCTTGAGGAACCTTTTGCTACAGACGGTTGTCGTTCGACCTTATCAATGCTGAAGTCTCCTATCAGCGAGCTATGATGGTGTTTTTTTATGATCTAATGCACAAAGAGATAGAAATCTATGTGGATGACATCATTATAAAGTCCCGAAGGGAGGAAGACCATCTAGATCATCTCAAAAAGCACTTCATCCAGTTGCATAAGTACAACTTGAAGCTAAACCCAGCCAAATGTGCCTTTGGCTTTAAATTAAGCAAGTTGCTAGGATTCCTAGTAAGTCACAAAGGGATTGAGCTGGATCCTACAAAAATCCAGGCCATCATAGAAATGCCCATACCCCATATAGAGAGGGAAATGCGGATTTTTGGGTAGAATCAACTTCATCAGCCGATTTATCTCCCAACTCATAGCGACCTGTTGTGACGCCCCCAAAATAGGTATATATCACCCATCTTGAGTCGCCAAAAACATGGTACAAAATTCAAATACAACTTAACTATACAACAGTCGTGTAAAATACGATAAAACATAATCTAAGAGTTTTAATAAGAATATTGTCATCTAGACAATATCCACACTCAATGGAATCCTCATTACATTTATTGTCACACTATTTAACAGAATAGTGAGGACAACTAATGCTATCATCTGGACTGTCACTCTGTTCTCCGACTAGTCTCGGCTAAAAAGAACAAATTATTATTAGCCCAATAAGAAATATTATGACTAAGATAATGCAGAATAAATTATTATTAGTCTTCAACAATGTTAAACTGATAAAATACAATAGACATCAAGTTTAACTGCAGCGGAATAAGGAATCCATTAGAAGAGTCAAGTAGAGCATGATATCTACTATCTTCTATGATTTAAAATGTTTTCATCAATTTTTATCGCTAAGACTCGACAATAAATAAACCACATCATCGAAGTCATCCACGCACTCTACGGGCCAAGGATATTCATTAAATCTTCAATAGTCGCGACTATCTTAGAATAATCCACAGTTATAATCATACCAAAAACTTTCCATCAATGCACTACAGGCTACTGAGGACTTTTACCACATCATTTATAACATTACAGTTCATGATTATACCGAATAATCCCTGGTCATAATCATACCAAGTCCATTTATGCACGTAAGCCAAAGATGACTTTCATCACAATATAAGCATGAGGATGATGACAATGACATAATAATTCAATAAAACAAGTTCAAGAATAAATTTTAAAGATTTATAAGTTAATTTATCTTGAAATCAATTACGTCAAATTATCGACATGATCTTTTTTTTGTGGAGTAAAATTCAAGAATGCTCGGAAGAATATTTCCATGAAAAGATCTTTGGATGAAGCGCAAATATCCGGGATATTCTACTAATTTCATAGAGTATAGAAGCCAAACTTTAACCAAATGAGTATCATAGAATATATGAAACTATGAATGGATTTTCACACGCCATGCACGGTAATCCACGTGAAGCGGATCATTTCCACAATTTAATAAGGAATGAATACGGAGGATCATTCACCATGCATGTGATAATCCACATGAGCGAGTTATTCCAACGAATAATAAAGAATGGAGTAACAAAGAATTCACCATGCATGCGATAGAATTTGCATGAGTTATTCCAACATAATAATAAAGAATGGAACCGGTCTAAGCGTAATCACATGCAGACGGGATATTCAATGTAATAATAAAGAATGGAATAACGAAGAATTTCACCATGTATGCGGTACTTAGCATAAACAGGTTATTCTATCATAATAATAAAGAATGGAATAACAGAAGCTCTCTTTATGAATACGAAAGAAATAATACCCCTTACCTTAGAAAAAAAATGGATACTAGAGTAGAGAGGTAGCAGACTTCTCTTCCTCTTTCTCTCTATAATTTCTCTCTATAATAATTGCTCTAAAACTTTAGTGAATTGGTGATAAATGAAGGAAGAATGAGCTTCTATTTAAAGGAAAATATAGTTTCGATAATTGCACGTTTTGGGGCTCGAAATATTACAGTACAATACCTTTAACTTTTCTTTCATTTTTAATTTAGTCCTGCAAGTATTATCAAACTTGCACACCTCCTCTAATACTAAATAATGTGAATCAATAGTTTAATCATGTGAATCAATAGTTATAATCATGTGAAAATACGAATTACAGTATAGTACCTCCATCTATACCTCCATTTTTAACTTAGTTATGCAAGTATTATCAAGCTTGCACCAACTCCCCTAATAGTACAAGAATGTGAATCAATAGTACACACATGTGAACAAATAGTTAGAATCATGTGAATTAATAGTAATTAATTGCTCATTTATCCAATTAATTACCCGACTGGTCAGTAAAACTTCCAGACATCAATTAATATCGGAATAAATGTCGATTACCACTAACACTAATAATTCCAATACAATGGAACTATCAATTTCATCTTTAATCAACACGAACTTATTTATCATTAATATTATAACTCACAATATTTAACAACCAGGTCGTTCCCAAGAAAGAGGGCTTTTTAGATAAGGATTTCTCCTTATTGGCGCCATGATTAGATGACCAAACCTCTCCTTGTGAACTTCTAAAATTGTAAATATTGTAATTTAATAATATGAATAACTTTGTTGTCTCAATTATTGATTTAATAATATATCATATTATGCAGATGATCTTGGTGACAATAATCGAATCAATAATATGAGAGATATGATCGTGAATTACTATAGCAATAATTGAGTATAAGCGAGTGACTTCTCACGTAAACATCTATAATCAATACTTGGTATTACTACTATGCAACCGCAGCGTATTCTTCAGTACTTTTACTACTGGGTAGTTCAACAGTTTTAACGGTAACACTTTTTTTGTTATTTTTAATAAAAGATAATTCTGTCGTTTTCTTACAACGACAATACTTCTGTTGTGGGGTCCACCAATGATTGTGCTGTTATACGAATATTTCCTGTTAAAACGAATATTCCCCGACTAATCGAATATTATATAACCACTTTCTTACTTTGCAAAATTTGTAAATATTATCCACAACTATAACATTATATCAAATCCACACCATAATATTCAAAAAAAAAATCGAGAAATTTAAATCTTTATTCATAAAATCTGGGGTCTCACAATCTCCCCTCCTTATGAAATTTTGCCCTCGAAATTTACGTACGTACCTGGTATGCCAAAGAGGTGAGGATACCTTGAATACCTATATCATCGAAAATATTACACGTTGCATACGTGCATGCCCGATGTCCTTCGATTGCCTCTAAATGCACATCAGTCCCTAAAATAGTCATTTTAGGTCTTGATACCGACCTCAAATCTCAAAATATAAAGAATGAAAGTTTTAGGTCTACTCGTTATCTTTCTGAATCATCCTGAATCACCTCAATCAAAGTTTGTATGAAAAAGTTATGCCCAATTTACTAAAGGACGTCCAGACAGATTTTGGCTTAACACTTGACCAACGCCTAGGCGCCCAAATTTGGCCTTGGGCAAGCGCCTAGGTGCCCAAAAATAGATTCTAAGTGCCAAGCCTAGTGCCTAGGCGCTCGACCATTGGCACTTAACTCTAATTTTCCAGATTTTGCAACTTTTGACACACATACTTCAAATCTTCATAACTTCTTCATCCATTATCGGAATTAGTCCATTTTCGAGGCTATGGAAAGCTTGTAACATGCTCTATAAAACCCCCATGATTTCATAATTTTTTAGATTCATTAATTATTCCAAAATTTGGCTCCAAAGTCCCCCAAGACTAAGTTTTTACTAACAACGATACATGAAAAATGTTATGAACACGCAACATACTTGGCAGTAAAATGGGTCTATAGGCCACAGTTCCTACTCGATCGAGGATTTCAAATGGGTCAATTAAATCGAGGGTTGAGATAACGCCTTCTTGAACCTTCTTCTTCACATTCATCAGATTCGGGTGTATAGCTTGAGCGGCTTTACCTTTATCGATTAAAGTCTATTCTACTCGTATATTCGTTATCTTCACTTGGGTCTCTAGAGTCTTTAACTCTATCTTCATCATTTATAAGTTATACAAAATGGGTTTTTGTGTTAACAACATCGCACTCGTAAACTCATATGATCTTCTACTCAACGCTTCAACTACCACGTTCGCTCTTCCACGATGATATTGAATGGTATAGTCGTAATCTTCAAGAGCTCGAGCCAATGTCTTTGGCGCATAATATGTTCGTTCTAGGTGAAGAAATATTTAAGGGTTTTAGAAATGGGTTTTGTACTGAGGTCAATACAAAATTCGATTTCACGCTCTAGGGGTAAGCTAAGAAGTCTTCAGGAGTACGTCAAGAAATTTATTAACAATAGAAATATCATTCAAAACTGTGACTCTCATCCAAGACTTGGATAGTACGTCACATTAATACCTATCAACTTGCCATCGTCATTCACGATGTCGCCTCTGAAAAAGTCGGCTTGATTACATTCCACACAAGGAAGTCAACAACGAAAGGATCGGGGCTCTTTACTTATGGCTTGATATAACAGTGATTAACTTTAGTGGTTTGGTTGCTTGAATTCGCATAACAGGTTGGTTCGGAATATGAAAGCTAACAACCTTATGAAAAGCATGATGAGTAGTTAACCAATCGATTCCTAAAATTACATCAATGGCAAGTATTTTCAAAGAGATAAGATCGACAGGTAACATGAAAGTGTCAATTTGAATTAGCAAGATTTATAAACAGTGGAGGTAACAAAGGTTTCTCTTAAAGGAGTTTCAACCGATAAGTCAAAGTCTAACTTCTCTGGGGTCAAATTTAAACGTTGAGCGCAAGCAAGAGAGATAAAAGAATGGGTAAAACCAGTATCTAATAAGGTATAGAATTCGCAAGAATTTATAATTAACTAACCCGTGCTAACTTCGTTCGGGTTACTCGCTTTTTGAGAAGTCATAAAAAAGCTCTTCTTGGAACCACCGACTTTATTTTGTCCGTATCCGCCTTTGGTGCCACCGTCCCAGCTTGACTTGACTTTGGTGCACGACAAAATTGGGCTAGGTGACCTTCTTTTCCATAATTGTAACATGCTTTGGACTGCATCACGCAGTTTGGACTGATATGTTCCTCCTCTCCGCATTTGAAGCATACAATTGGTGGTCGTTCTCCTTCCTTGAAAATGGGTGTTGGTGATGCTGTCTTTCCATTGTTGTTGAACCTTCTCTTCTTGAAATTTCCACTCCTATTATCTTGGCCATGATTACCACCGAAGTGATTACCATTACTGGCATGTTAATTCCCTCCACATTTGTTGTCACCGCTTCGATGACTGCTACCGCTGGTATTATCAACTTATCGGATGCTCTCTCTTGGTTGGGTTAACTCATTATCGTGCTCCAATAATTGAGCCCTATTCACAACATCTGAATACAAACACAGTTTATGAGAGATAAGGTATTGACGTATCTCGGGTTTTAAACCTCTTAAAAACATCTGCGTCATTCTCTCCTCATTATCAACCAAGTGGGATGCAAACTGAGACAACTCGGCAAACTTAGCTTCGTACTGCGTCACGGTCATATTATTTTGCTCAAGCTTAATGAACTCTACCTCCTTCATGTGATGAATACTTTCAGGAAAGTACTTGTCATTGAATAATTCTTGGAACTTCTCCCAAGACATCTTCGATCTGGCGGAGGTTGAGTCGCTTTCTGATTCCACCGATGTCGCCTTTGCTTTCATAACATGAAGGTAGCAAAGGAACCTTTTTGCTCCTCGGAGCATCCCAAGATATCAAATATCTTGTTGATCAGCTTTATCCACGTCTTTACCTTAAGTGGTTTTGGCTCTCCAAAAAACTCCGGTGGTCCCAGCTCCTTGAACTTCTTAGCGGTGACCGTCCCCAGAGTTGTCGATGTTTCCACACAGATATTTTGGACCGGAGCCGCCTTATACTTTGATGTTGCATAAATTGCATAAAGCCTCTGAACATCCCATCGTTCATCATTTTATCGGTGTTATTATTTACACGAGGATTATTGTCTTTACATTGCACATTATCACGGGTATTGATCGTTGGTGACTCAACGGTCTCGTGTGCTTCATTCTTGATCTCAACATTTTTAGATGCCATTTTCAAACAACGTAACAAAAACAAGGGTTAATTAACATATCACATATTATCCCTATACTCCGACTGACCAATTAAATACCAAATAAACTTAGGTAGGTCATACTAGCGAAGGAATTCCCCGTCTCTCCCCTCCTAGTTATTATCTCACATCTCAGCCAGGGATCATATCCCTAAGCTTTGATACCAACTGTAATGCCCCCAAAATAGGTATACATCACCCATCTTGAGTCGCCAAAAATATGGTACAAAATTCAAATACAACTTAATTATATAACAGTCGTGTAAAATACGACACAACATAATCTAATAGTTTTAATAAGAATATTGTCATCTAGATAATATCCACATTCAATGGAGTCCTCATTACATTTATTGTCACACTATTTAACAGAATAGTGAGGACTACTAATGTTATCATCTGGACTGTCACTCTGTTCCCCGACTAGTCCCGGCTACGTTTTCATATCCCGAAAAGAATAGTGAAAGAAAGGGTGAGCTCAACTAGCCCAGTAAGAAATATTATGACTAAGATAATGCAGAATAAATTATCAGTAGTCTTCAACAATGTTAAACTGATAAAATACAATAGACATCAAGTTTAACAGCAGCGGAATAAGCAATCCATTAGAAGAGTCAAGTAGAGCATGATATCTACTATCTTCTATGATTTAAAATGTTTTCATCTTAGAGTTTATTTGAAATATAATTTTCACTTGGAGACAATAGAGATAGTTATATGTCAAGAGAAGACTCACCATTGGAAAGAAGATGATAGTAATCTTCTCATTTTCTTTGGGGTCTATTAGGTCAACCAAGGATAATTCTGTGGACATATGATATCTATCATAACCTAGACGCATGGCCTCCCATGTACGAAGGTTTCTTGAGCACTTCCCAAAGATTTTAATTTCTGAAATAGTTTTTGACTATACTTTTATGTAAAGTATCATTGTAAAGTTGTGGTCGAGGCACCATGAGAGTTACATACATTTGTATTAAAATTCACGATTAACTTGTGGTGCGTATTCTATATAATGATTCAACGAGTTGTATAAATGAAGTTTGTATTTAATTTTTATTGTGTGATATCTGGCGACTCAGAATGGGTCGTGTGGACCTATTTTGGGGGTGTCACAAAAAGTATAAGAGCTTAGGGATATGGTTGCTGGCGGAGATAAGAGTCTAGAACTAGGAGGGGAGAGACGAGTTATATACTTCGCTAGTGTGTGACTTACCTAAGCTGAAATTGTTTGCTGGATAAGTTAACAAATTGTGATATGTCAATTAACCTTTGTTTTAAAGCTATATTCTAGAATGATATCTGAAATACAGGAGATGAGAAATGGGAAAATCATGATAGCGAGGAAATTACCGGGAAGGTACAATCTGAAAAGAAAGCAAGGTATTCTCATCTCTTCGAATATCAGGTACGTACGTAAATTTCGGGGGCAAAATTTTATAAGGAGGGGAGATTGTGAGACCCCAAAATTTATGAATAAAGATTTAATTTTCTCAAAATATTTTTTTTCAAAATTATGGTGTGAATTTGAGATAATGTTATAGTTGTGGATAATATTTATAAATTTTGAAAAGTATGCAAGTTATTGTATAATATTCGATTGGTCAGAGAATATTCTTTTTATCGGGGAATATCCGTACCACGATACAATCATTGATGGACCCCACAACGGAATTATTGTCGGATTGAGAAAACGACAAAAATATTTTTATGAAAATAACGGTGAAAGTTTTACCGTTAAAACTGTTGAACTACTCGGTAGTAAAAGTACAGTAATACCCGTGGTTGCATAGTAGCACACGGTATTGATTATTGATGCTTACGTGAGAAGTCACTCAGTTTTGTTTAATTATTGCCATAGTAATTGTTGCATAGTATCTCACGTTATTTGATTCAATTATTGTCGATATTTTATATATTATTAAATTAATAATTGAGGTAACAAAATTATTAATATTATTATTTGCAATATTAATGATGTCTAGAAGTTCTGCCAAGGAGAGGTTTGGTCACCTAATTGCGAGAAAATAGGGAGAAATCCTTATTGAAAAGCCCCCTCTTTCCTGGGAACAACCTGGTCGATTAATAGTGTGAATTATAATAATGATGATGAAGTTTGTTTTTTTATTATTATAAATGTAATAAAAGCGAAAAAACTTTTATATAAAATGAAATACTTTTATAAAGTTATTTGTTTTATTAGACTATAAATAGAATATATTATATTCTATTATGCGTAAATATTTGCATAGTACTGCATAGTGTTTGTATAGTAAAATCTTTTTTATATAAAAGCAGACTACTTTTATAAAGTTATTTATTTTATTAGACTATAAATAGAATATATTATATTCTATTATGCATAGTGTTTGCATAGTGCTTGTATAGTGTTTGCATAGTAAAATCTTTTTATATAAAAGCAGAATACTTTTATAAATTTATTTGTTTTATTAGATTTTAAATAATATATATATATATATATATATAAATAGAGTATATTATATTTTATTGTATAGTATCCTTTCTATTTTTCCTATAAATAGGATGCTTAGTTAAATTGAAAATCACACGAAAATTCGGAGAATTCTTCTTCTATAATCTTGGCGTATTTCTTTAGAGTTTAAGAAAGCTTTGGCGTAGAAATAGTGTAAGTTTTCTTCAAGAATATCCTCGCCTACCGATTGAATACTCTTCTTTCTAAGGTAAGAGATATTATTTGTTGTACTTTCGTAAGGGGTATTATTATTTCTTTTGTATTCATGAAGAGAACTTACATTATTCCATTCTTTATTATTACATTGGAATAACTTTTGTATCTGTGACTACCCTATACTTGGTGAAATTCTTACATTATTCCATTATTTATTATTATGTGGAATAACTTTGTCTATGAAAGTACCGCATACATACATGGTGAAATTCTTACATTATTCCATTCTTTATTATTATTATCGAATATATCATGTTTATCGTTTACATGGACTGGTTCCATTCTTTATTATTACAGCCGGAATATCATATACGTGCGTTCTGCATGACACAGATTTCATTCTTTATTATTACATTGGAATAACTTTTATGCATGCGGTCTATCGCATGCATGGTGAATTCTTACATTATTCCATTCTTTATTATTACTGCTTCGAATAACTTTTATACATGTGGATTCTTTTGCATGCATGGTGAATGATCCTTCGTTATTCATATGAATAGTATTTTTATTCAAAAGGAGTTTACGCGAGGCGCTTTTGTAATTTTTCCGACCCTCAAAAATTTTGAAAAAAATTGAAATGATAATTTGATGAGTTTTCTAGATTGTGTCCAAAATGGCGATTTTTGGATGTATAAATTAGGAGTTATGAATTTTATAGGAAAAGACTATTTTAAAAGTAAACCCTTATAACTCCTTGTGGTTAACTCCAAAATTGGTGAAATTTTTATTGGGAGTACATGTATATAACAGGAGTATATCCTGTAAATTTCAGAATTTTTGGACAAAAGTACAATTTATGATAAATGTCTAAATATTAAAGATTTTAGCCATATGAAAAATAGTAAATGAATTTTAAAAATTCTGAGAAAAATATATGTTCAATATGGGACTATATTATGCTAAATCCCAGAAAAAAAAATATTTTTGGGACTGATTTGATATTTTTCATGAAAATAAACTAGTTATGAGTAAATGAATTAAATATGTTATGTGAAGTAATAAAATTGGAAAATAGGATTTTATGACTTGGAAATCCTATATAGGGTATATGCAGATTTTTGATGAGGGATTTGATCATTGATGATGAAATCTTATGAGTATGGCATTTTTGAATGATTAAATGTATTATTTGATAAAGTGTAAACAATTGAAATAAATTATTTATAAGTTTAAGAAATGATTAAAATATTGTTATAATATTAATGATATCAGATTATGAGATTATTAAGTGATTAATAACATTTGGTTATTTGAACGCTGGATAAATTGTATTATAAATGTTTAATATTTATCCTTTATCTCATTTGATTGATTCTTTATATCATTGTCATTATCCCCATGCTTATATTATGATGAAAGTTATCTGTGGCCTGTAGTGCATAGATAGACTTGGTATGATTATTACCAGAGATTATTCGGTATAATCATGACCGTAATGTTACAAATGATGTGGTAAAAGTCCTCATTGGCCCGTAGTGCGGTGATGGGCGATTTTTAGTATGATTATGGCTATGGATTCTCTTCGTCCAGGTGCGAACATGAATTGTTTTATGGCATGATCGGGGCCAGTTGATGAAAACACGATTATCTTTGCTTGTGTAGTGCATAGATAATTAATGTGGTCGTGATATTAATGAATATCCTTGGCCTGTAGTGCAGGGAGGATTCGATGATGTGGATTAATTATTGAGCTGAGTCTCAGCAATGAAATATTAATTCATGGATGTGATATTAACGAATATCCTTGACCGTAGTGCAGGGGTGATTCGATGATGTGGATTAATTATTGACTTGAGTCTCAGCAATGAAATATTAATTCATGGATGTGATATTAACAAATATCCTTGACCGTAGTGCAGGGGTGATTCGATGATGTGGATTATTTATTAAGCTGAGTTTCAGCGATAAAATATTGATAATAAATTTTTAATTCGTAAAAGATAGTAGATATCATGCTCTACTTGACTCTTCTAAAATATAGTTGTATGTCTTTAGCCTGTAGTGTAAAGATGAATTGTTAATGAATATCTTTGGACGTAGTGCAAAGATAAATTTATTAGTATGATTATGAGCAGAAATTGTGATTTGGTATAACCATGATTTTTGATGTTTCAGGTGAAGATAGGTGATGAAAATTATCTTCGTCCTAGGTGCGAAGAGAAATTTAGAATCATAATTATGATTATGAGTTATTCATATGATTGTGGACAGGAATTGTTGATTGATGTTACAGGGATAAAAAATTATCGATGGACTATTAACATAGAGAAGATAATAGATCTGATGGTCATTTTGACTCTTCTAATGGATTGCTCGTTCCGCTGCAACTATGGTTGAAAAGTTTTATCATCTACCATATGTTCTAAATCTCTGATTTATTACTGATGAAGGCTATTGATGATGTAAATTATCTTTAGTCATTATATTCTTTCTTTGGGCCGATTGTGATCACCCTTTTTGCTTCACAATTCCTTTACGGTAATAAGAGTGTATTTGGGTCGGCGGGGGATAACGAGGGGAATATAACGGTGGTCTATAGTTGTTGAGGTTCTCCTAAATAGTATGGAAATAATTTTATTGATGACTTTAGATAAGTGTGTCGTATTGTATACGTCATTTGATATTTAATTTTGGTGAACCGAATAGGGTGAGGTGAACCCAACTTTGGAAGGGTGTTTTGCCACTATCATACACGATGTCTAATGACATACAACCTCGTGTTATCATAAGATAGGGTTGTGCACATCCACTTGCTGAGTATATCTACGAGCACTACCTATATGATCTTGGAGTTTATTTGAAATATAATTCACTTGGAGACAGTGGAGAGTTATATGTCAAGAGAAGACTCACCATTGGAAAGAAGATGATAGTAATCTTCTCGTTTTTCTTTGGGGTCAATTGGGTCAACCAAGAATAATTCTGTGGACATATGATATCTATCATAACCTAGACGCATGGCCTCCCATGTACGAAGGTTTCCTTGAGCACTTCCCAAAGATTTTAATTTCTAAAATAGTTTTTTACTATACTTTTATGTAAAGTATCATTGTAAGGATGTGGTCGAGGCACCATGAGAGTTACATACATTTGTATTAAAACTCATAGTTAACTGTGGTCGTATTCCAAATGACAGTTCAACAGTTGAATAAATGATGTTTGTATTTGATTTTTATAGTGTGATATCTGGCGACTCAGAATGGGTCGTGTGGACCTATTTGGGGGCATCACAAAGAATGCTCAGAATAATATTTTCATGAAAAGATACCAGATGAAGCGCAAATATCCAGGATATTCTACTAATTTCATGGAGTATAGAAGCCAAAACTTTAACCAAATGAGTATCATAGAATATATGAAACTGCAAATGGATTTTCACCGCCATCACGGTAATCCACGTGTAAACGCATCATTTCCACAATTTAATAAGGAATGAATACGAATGATCATTCACCATGCATGTGATAATCCACATAGACAGGTTATTCCAACAGAATAATAAAGAATGGAACAACAAAGAATTCACCAGGCATGCGATAGACCGCACAGATAGGTTATTCCAACAGAATAATAAAGAATGGAACCAGGTCTAGTGTAATCCGCACAGACAGGATATTCCAATAGAATAATAAAGAATGGAATAACAAAAGAATTTCACCATGTATGTGGTACTTCGCATAGACAGGTTATTCCAACATAATAATAAAGAATGGAATAACAGAAGCTCTCTTCATGAATATGAAAGAAATAATACCCCTTACCTTATAAAAAAAACTGGATACTAGAGTAGAGAGGTAGCAGACTTCTCTTCTTCTTTCTCTCTATAATTTCTCTCTATAATAATTGCTCTAAAGCTTTAGTGAATTGGTGAGAAATGAAGGAAGAATGAGCTTCTATTTATAGGAAAATATAGTTTCGATAATTGCACATTTTGGGGCTCGAAATATTACAGTACAATACCTTTAACTTTTCTTTCATTTTTAATTTAGTCCTGCAAGTATTATCAAATTTACACCACCTCCCCTAATAGTAAATAATGTGAATCAATAATTATAGTCATGTGAAAATACGAATTACAGTATAGTACCTCCATCTATACCTCCATTTTTAACTTAGTCATGCAAGTATTATCAATCTTGCACCAACTCCCCTAATTGTACAAGAATGTGAATCAATAGTACACACATGTGAACAAATAGTTATAATCATGTGAATTAATAGAAATTAATTGCTCATTTATCTGATTAATTACTCGACTGGTCAGTAAAACTTCCAGACATCAAGTAATATCGGAATAAATGTCAATTTCCACTAACACTAATAATTCCAACACAATGAAACTATCAATTTCATCTTTAATCAACATGAACTTATTCATCATTAATATTATAACTCACAATATTTAACAACTAGGTCATTCCCAAGAAAGAGGGGGCTTTTCGATAAGGATTTCTCCTTATTGGCGCGCAATTAGATGACCAAACCTCTCCTTGACAGAACTTCTAGACATTGTAAATATTACAATTTAATAATATGAATAACTTTGTCGTGTCAATTATTTATTTAATAATATATCATATTATGCAGATGTTACTGTGACAATAATCGAATCAATAATATGAGAGATATGATGCAACAATTACTGTAACAATAATTGAGTGTAACTGAGTGACTTCTCACGTAAGCATCAATAATCAATACCTTGTGCTACTATGCAACCACGCGTATTACTGTACTTTTACTACCGGGTAGTTCAACAGTTTTAACGGTAACACTTTTGCCGTTATTTTTAATAAAAGATAATTATGTCATTTTCTTACTACGACAATACTTCCATTTTGGAATCCACCAATGATTATGACGTCATGCGAATATTCCCTGTTAAAATGAATATTCCCCGACCAATCGAATATTATATAACCACTTGCTTACTTTGCAAAATTTATAAATATTACCCACAACTATAACATTATATCAAATCCACACCATAATATTCAAAAAAAATTTGAAAAATTTAAATCTTTATTCATAAAATCTGGGTTCTCACACCTGTGAACCCATCTTCAAATTGCTAAGGAAGAACTCCTCCATGAAATAGAATGATGAGTGTCAGAAAGCCTTTCTTCTCATTAAAGAGCAGCTAATCAAAGCTCCTATTTTGGTACCACCCAGGGATGGTGTTCCCCTATTTATGTACCTATCCATTAATGACAATTCCATGGGCTGGATACTGGGACAAAAAGATGATAGAGGCCAAGAAATAGCTATCTATTACCTCAGCAAAAGATTCAGCAGCAGTGAACACAAGTACACTTCGATTGAGAAAACTTGTTGTGCTTTAGCATGAGATTCCATGATATTACAACATTATCTCCATGGTCACACAACCCATCTCATATCCCGCGTGGATCTTCTCAAGTACGTTTTCAGAATTATCGCCTGTCCAGATGGCAGTTGATCTTACAGTAATTTGACATCATTTATGTGACACAAAAGTCTATCAAAGGTCAAGGAATTGCGGATCAACTGGCCTCCGCACCTGCAGGGGATTTCAAACCTTTGTAACTGGCCTTCGAACTGTGGTAATGATAGTTCAGTAACACCATCAGGATGATACACACCAATCATGGAAGATGTATTTTGATGGAGCTGTAAATATAGAAGGTTCTGAAGATGGAGCAGTTCTAATATCCATTCCGGGGGAGCAGTATCTCATCGCCGTCAAATTATAGTTTGCCAGCACCAACAACACAGTTGAGTATGAAGGCTGTATAATGGGGTTAAAACTAGCCCAGGGCATGGGCATCAGATGGTTAACTATCTTTGGAGATTCTGAATTGGTAATCAGATAAACCACTGGGATCTATCACACCAAAGAGCTACATTTACTGCCTTACCATCGGCAAGTTATCCAGATGGCTTCGGAGTTTGAAGAAATATCCTTCCTCCACATTCCTCGGAATAGGAATGACTTTGTGGATGCATTAGCAACTTTGGCCTCCTTGATCAACATACTTGATAAGGAAGACATGCCAAATATCACATTTTCCCTACAAAGGCTCCAACCTATGGGAACTACATTGGAGAAGTATTGGATGAGCTGCCTCCCATCCAACAACCTTGGTATTAGGATATCAAGGAGTATCTGCGAGATGGATCTACACCCGCTGAGACGAGTCCAGCTGAAAAAAAGTGGATCCATAGAATGGCCATGAAATTCTACTTGAGCGAAGACGCACTCTACAAAAGAGATGTTGGATTAGGTCTTCTCAGATGTCTAGACAAAGACTTAGTTCAGAGGCTCATGGATAAAATCCATGGTGGAGTATGCGGCCCACACATGAGCGGCCCTCTACTTGTCAAGAAAATCCTAAGAACAGGGCAGTTTTAGCTCTCTCTCAAGGCTGACTGTGATGATCACGTCGAGAGATGTTACCAATTCCAAATTCATGGGAATGCAATCCACGCCCCTCCAAGGGAACTCCACAATATGAGTTCACCCTGGCCCTTCTTAAAGTGGGGAATGGACATGATCGGGCTCATCGAGCCCAAAGCCAGCAATGGTCATCACTTTATCTTCACCATGATCGACTGCTTCACCAAGTGGGTAGAAGTAGCCTCCTTCCCCAGGGCTACTAAAGAAGTTATCATTGGTTTCATCAAAAAATAATGTCATTTGTCGATATGGACAACCAGAGGTGATTGCGTCAGACAATGCTAAAAACCTCAACAATCAAATGATGGAGGAGTTATGCAATAAATTACACATCAAACATCTCAACTCCGTCATCTATTGTCCAAAGATAAATGGTGATGTTGAAGTGGCTAATAAGAATATCAAAAAGATCATGCAAAAGATGTTCGTCAATCACAAAGGATGGCATGACTTGTTGCCTCTGACTCTATTAGCCTATAGAACGTCAATGCGCACTTCCACTGGGGCAACCCCCTACTCATTAACCTATGGCATGGAAGTTGTGCTCACCATAGAAATGGAAATGGAATCCCTCAGAGTGTTGATAGACGCTCAGCTCAATGAAGACCAATGGTTACAAGATCGGTACCACCAATTATCTCTAATAGATGAAAGGCGGGCCTCAGCCATCTTCCATGGTCAGTTATACCAACAAAAGATTGCTAGATCCTACAACAGAAAATTTTGGCTATGGCAGTTCAAAGAACATGACTTGGTCTTGAAAAAGGTGCTTGACAACCAAGATCAATCTAAAGGAAAATTCACCCCAAACTGGGAAGGCCTGTTTGTTGTCAAGGAGGTACTGACAGGAGGAACCCTCAGATTACAAGAGATGGATGGCGATGAATTTTTATAACTCATTAACTCGGACACCGTGAAACAGTACTATGTTTGAAGTTACATGCAAACTAGCATCCTGGTTTTTGATCACTAGATCCCCAGTCAATTCAGGTTTTCAAAACCTTTCTCACTACATACAATCCCCACTACTTCAGTTTGTCTAACTCTAGATAAACATTTCACCTTCAATTTGTCCCACCAGGGATCAAACCTTTCACACCTTCAGTTTGTCCCACTCGGGATAAACATTTCACACCTTTCAGTTTGTCCCACCAGGGATCAAACCTTTCATACTTTTAGTTTGTCCCACCAGGGATAAAACTTTTTACATCCTCAGTTTGTCCCACCAGGGATAAAACTTTTCATCTGTAATTTGTCCCACCAGGGGCGAACTACGCAGACCTGATCTCTCCAATATACGGGAGTACGTAGGCAACCATTTTCATGGTCCGGTCTAACTACAGAAAAAAGAAAAAAAAACTTTTACACCCTTTTCACCACTTAAAACTTTGAACCTTTTTACACTAGGTTCGAACTACGCAGACCTGATCTCCCCCTATTCAATGGGAGTACGTAGGCAGCCATTCATGGTTCGGTCTCACCCCCTACCAAAATATAAAAACTTGTCAACGGTACTGGGATCATCCTTCAAACTTTTCAAACCACACATCATTCGCTAAGACCAAAGGGATGGAATTACCTGGTCTGCTCACATAAATGGGAGAATCGGAGACCATCTAAGCTGCGGTTGAATCCTCAAAGAGAAACACCAATCCATAAGAGATGGAACTACCTAGACTCCCCAATACAAAGGTGTACCGGTGACCATTTGTGGGGCAGTCAACCTCAGAGAGGAAAGCCACACTCTTCTCCATAACCACATACAAAAACCAGTCCCAAGACACCAAAGAGTAGGGGAATACATAGATCAATGATCCATTTTGAAAGATCCTGAGACATCTCAATGTCCATCCATTAAGGGGGAGTTCAGAATATATCAAGATCACAAGCCCTGGAGACACATGCAACTATCAAGCAAGTAACAAGGCATAACTAAAAGGGAAGTGAATCAAAATATATTTCCCTGCCATATATAATATTATTTGATATATACAATGTGTACTGTACATGACAAAAATGGCTAAACAAGTCTGAACAGGAAAATATGAGCTAATCTACAATCTAGTGGATATGCGTGCTATCAAATCTAGCATGGCATCCTTCTGAAAAGAAGGGGGTAACTCTGTGAGCTCCTGCCCAAGGGTATCAACGTGAGCCAAGAGATCCACAGCCATCTGCATGGTGACACTATGCTCATCATTAAATGTGCTCATCTCTGCAATGATATCAGCAGTATGGGACCTCAATGCAGTACTGTCTATAATAGCGGCATCTCAGGTAGATATAGGACCATCCCGCTCAATGACAACTGCATCTCTAGATGATCTAGCCTCGTCCCGCTCAGTAACAACAGTGTCTCTATATGCTAAAGCATCATCTCTCTCAACTAGAGCGACATCTCTACCAGAAAGAGATGTCAACAGCAAGGCCCTAGCATGATCCCTCTCAAATGTCATCAAATGCAAATGCAAACTCTACTCTAAATACTCTGCCGAATATAAAGTCACAGTAGCAAACCTGAGGGAATCAACAAGAGCTACCGTCAACCCAGCAAACAACTCATCTTCTATGGGAAAATTAGTGTCCTCCATGGGCTCCCCATTGTCAGAACCAATCTCCGACTCCGTGGATACAACCTCATCCGATGTAATCTTTACCTCCAACCATGCAAAATACTCTATGGAACGAACTGGATGGCTAGTAGTAAAATCAGCCATCTCACGCTGGGCCCAACAGGCATACACCCTGGACAAATCCTCTGTTGATAAAAGACGAGATGACATATGCTAACTCAATGCACCGTCGAAGGGATGAACATCTTGAAACTGGTCAAACTGTGACATCACATCTAGTGGATGATAAGTGGTCATGCCCCTCAAACCAGCCAGAGGGGGATAATCCATGCCACGTGCATGAGTAATGAAGCTGTACGGAGAACTAAGCCCTGAACACGACAAAATGTCAAATGGATCCTCGATCCCTACCATGAAAACCGACCACAAAGTTGCGTCTGTATACTCCGTCGGCTAAAAGGAGTAAGACATGGTTATCTCATGGGGAAAACAATACCCATGACATCGGAATATGCCAGTCGGTCTCAGGTGTGACATGAACCACATATACAGCATGACCGAGCTGCCTGAAAACACCCCTGTAGGATGGGTATGGCAATATGTGGCCAACCTCAAGGTCTCTACCACAATCATCGGCAAAATGGTACATCCCTCCCGGAGAGCTCGTACTACCATAATCATGCCAATGTTTAAATAATTCATGTACAATGGCATATACAGATAGGCCACTACACATATCAGGAGTACATCTACTCTGGAAAGACGTCAATCATCCTCCGACGTGGTGAAATCATAGGAGTGATGTGTTAGGTTTGTAATATTCATGAACGCAATCAAATTACACAAAATAAGCAAAAACGTGGAAAATCACAGTTTTAAAATTTTACAAACCATATACCCGGAACATCCTTTATGCACAATTATTAATTAAACGAAAAAGAAAGAACAAGAATCATACCCTTGAAAATTCGAGCTTCCTCAGGTACAAGTTCACCTCCAATCTTTTTCGCGTTCAACTTGAATCCACCGGGTTTGGTTCCTTCCTTTGATCAATATTAGCCACCCAAGTGTTTGGCCTCTAGAGGTGATCCACCAAGGAAGAAGAAAGATTCAAGAAGATGGGTATTTGGCAAAACCCTAGTTTTTCTATCTCTCATAGAAAGGGGTGTACTCTCCCAACTATTGGAATGACGTATTCTATGAAAACGTCAACCACCTTCACCCATAATAAGACTCCTCTTATTTATAGATATAGGCAACCCTCCTTAACAATTAAGGAATTGAGTTTTATTTTAATTAATTAAACTCCTTTAATTAATTCGGCTCCTAATCTTATTAGGAATAATTAATTAAACTCTTTTAATTAATTAGCCTCCTAATCCTATTAGGATATTTGAGAGTACTTTTATTAATTAACTCCCAAACTCCTTTAGGAATTAAATAATAATAATATTAATAATAATAAGAAGACTCCTCTTATTAATTTATATTTACTATTTTCAAAATATTAAATAATAAATATTAAACTATTTAATTTATTCTATCACCATAGATTAAATTAAATATACTTAACTTATTATTACGATTATGTCATTTTCTTCTTAAATAATTATTCTTCCTTTTATGTTGTGACCATTTAGGTTCTCCATATTAAACCGGTTGTGAATAAATTAATTAGAACAATTATAATCTTATTTAAATAAATAATATTTATTCTACAATAGGGATAAGCCTCCCTAGCGATTAACGACTTTCCAGATAATATAGATTTCAACATTAATCATAAAAGAACCTTTGAGTAAATAGTTACCGTACAATTCAATCCTTCCACCATACAATGTCCCAATTAAATATAAGACACGGAATTACTTTCAAGTCTTATTTTATTTAATTATATGTATTTCGACTCTTAAATGCACAACTCCAAATAATGCAAATTAGAAACTCCTTTCTAATTTCATTCTGCCTTGGCCAAGAACTACTGGGTTGTCATTTATCGAATCACATAGGATATTTCTCTTCTTTTACTAGAAGTGGTAGATTATTTATTGATCATACATTATCTCCATGTACAATTTATTATACCCAAGCATACCCTTTGATATACCCTAAGGGTCTTAAGGAATAAGTCAAAGTATAACTCATAATACACAAGATACTATGATGATCTCAAGCCCAAGGATCACTTGTACTACTATCACTACAGGAACTCCTATGACAGACAAGTAAAACTCCATTAGGTAATCCTTAGCGAGCCACATTCCGTGAACTTATTCTCTAATAAGCACCTACATACTTGCTTTAGTGTCTCCACACAAATGATCATGAGATCAATCATCCTCATCCAATGAGCAAGCAACGTATGTACCGATCTATCCGGATTCACTAATCCCCAATTTAGTAATCCAACGATTGGGAACTATTTTAGTTTTAAGCTTTCTAAGAATTTAGATTTTATTAGTATGATCATCATCATTATTCTAAAAGCATTGCTTAAAACTATGGGTTTATCAAATATTATAAAACAATATCAAGTAGATAATTAAAAGCCTTTAATTAATTAATACTTTTTATCAATAAATGAATACGATTGTTACAAAGTATATGATTTATCATCAAACATGATTGGTGTGACAACCCGAATTTTTATAGGTTATTAAAATAAGAATTTAACAAATAAAATTATTATTATGAGATGTATCTATTTTAGATTATGTGGTTTGGTGAGTAGAAATTTATTATGCATGAGGTTTAATAGTTAATTTAACTATTGAAGAAATTAAATGCAATTTGTTATGAAAAGAAAATTAACTATATTATATTACTTAATTTGATTAAGTTAAAATTATATTACTGAAAAAATATAATTTGATGGTTATGCCTTGTTGGCAATGGAAATGTTTTGAATTAAATTCATGAATAATGTGAGTAATTCACTTAATTTAAATAGTGAATTAATATAATTGTTTTAATAAAATGAGAAGGTAATATATTGCATGAAAATGTACTATGTTAATGTATTACGATAGTGAATTTAAGTAAATAGTAAAATATTTATTAAATAGAATAAATATTTTAGTTGAAATATTTATGGAATAAAATGGATATTCGATGAAAATTTTTGAAGAATAATTTATTTAGAATACGATAATATTGATTAAATGATTTTATAATCGGTGCATTACTTTATTACGCTAATGGAATGGAAATATTCTAATTTAATTAATTAATTAAATTAGAGGATTAATGATTTTTTAAACAAATTATAACTATATTAGCTAATTAAATATTGTGTTGGCTAAATAAAGATTATAATTTAATTGGGTAATGTGTGACATGAGTACTATAGGATAAGAGAATTATAAAAATAAAATAGAAAGGGTTTTAAAGTGTGTCAACCAAACAAGGTCTTATGACCTTTGGAATATTGTAACTACTGAGACCTTAATTTATTTGAGCGTAAACCATTTGTCAGTTTTTATGTTACGTATTATTTTGCTAAGTCTAAATAACAGAGAGAAAGGGGAGCCTTATAGAGGGTTTGAGAGATAAAGAAATTTTCTGTGGATTAAGAAGAGAAATCCTGAGAATCAAGAGGGAAGATGTGTAATCAAGGTTTCCTAATCATCTCCTAACCAATCTCAAGAAGAAATGAAAGGTAACAACTTGGTTGTAAAATCTATTTTGTGTTCTTATATATACTTCTCTGTAAATGGATTTTGGTAGAGAATTTGCTAATAATTGATGATATAATGTTAATAGATGTGTATAATTTGTTATATGTAATCTATAACAGGTTTTCATGTAATCAAATTCGTGAAAATAAGTGTTAAAAGAAGAAATTTGGTTTATGGCTTAATATATGTATTTTGGGTCTATTTTAAGGCTTAAATTGATGGTTAGATCATGTATATAATCTGAAATTAATAATAGATGTGATTAGTATGTCGAAAAATGAAAAGAATGCAAGTTGAATGAATCAATTTGGTTAAGAAACGAATTCGTAGTGAATGAATTCGCTAAACATGTTAAAACATGAAAGTTTAGTATGAACATGAGTTTTGGGTTAAGATTTAGGCTAGCTAGTGTTTTTATAAATTTTTATAATTCTAGTATGTTGTAGTTCTATGAATTACGAATCCATAAAATCAAAAACAGACTAATTTAGATGTGTATAACTCAAGTTATGAAGATTACTAGGAGAAAAAGGGTCAAAAATCGCGAAGAACAAGCAGTTTGAGTCCGTTTACGCTTTCATTGGTATGCATTGCGCTATGCCCTAAGTAATTTGGGGCGCAACTATGTTTGTAAGCCTTATTGCCTTGTGACCAAGCTTAATTGGCGCGGTACTTCCAAAAGTATGTCGTGTGACCGCTTTGACTGTTTAGTAAAAAAGCTTCATAACGTTTTTTTATCTGAACTCCGATTCAGGTGATTCAAGATGATCCAGAACGAGGACGAATAGAAATACAACTTTTATTCTTTAAGTGTTTCAATTTGAGGTCGGGAACAGGGGTCAAAATGGTCATTTTTAGGACTATTGTGTTTTCGAAGGCAATCGGAGGGCGTCGGGCCATGCACGTATGCAAGTGTAGTGCTCTTGACGATAAAAGATGTTGTTCTAAGTTATAGAACATGAATATTATGAAGTATAATGGTGCTTAACATTAATAAATAATATATTAGATAAGTTATATACGCATACTAAGCACACACAAGAGAGACAAATCGGGCGTGTGACGAATAAACGTCGAAACGCCGTGATAAGTGATAATGAATGTAAAAAGTGTTTTAAGTCTAATGAAATGAATATTATAAGATATGAAATGGGTTAATATAAAACCAATAATGATTCCTAGCAAGACTTAAGCACTTGAATGAACTTCGAATATGAAATATAGTGAGCTATAAGTCAAAAGTTAACACAATAAAATTGAACATTGTGTATTGATAATAGGAAGGGTTATGAGACGTAAATTAAAGTTTACAGTACAACTACTATGCGTTGCTATGTGACTAATAGTTAATGTGAATGATTATATAATTGTGTAGGGCACGTGAAGTGCAAATATCTGTAAGCTGTTAAACTGTTATTGGTAAACAACGATCAAGGCAAGTCTTTCAGTTCTTATTTGCTATGTGAATTTGATTATTTTAAATCTTTATTGCAAAGAGCATGATATGTTATATATATGTTGAATGTATGAAATGTTAAAGTCAACTTATGAGTACGTTGATTGATTAAAGCATGTTGATTGAGTAAGGAATTCAATCTTTTTACTTGTTATATGTACTGTAACATGTATGTTATGTTAATCCAATCTTTATGAGATATATGTAGAGCATGTTATTATAATACTTTCGTGATGTATGAAAAGCTGTTAGATTTTTCAACATCGAGCTCAATCTTGCAAATAACCATTTTTGCAGGTTAAGGATTGAAGGTAACACTATGTGCTACTTGAATGACGTGGATCAGAAATAATACACGAAGATTAATATTTTAGCTAAAGTTGTTATTTCTTTATACCATGATTAAGATTCATGAGATGTACTAAATGTTTTATAATGTATAGTTTTATGTTAAGTTGTAAAGCTAATGTTAGAGTTATCTGATATGTAAAGGTTATCGGATTGAAATGTAAAATTTTATAATAACAGTGATAAATAAATCATAAAATAAGATTGATTCAAAGACATGTAGATGATAAAGGTTTTGATTCAGGGAATTAAAGTAAGAAGTCATAAAAGTTTAAATTATTTCGCATTATATAAAGTTTAACATCGAATAATGATATAAAACCAGAAGGTAGATGTATTATTAACGACCGAAGTTAATAATTAAATTGTATGAATTTTAGGGTCGTTACACATGCACATATGCAAGTGTAGTGCTCTTGACGATAAAAGATGTTGTTCTAAGTTATAGAACATGAATATTATGAAGTATAATGATGCTTAACATTAATAAAAGATATATTAGATAAGTTATATACGCATACTAAGCAGACACAAGAGAGACAAATTGGGCGTGTGACGAATAAACGTCGAAACGCCGTGATAAATGATAATGAACGTAAAAAGTGTTTTAAGTCTAATGAAATGAATATTATAAGATATGAAATGGGTTAATATAAAACCAATAATGATTCCTAGCAAGACTTAAGCACTTGAATGAACTTCGAATATGAAATATAGTGAGCTATAAATCGAAAGTTAACACAATAAAATTGAACATTGTGTATTGATAATAGGAAGGGTTATGAGACATAAATTAAAGTTTACATTACAACTACTATGTGCCTATGTGACTAATAGTTAATGTGAATGATTATATAATTATGTAGGGCACGTGAAGTGCAGATATCTGTAAGCTGTTAAACTGTTATTGGTAAACAACGATCAAGGCAAGTCTTTCAGTTCCTATTTGCTATGTGAATTTGATTGTTTTAAATCTTTATTGCAAAGAGCATGATATGTTATACCTATGTTGAATGTATGAAATGTTAAAGTCAACTTATGACTACGTTGATTGAGTAAAACATGCTGATTGAGTAAGGAACTCAATCTTTATACTTGTTATATGAACTATAAGTTGTATGTTATGTTAGTCCAATGTTTATGAGATATATGTTGAGCATGTTATTATGTGCTACGTGATGCATGAAAACTGTTAGATTTTGCTGGGCTGTCGAGCTCAACCTTGCAAATAACCATTTTTACAGGTTAAGGATTGAAGGTAACACTATGTGCTACTTGAATGACGTGGATCAGAAATAATACACGAAGATTAATATTTAAGCTAAAGTTGTTATTTCTTTATACCATGATTAAAATTCATGAGATGTACTAAATGTTTTATGATGTATAATTTTATGTTGAGTTGTAAAGCTAATGTTAGAGTTTTTTGATATGTAAAGGTTATCGGATTGAAATGTAAAATTTTATAATAACAGTGATAAAGTGAATCATAAAATAAGATTGATTCAAAGACATGTAGATGATAAAGGTTTTGATTTAGGGAATTAAAGTAAGAAGACATAAAAGTTTAAATTATTCCGCATTATATAAAGTTTAACATCGAATAATGATATAAAATCAGAAGGTAGCTGTATTATTAATGACCGAAGTTAATAATTAAATTGTATGAATTTTGGGGTCGTTATAGTTGGTATCAAAGTCGTAGGTTATAAACCTTAGGTAAGAGTACCCTAGGCTATAACCTTAGAGAATAAAGGAGAAGATAGTGAAAGAATAAGCTCAAGTAGAGTTTGAATAATAAGAAGTAATTTAAGAAATTTTTAAAGAAGGGATTAAAATATGCGTGAGAGGATTCAAAGAAGAATCTCGCAGAGTTATAAGGAATATGAATGTGGGGTTACCCAACTCCAATAATAAGGATGTAAGGTGATAATAAATAGAAAATGTCTATAAGAAGAGAATGATAAAGAAGTTAAGAATCAAAAAGTTATATTTAAAGTATGGTACAATTGTACTCTTTAATGGTTGATGTATGGTATCTGGGCTAAACGATTCCATCATAGAGCGGAGGTATATACGAACTAGCAACTCGGAACCTAGTTTATTGGTTGTTTGTGGGAAACCACTCAGCGTACCATATTGAAACTATTAGAGACTCGATGTGTACCAAGTATAGAAAATGGATACGTATGATGAAAATGTGGAACTTGAATGAAATGTGGAACAATGTAAATGAAGGTAGGAATTCTTAAAGTAAGAATTGTTATATAAACAAGAAAATTCAAGGAAGAATCTTGAATAGATATAAAGATAAGAAATGGGAGTTGCCTAACTCCAATAGCCAAGATAACGAATAATGATGAATAGACAAAGCCTGTAAGATTAAAAGCATAAATGAAATCATAAATGATGAAAAAGAAAAGAAGGAGGATCGTAAAATAAAACGATCACGAGTTAAGAAAAGAAATTTAAGGGAGATGATTATAGAATAAGATCACGACGTGATCTGTTTAAGTTATAAAAGTAAGATGATCTGTAATGTTTGAATAATTATAGCTTGATGCTATGAAGATGATGTACTATGAAATAGTACGAGATAACTCACGAGGAGTTATAGATGATGTGATACGAGGAATTCGTATCGAGCAAAGAGCAAGTTAAGAGTAAGATAGAGTTAAGTGGGATTTCAATTGAGGACTCATATGAAGGCTGAGTTGTACAAATCCTTGTATGGGCGAGGGTTTTGTGCTTGCACTTAGTTTATCACATTGATAATCATTGGAATGTTGGTGTTGCGCTAGCAATGTATATGTGGCGAAAAGGTGATTCTTTTCTCATGTATATGTTTAATAGTTAAAAACTATTAAGATTAGTCAAATATTATTAGGATTAGGTGTGGTTCTTAAAACTAATGCATATGGTAAGTTCGTGACTCATAATAATATGGTATGTTTTGAACCCCTCAGCGAATGGACGCCTATAGTCTGACTAGGACAAGTTCTTAAACTCATATTATTGTGGCAAGTTCCTGAATTTCCAATGTGTAGTAAGTTTGATGAACTATTTTGGGTAGAAAATGGTTATAGTATAGAGACCCTTGATGAAGTTGAAGATTGGTAGAATGGTTAAATAATGAAGTAATGAAGTAAAGATTGAAGTTGATGGATACTTGGATATTCTAAATCTACTAGCTATGCTAGACTTTCGAAATTTATTGACTTCGTGTTGGTGTTTGCACTTCTATTTTCTTGAAAAAAACATTGAATCAAATGATGAAACCAATGTGTTGGAAGAATGCATGTTTTGATTTGATGTTTAAAGTAAATGCTCATGATTATATGTAAAGTCCTTCAAGGAATATATGTACAAGGACTTAGTGATAGATCAAAATTGTTAAGTTGATCTTAACTTTTAATGTTCATCATTCTATAAACGAATGTATATATAAAGAGATCAAAGATGTTAGGTTGATCTATGACTTGAAAGAAATAGATAAGCTTCAACAAGAATCGTAGTCTACCAAGCTGATCAATAGATTACAGAAGCCAAGGCAGGATCGTAGAGCTTAGAAGATCATAGTGTATCTGCCTTGAATGACCTCTTCAGAAATCGTAGAGTGGTCCAGACGTTTGCCAAAGCTAACTCAAAGATCGTAGTGTGCAAAGATCGTAGGTTGAAAACCCTTGAAAGAAATCATAGTGTTCTATTCAGACCAAGCACAAATATGACAAGACACCACGATATGCATCGTAGAGTATCATCTGTCTTATGTCAAAAGCATCGAGCCCTATCTTTTATTTGGAGACGAATTCCAACAAATGTGGAATGGGTTTTGAACGTTGAAGCACTCACTAATCCCAACGGTACAAAAGATATCCTTAGTATTGATCAAAAGGAATGTATTCAAGAAGCTAAGAAAAGGACCATTGGGCAGGGGAAAACACCTTTTCAGGTGTTTGGTGAGAAAGTAGTCTGCTGTGTCAGTGGGCCAGATTGCAATTCAGGAGATGTGCAGAAAAGTCTCCATCAAAGCTCAGAAATGTCAAACGCATTTAATGCCTCATCAGATGACTTCAACGAATAAATTTAAAAAGATCACATATATACAGAACACAGACAGATGAGAGAGGTATGCAAGCATTGAACAAAAATGCACAAGAACACTCAACGCTCAACTCTACGATCTGAGAAAAAGAGGAAGCTTGCTCAGCTACTCAATTCTTTCGAACAAGTGCTTAATAGCAACTGAGTAGCACCAATCATGATCTCAACAACAACCAATTAACTGAAGGAAGAGTTCCAAGTCTGAAGGACCTGAAGAGTTCTAAGTGAAATGTGAAGAACCAAGTCTGATGGACTTGAAGAGTTCAAGAGTGAACTAAGAAGTACCTAGACTGCTGGTCTAGAAGGAATCTGTGAGATTCAGAAAATGTAAAAGACAACCTTAGTGGATTTCCTACTCGAAGAGTAGAAGAGTGGACTAGGAGCTTTAAGTGCTCTGAACCACTTAAAAATAACTGTGTCTATTTCATTCTTGCTATAACTGCTATAACTATTATAACTGCCTCACTCTCTTTAACTCACTATCCAAAAGAGGATTTCAAAGAAACCTTAATTCCGTTGTGCTTAAGATCTTTATCAAAACTATCTTAATACAAAGAAATGTTTTTAATATCTATTTAACCCCCCCCCCCCTTCTAGATAACTATTGTGCCTCAAGGAACTAACAATTGGTATCAGAGAAGGTTCTATAATATAGCCTACAAAGCTTGAGTAGATCCAATGGCACACTTACCAAGCGAATCAAAGACTGGAGGAGGCAACAAGCCACCTATGTGCAACAAAGATAAATTTACTAACTGGAAGGATAGGATGCAAGCTTACTTGGATTTAATAGATGAAGATCTATTTGAAACTGTTCAGAATGGGCCCTATGTTCTTATAAAGCTTGCACCAACTATAGACGACCCAGACAGAGTACAGATCAAGGTCAAAGGAGAATAGATAGAAAATGAGAAGAGAGCTGTCCAGCTCGACAAAAAGGCCAAGAACATCTTGTTCCAATCCTTAGAAGATGATCTGTTTGAAAACGTGGTCAACAGCAAAACAGCAAAGGAGGTTTGGGAAGCACTACTCTTTATGCATGAAGGAACAGAAGAAGTCAGAGAAAATAAACAATCTCTCTTGACTCAGCAATATGAGATTTTTGCTCACGTTCAAGGAGAGAACGTCACTGCCACCTACGAAAGATTTAATGTTCTGTTCAACTCTCTACGAGCCCATGGAAAGATCTATCCAAACAAAGATCTAATCATAAAGCTCATGAGAGCCTTACCAAGCAAGTGGGATGCCAAACCACTGCCATTAGAGAATCAAAGAATTTACATGAAATGATTGTCCAACAGTTGTATGGCAACCTTCTCACATACGAACTGGAGCTGACTCAACGAGCAGAAACCTTGTTTGAAGGAAGAAAGAAGGATAAAGGTGTTTCTCTCAAAGCAACTAATAACACCTCCAAAGTCAGCACTGAAGTTGATTCTGACTACGATGAAGATGATGATGAGGACCTTGCAATGCTGGTGAAAAGACTAAGAAGGTTTATGCGACAAGGAAAAACTAGCAAGCCAAAGAAAGTCAGCAACTACAGCAGCCGGGAGCAAATGAATGACCTATGCTACAATTGCAAGAAACTGGGCCACTTCATTACCAACTGCAACAAACCTCTCAGAGAAGAACTCAAGAAGAAATCATATTCAAAGAAGGAATACAAAGGCAACAAAAGGCCACAAAAGAAAGACAAAGACCTTGTAGTTGGAGGATCGTGGAGTGACTCAGACAATGACTCAATTCCGGAATCTGGAGGTGATGAAGATCCTCAAATGGCAAATCTTTGCTTGATGGCCAAAAATGCAAGGGACAAATAGAACTCCGACATACATGAAGTAAGTATCGATGAAGTATTTGACTTCAACTCTCCTGATGTAGACATTGATGACCTTAGAACTGCACTATATGGAGTAACATCTGATCTGAACCAATACATGAAGTGGTTTAGAGTTTTGTCTAAGGATTATTCACTTCTTCAAAAGGAGAAAGAAAAGGTTCAAGAAGAACTGAAACAACACCCTTCTCGATCTTGATTCTCTCTCCGAGTTTGAAGCTGAGAATAAGCTCTTGAGACAAACAAATGAGCTCAGTGCAAAAAGAGAGTCTAGTCTAACCTCTAAGATTAAGGATCTAGAAAAGACAATCTCTACATGGAATAAATCCTCTTCATCCCTGGACTCCTTAATCTTTAACGAGAAGTGTCTCGATAGAAACGAGTTTGAGGCTTTGGGAATCTACCTCGAGTCATGTGTGGAAAAAAGCAAATGAAATTAGCACTAGTAATGCCTCAGGTTTTAGTAGAGGCATTACATTTGTGAAATCCTCATAGAAGGTTGAGCCTGTCAAACCCTTCTCAGTTGATTCAATTCATATTCCGAGGAGTAAGGGATCTCATGCAGGTTGCAGGTTTTGAGAAAGAAGAAGAGTAATCTAGCTACTACTCACCAACCTCGAAGGATCGTGAGAGTCCGATGAGATCAACTCTACGAACTAACAGGAAGGTGCAGTGAGAAGTAAGATATACTCCTCACAAATCATGAAACAAGAGAACATATGGAAGAAGGAATATCAACCTATCAGGAGGATGACCAATAACCCACAAAAGTCCAAATAGAGGAAGAACTTTCACACACACACAAACATGCATCATATCAAATGTTTTATGTGCAACAGAGCTGGCCACAAGGCTGCATAATGTTATTACAATTCCATGTATGTGAGACCCAAAATCAAGCAGATTTGGGTCCCCAAGGGCACTAACAATGTAGGACACATGCAAGTATGGGCACCAAAATGAAGGTTTAATGTTATTATAGGAAAAGAGCTCCACGATCACAACCTGGTATCTGGATAGTGGATGCTCAAGGCACATGACAGGGAACAAAGCCCTTCTATCTGACTATATAGAGAAGGAGGGTCCCTCGGTCATCTTTGGAGACAACGGCTCTGGCAAGACAAGAGGCTATGGCTCAGCTGGAAATGGTGTAATATCCTTCAGCAAAGTGGCCTATATGGAAGGACTACAACACAACCTTCTAAGCATTAGCCAACTCTGCGACAAGGGTCATCAAGTAAAATTTCCCAATAATCAATGTCAAGTCCGAGACCTGAAGACATCTGTTGTAAAGTTAACCAGAACAAGAGAAGGAAATGTCTACACAGTAAACCTTGGAAAACTAAGCTCAGACGAGACTATATGTTTTTTGGCTAAAGCATCTAAAGAAATGAGCTGGCTATGGCATCGAAGATTATCTCATCTCAACTTCAAAAGCATGTCCAAATTAGCTTCAAAAGATCTAGTTGCAGGCTTACCCAAGTTTAACTTCGTTAAAGAAAGGTGCGTGCGATGCACATCGACTTGGAAAGCAGACCAGAAGCTCACTCAAGAGCAAAACCATCAACTCAATTGACAAGCCTCTGCAATTTACTACATATGGATCTTTTTGGGCCAATTCAAACGACGAGCCTTGGGGGAAAGAGATACTCTCTACGGTGCGTGATCGACGACTACACCCGATTTACATGGGTGTTCTTTCTAACCTCAAAGGATGAAACAAGCTCCCAACTTATCAAGATGTTCAAGCTGGTGATGACGAGAAAGGAGAGAAAATCAAGGCCATAAGAAGTGATCATGGAAGAGAATTCGATTTCTCAGAAATAGATCAGTTCTGCATAGACAATGGCATTAGTCACAATTTCTCGACTCCACGAACTCCCCAACAAAATGGAGTTAAGCAGAGAGAAAGAAGAAGGGACATTGATAGAAAATGGAAGAACTCTGCTAGCGATGCGACCATCTTCTGAATACTTACGGCGGAAGTATCGACACTACATACTACACACGAGAGCAGATCACTCATACACTCTCTACATTAAAAAGACTCCTTATGAGCTGTGGAAAGGAAGAAAGCGAAGTGTCGACTACTTTCATGTTTTTACCGTTGTGCATGCTACATACTCAACAATGGAAAGCAGTACTTGACAAAGTTTTAACCAAAATCAGACGAAGGAATCTTTCTTGGATATGCCACGGACAGTAAAGCCTACAGAGTGTTCAACAAGAAGACAATTAGTGTTGAAATCTCGATTCACGTCTTCTTTGATGAGACAGACTTAGACAAAACAGTGCCCCAAGACACTACGACCAACAGTTCAGACACTATGAATGAGGTCGTCGAGCTCAACACTACGATCGTAGTACCAGACAGTGAAATCGTTGAGCAAGGAAATGAGATCGTAGAGAGACCTATACCAGACGATGAACCTCCACACCAAGAAGAAGAAATAGATCGTGAAGATCTAAGACAAGAAGGCATAAGAACAGATGTCCCAACAGGAAATAGATGGGAAAGAGATCACACTTAAGATCTAATCATTGGAGATCCGAGTGCAAGAGTCAAAACAAGAGCTGCCACCCAAAATGAATGTTTTTATCTAAGCTTCCTATCACAAATGGAACCAAAGAAAATAGAGGATGATATGGAAGACTCCAGCTGGATAGAGGCCATGCAGGAAGAACTTAATCAGTTTGAAAGAAGCAAAGTATGGAGATTGGTTCCAAGACCAAAGAATCATCCTGTCATTAGAACCAAGTAGGTCTTCAGAAATAAGATGGATGAAGATGGAGTGATAACCAGGAATAAGGCTAGACTAGTGGCCAAAGGTTACTCTCATGAAGAAGGCATTGACTACGATGAGACATTTACACATGTTGCCAGACTAGAAGCCATCAGAATATTTCTTGCTTTTGCTGCTCACATAAAATTCAAGGTCTTTCAGATGGATGTCAAAAGTGCATTCTTGAATGGTGAACTTCAAGAAGAAGTCTATGTATAGCAACCTCCAGGTTTCATCAATCCATCTCTTTCTAATTATGTCTTTTGATTAGACAAAGCCTTATATGGCCTTAAACAAGCACCTAGAGCATGGTATGAAACACTAACTAACTTTCTTATTGAAAATGGATTCACTAGAGGTAGAGTAGATACCACACTATTTCTTAGAAAGCATAAAGATAAAGTCTTATTAGTTCAAATATATGTTGATGATATTATCTTTGGATCTACTGATGAAAAGCTATGCAAGAGATTCTCGAAGCTTATGCGAGCAAGTTTGAAATGAGCGTGATGGGTGAGTTTGAACTTCTTCCTTGGATTTACAAGTAAAGCGGTGATGAAGGAATCTTCATCAACCAAGCCAAAATACATTAAAGACTTACTTAAGAAGTATGGCATGGAGTCGACCTCTCTCCATGAAAACCCCAAATGCTCCTGCAACCAAGCTTGACAAAGATGAAAAAGGTAAAAGTATTGATATAACTCAATATAGAGGTATGATAGGCTCTCTTTTATATCTAACTAGCGCGATGATCGGATATAATGTTTGCAACATGCATTTATGCTAGATTTCAGGCTAGTCTAAAGAATCTCATTTAAGCTATTTGTAAAGAGGATTTTCGGTATCTCAAAGGTACACCCCACTTGGGGCTTTGGTATCCCAAGGAGTCCTCATTTGAGCTAACGAGATACCACAGATGCTAATTTTGCAAATTTCAAAAAATTGATAGAAAAAGTACCGATGGCACCTTTTGTGATTGCTAGGAAACAGACTTGTGTCTGGTTTAGCAAGAAGCAAAATTCGATTATCTACTTCAACTGCGGAAAGTTGAATACATTCTTCTTTGATAGTTGTTGTGCTTTCGAGATCTTATGGATGAAAAATCAACTAGCAGATTATGGGTTTGAATTTAAATCCATACCTATTCACTGTGATAACACAAGTGAAATTACTATAACTCATAATCCTGTCATGCATTCGAGGACTAAGCATATAGAAATAAGGTATCACTTCATTAGGGATCATGTGCAAAATGGAACCATATCTTTACAATATATCCCTACTGAAAATCAACTTACTGATGTCTTTACAAAGCCTCTAGATGAATCCAGATTTAACAAGTTAATAAGTAAGCTAGGCATGCTTAACTTACAACCATGAAAAATATGCTCTAGTATGTGCTAACCATACAAGTTTAAAGGCAATGTTCGAAATCATAGACATAATCAAAGGAAGTCCACGATCGTAGAGCCGAAGTGTCATAAAATAACAGCGATCGCAGTGAAGACTCAACAATCGTAGTACAGACTCAACGATCGTAGTGCAGACTCAAGGATAGCAGAGTTCCATCAAAGAAAAGGAGCATTCTATGATGATGAAATTCAAAACAAAGCAATCTCTCCAAATAAGCACCTCAGGAACAAACCTAACCCTTGATTCACTCTATGAGGTTGGACCTTTCTGAGTTATCTTGAACCAAGAGGAATGCTAAGTCAAAAGTTCATCACAAGGACTCGGTCAGACTCGACGATCGCAGTTCAGACTCTACGATTGCAGCTCAGACACGACGACTGCTAAATAGACTCAATGATGGTAGAACAGACTCGATGATTCTAAGGACCATCTCAACGATCGTAGTCCTCCTGAAGAATATATCAGCTCAGAAGGAGTTAAGGGAAATTCAGTACAATTTTCCTCAGTCAAATTTGTAGAGTCAAGCAGAATTCGACACCTGACCCACTAAGCAAAATGGAGAGAGGGAAGCTACAAGTACAAATTGAAATCGTCTTTTTAAAATCAGAAGTTCAAAAGATTATCTCTCTCATCCTCTCTCAAAATAGAAACCCTAAATTAGAAGAAAGCTCAGTTAATCACACTTCTTGCAAGAAAATCAATGGCGGCTTCCAGTATTATCTCTGGCTACAGACTCTGCTTTGACGAGTTCAAAATAGTTGAACCCAGATTTCATATGACTCTGTCGTTACTGAAGAAGGTGGATCTCAAAGAAGCTTTGGGTACAGACACATTGATCTACCCGAAGCTGGTAAAAGAATTCTACAATGATAGTGTATTTGAAAACAACGCCATCACTGCGAAAGTCAGGAACGTAGAAATCAGACTAAAGGCTGAGGACATCAATCTAGCCCTAGGTCTCAAACCTGAAGGGTATCCGTCCATAGATGGCATAGACTTTCATAAGGGATTCAAAAAGACACATCACAAGAAATCACCCTCTGTCAAAGGATACAAGAAGGAGTTTCCACAGAGGTATGAATTTTTAGCTGATATTATTGGAAAATGTATATGTTGCAAGAGCTCTGGTCATGACTCTGTAAATGAGGTGCAACTCAAGCTCATGACTGCCATATGTTATGAAATACAACTTAACTATGGGGCTCTATTGCTTGAATGGATTGGAAAGTGGTTAATCAGCTCAAAGAAGACAAAGAGCTCTCAAAAGATGCTCTACGGGCGATTTATAAGCATCATCCTACAGGCTGCTTTAGGTGACAAGATTGAGGACGACGAAGGAGAAGCCATTAATCCAAATAGGCGAATGACCCAACAACTATTCGAAATCTGGAAAAGTAATCCAGCTGAAAATGTGCGGATGATGTCTGAATCCAGTGGAAGAACTGGTGAAATAAAGGAATTAAGAGTGCTAGGAAATATGTCAGTTATTAGAGAAACTGAAGAAGAAGAAGCTAACAAGGAAGAACCCATTGCTTTGATCAGAAAAAGCAAGGGCAAAAGAAAGCTGAAAGCCACAACTATAGAAGAGCCTCAAGGATCCACTACAGATAAGCCCATAGAGTCCTCAGACATTGAGACTCTAAGGATCCTAAGAAGGAAGCAATAGCAGGCTGAGGCAGAGGAAGATAGAGCTACCATATCTCAGTTGTTGAAGAAGAATAAAATCAACCACAAGTCCAAAAGGCCATCAATCTCTTTGATCGTAGAGTCTTTACCGATCATAGAGACCAGACCAAACACATCAAGTAAGGAAGTAGCTGAATCAAACATTCTGGCTGATCAGCAGGACAAAACTAAAGTTCAATAAAGTCCTGAGGCTCTGGCTCAGCCTAGAAAATTAAGAAGAAAACTGGTCAAGAAATATATTCTTGTCAATGAAGAAGTATTAAAAAGGGAAGACAAAGAATTGGCTGCTGAAAAGGAACCAGCAAATGAAAGCCAAAAAGTCAAAGCTCAAACTGAGGGGGAGACACCTGAAGCTCTGATGATAGAGAATACACCTGCTGGGGGGAGATGCAAGCTCTCCATCCTGAAGAGGTGCTCCAAGGGGGGAGCTATTGATCATACAAGAAGATGATCAAGTTGAGGGGGATGCTCATGACATCTCCATGGCAGAAGAAGAGGTCCCTGCAAGAAATGAAGAAGAACCAGTGCAAGAACATCGTGAGGCCATTGAGATAATGGAATCCTCCAACAAAAACAGAGAAGAGGATGAAGGTGACGAGGTCGAGATCATAGTTGTGGGCATTGATGGGTATAGAAGAGCCAACTATGAGCAACTGTTTTCATATCTACCCATGATGCCTTTCCATCAAGCTCAAATTCTAAACTCTTGGAGTCACATGTTTTGGAGCTTCAAAGAGTATTCGGCCATCTCAGTGCTAGCTAATGGATTCCTAGGAAGATTCAACTTTGCCAAGAAGTAACTCACAAACAACTCTTCCTCAAAGAATAAACCTGAGGTATTGTCTATCCCAACCCTCTTCAGAGTTAATCACTTGCCATCATCCTCATTTAATCAATTTTATGAATTCCCACGATGGTTGGAAGTAATTCTTCATCCACTAAATCAATTTCCAGTTGCAGAATCCCAAAATTTTGTAATTGAGGAAGCAAATGTGATCAACTTCATAATGCTCCCACATCCCATCATCTCTACGATCACTGACTCTAGCCCCATTGTAGAGTCTCCACATTAAATCGTAGAGCCACCAAACTTAAACATCCAAACCCAGGCCCCTCCATCAGATATTCCCTCCTCATCCAGCAACGAATACTTTAATCTTGATCTTGCCCTCTATTCATTGCAAGATTAATTCAAGAACACACCACCTCCTTCACAAATTCCCCAACTGAATGAAAATCTTTCAGAGTTGTCCACAAAGGCTGATTTATCAGCAATGTCTACGAAAGTGATCAAGGAACTCGATGAGAGTCTTGAAGATCACACTTCACTTATTCAGCTGAGATTAACATCAATGATCAATGCTGCAAATAATCTCCCAAGCTCCCTAAGCTCTGAGCTCTCTAAAACGCTTAAAGAGATCATCAAAGAAATGCTTCAAAGCATAAAAGACAGGGATGCCATCCACTTTCTCGCAGTTAAAAGACATAGGGATGTTGTCTTGATCTTATAAAAGACTCAAGAATCTCAGAACGAACTAATGATAAAGAGTATCACAAGTCTCCAAACTGCAGTCAAGGAATTTCAAGACTTCTCCATGGGTCAAATGCAGCAGACTGAAAATGTCCTGAACATCCTTCAACGACGTGAAACTCGATCTGATGCTTTAATCCAAGAAAATTACGAGGACATTGCTCAAACTCAAAGTTAACTCAACGAGCATGTCCAAGGAGTAACTCGTCTCTCTGAAGACATTCGCACCCTTGATGCTGACACAAATGGGGAGAATAAAGGGAAAGGAGATTAGGGAGGCAAGGGAAAAGGCAGAGGTCAATTCCAAGCTCAATCCTCAAGAAATCCTCCTGCAAGGCAAATCCACCAGCAGACTCCACGATTTAGCCATCAGACCCAAAGATCTGATCAGCAAGAAGTTTTAATGGTTCAACCATTAAGGAGTCTAGGGCCAACTACCAGCTCTCATGAGGTAACAACAACAGGCCTAAGAATGCCAATTGGAGATCCTGCATTCATGAATAGGCACGATCACAATCCAAGACTAAGCCCAAGTGAGTGAAAAGATCTAGCTAGGAGAGACGAAGCAAGCAGAAAAAGGAGAGCTGAGGAATATGCAAATCCTCCAAGAAGTAAAAGGCCGAAGAAATAGAGATAAGTTGAATTTTAATTCGTATTGATGTATTCAAACTTAAATGTAATATCTGTCTTCATACATCAATAAATTTATGCTTATTCTCTGGAAATTTCAGCTGCTAACTGAAATATTAAATCATATTTACTTTGATGCAACTGCATATAGAAATTGATAATCATGACAATAAATCTCCTTGGTTATGTCAACATCAAATAGGGGGATATTGTTGGAATAATGTATGTTTTGATTTGATGTTTAAAGTAAATGCTCATGATTATATGTAAAGTCCTTCAAGGAATATATGTACAAGGACTTAGTGATAGATCAAAATTGTTAGGTTGATCTTAACTTTTAATGTTCATCATTCTATAAACGAATGTATAGATAAAGAGATCAAAGATGTTAGGTTGATCTATGACTTGAAAGAAATAGATAGGCTTCAACAAGAATCGTAGTCTACCAAGCTGATCAACGGATTGTAGAAGCCAAGGCAAGATCGTAGAGCTTAGAAGATCGTAGTGTATCTGCCTTGAAGGACCTCTTCAGAAATCGTAGAGTGGTCTAGACGTTTGCCGAAGCTAACTCAAAGATTGTAATGTGCAAAGATCGTAGCTTGAAAACCCTTGAATGAAATTGTAGTGTTCTATTCAGACCAAGCACAAATATGACAAGACACCATGATATGCATCGTAGAGTATCATCTGTCTTGTGTCAAAAGCATCGAGCCCTATCTTTTGTTTGGAGACGAATTCCAACAAATGTGGAATGGATTTTGAACATTGAAGCACTCACCAGTCCCAACGGTATAAAAGATATCCTTAGTATTGATCAAAAGGAACTTATTCAAGAAGCTAAGAAAAGGACCATTGGGCAGGGGAAAACACCTTTTCAGGTGTTAGGTGAGAAAGCAGTCTGCTGTGTCAGTGGGCCAGATTGCAATTCAGGAGATGTGCAGAAAAGTCTCCATCAAAGCTCAAAAATGTCAAACGCATTTAATGCCTCATCAGATGACTTCAACGGATAGATTTAAAAAGATCACATATATACAAGAACACAGACAGATGAGAGAGGTATGCAAGCATTGAACAAAAACGCACAAGAACACTCAACGCTCAACTCTACGATCTGAGAAAAAGAGGAAGCTTGCTCAGCTACTCAATTTTTTTGAACAAGTGCTTAATAGCAACTGAGTAGCACCAATCACGATCTCAACAACAACCAATCAACTGAAGTAAGAGTTCCAAGTCTGAAGGACTTGAAGAGCTCTAAGTGAACTGTGAAGAACCAAGTCTGTTGGACTTGAAGAGTTCAAGAGTGAATTAAGAAGTACCTAGACTGCTGGTCTAGAAGGAATCTGTGAGATTCAGAAAGTGTAAAAGACATCCTTAGTGGAGTTCCTACTCGAAGCGTAAAAGAGTGAACTAGGAGCTTTAAGTGCTCTGAACCACTTAAAAACACCTGTGTCTATTTCATTCTTGCTATAACTGCCTCACTTTCTTTAACTCACTATCCAAAAGAGGATTTCAAAGAAACCTTAATTCCGTTGTGCTTAAGATCTTTATCAAAACTGTCTTAATACAAAGAAAAGTTTTTAATATCTATTGAACGCCCCCCCACCCCTTCTAGATAACTATTGTGCCTCCGGGAACTAACACAATGAGTTTTAAAAATAATTCCGTTATTCGTATGTCAATGCTAATTGCTTCGGCTAGACAAAAATGATTTGAAATATATCAAAATGAAATTTTTTTTATATCATCAATGCATCCTGTAACCTGGTGAATAGATGATGTGACGCCCCCAAAATAGGTATACATCACTCATTCTGAGTTGTCAATACATGGTACAGAAACAACTACAACTATATTATTACAACAGTAAAACTGTGAGTTTGAATACAAATATTATCTTCTAGACAATATCCATACTCAAATAAATCCTCATCACATTTATTGATACATTATTCTACAAAAATGGTGAGGACTACTAAACAACTCTCTCTAAACCTTCATTCGATACCCCGACGACTCGTACTACGCTATATTCTAGCCTCCCGAGAAGAAAAATGGAACAAAAAGGAAAAGGGTGAGCTCAACTAGCCCGAAAAAGAATATTATGACTAAGATAATATACAACAAATTATCGTTAGTCTTCAACAGGGAAAAATCTAATAGAATACAATAGATAACAAGTTTTAAATCAATATTCGCAGCGGAAATAATAATTCATTAGAAGAATTAAGTAGAGAGTGCAAACTACTATCTTCTATGTATAAATTTAAAAGTTCATCGTCTATCTTTTATCCTCAACAACATCAATCAATATATATCTGAATCAAATATTCATCTTTGCACTACAAAGTCAAAGATATTCATCGATTAGTCATGTTCATCTAAACACTGCTCATCTTTTACTACGGGCCCAAAGATATTTATCGAAATCATTCATCTTTTGCACTACTGAGCCAAAGATATTCAATAATATCATCATTTAAGACCGAGGATGATGAAAATATTTTAAAGAAACGAATCCGATGAAACAAAATGACAAGGATTAAGGATTAAGGATTCAGTACTTTGTTTTATCCATGTCCAAAAATACCTCAAAGATAATCATAGTGGTGTAAAATTCAAGAATGATCAAAACATGGATACAATCAAAGCTAGTATCCACAATAGATATTTTAGACGAAAAGGAAAATTTTCATTTTTCGATGAATAGTCTTGTATTCGTGAATAGTGTATTAATGAATCGTGAATAGTCTTTGTATCGTGAATAAGAATAACTCAGACACCAAAAGTTCCAAATTTGATAAAAACTTCAGATCAATATTTCAAAGATAATGATATTGAAGAAATAATATCATTACGAAAAAAAAATCCCTTACCTCAAAAGATCGAGACTTCTATTTGAAACAGGATATAGGCTATGACTTGAACTTGCATAGTATAACAATACTCAAAATATACTCAAAATACTCACAAGAATACGCTCGATAATATAGAGAGAGAAAACTTTAGTTTCTGGTGTAATTTTCAATTCTAACCTAAGCACCCTATTTATAGGAAAATACTTAGAACACCAAAGCAGAAAATTTAATAAAATATAAATATATATATCAAAATTCCTGCGCCACTCTTGAAATCTGATTTCAGCTCAATAAACACATGCCACCATCTAGAAAAAGTAAGAAAAAATATTTTTCTAATTTAAAATAATTTAAACTTCCAAAAATCAATTATTTCGGAGCTTCGAAACTTCAATAATTCACAATAAATAGCCCTTTTGTCAGAAAATTCAAAACTCGAGACTTTTTATAGGAAATTCAATTCTCTACAACTTTACAAAAGAAAGTTTTTCCAAATTCCAAACAAAAATTGACCGAAATCCACAAACGGAAAATTTTACAGGCTATAATCAAATTTCAGTCAAGAAATGGGGTCCACCGACACATAAAACATGCTTTAAATATTTTTGGTAACAAAAATACTCCTCCTCCACATATACTCATATATCCCACATTCATCATAAAAATATCATCATTATTATATTATTAAAATATAATAATATATTTAAATGAATTATTTTATCGAGAAAAGATAAAATTTCAATTTTCAACAATTGTCACATTAAAAATTTCTCCATCTATATCCACATAAAATCAATATTTTCCTCATCATATGAATCAATAATTAATTATTCACAAATAATATTACGAATCATAATATTGACAACCAAGCGGTTCCTGAGAAAGAGGGGCTTTCCAATAAGAATTTCTCCTTCTCGGCGCGCAATTAGGTGACCAAACCTCTCCTTAGATGTAACTTTCTAGATATTACCAATAATGTTATCTAATAATATTATTCGGATAATATGAATTATTGCTTCGATAATGAAAATATTGTGTAATGACAATTATTGAAACAACAAAGATATAAAATATCAACGCAAAGAATTATTAAATCAATAAAATAAAATCTTTGAATAATAATTCTCAGAACCATTATTGAGTAGTGCCTTCTTACGTAAGAATCAATAATTGGTGCAATCTGTGTAATAATCTTCTTGTGTATTAACCACCTAGTATTTTAACAAAGATTAATCAGAATAACTACGCTGTTATTTTTAAACAACTTATATTTGTCGTTTTCTTCATCCAATCGCTTTTTAGTTATGGGGCCCACATAAAATTTTTATTGCAGCGAATATTCCCAAGCAGTAGAAAATTTCCACGACCAAACGAATATTCCCTGAAACAAAAATAAATATTTTATAACCACCTTATTTAAAATATTTACGCATTTTACCCATAACTAACCACATTAATCAAATCAACCCTTACTAATTAAAAAAAATAATAGAGGAAAATAAATTTCATTTATTAATTATTTGGGGTCTTACAGATGATAAAAACGATGGAGTCATCAATGCAGTATTACTTAGTGTTGGATGTGATCTAAGGATCGTCAACCCACTATGGTATGATGTAGTATGATAAAATCACAAAATGACAGAATCCTCAACAAACTATAGATACAGTGCGGTATCATGACGTCATAAAAATATTTTTAAGATTTCTTTAAGATATTAGAATATATATATATATATATGTATATTTCGATTGATGTTCGAATTGTTGTAGAAGTCTATGCTATTTGATTCAGCTAGACGAATATTGAAAGATGTTCATGAAATTCAAGCGTTTCTAGAAAAGTTATGCCAAACCAAATTGCTTTGGTGCGGATTCAGATGTTGAAAAGCATAGATGAACAACCCTTTTGTAGGGGATTACGCGGAGGCGTTTAGATGTTTGTGCATAATACATTGTACGAAAGACTGATCACCCTAAGTACGAGGGGTCCCTATAGTCTTATGACTGTTAAAATTTAAGTTGAAAGATTACTTATAACTATGGACATACGCATAGCGTTTAAATATTTGTGCACAATACATCGTACGAAAGGGCTTAACACCCTAAGTATGGGGGTCCCTATAGTCTAATGATTGTTAAGGTTTAAGTTGAAAGAGTACTTATAACCATGAACGTAGTTCAAGGTCTTATGACCCTCAGCATAATTTGGAATCTTTTAAAATTCCTGAGTTATTCATACTGCTTCCCAATTATTGAGCAATTGTGGAAGATTCTTTCTATTCTAAAAGGTGAATGTGGTAAGGATGATATTCCTTAGAAAGAAGTAAGTCGTAGAATGCGACACTAAATGATGGATATGTTGAATAGGTGAGAAAAGAAATTTTGAAATGAGAAGGAGATGAGTTATCAAAGAATAATGTAAAACTTTTAATAGAAAAGTTTAATAATTGTAGAAAGATCTTTGTGGAAAGAAGTGGTTTTAGAACCTAATGAATGAATAAAATATTAACATAAATTTATTTTGATAGATTGAGTGAATTAAGATTAATAAATAAAATTTTGAGGACGAAATTCTTAGAAGAATGGGTGAATGTAATATCCCGAGTGTTTATGAGTTGAGTATATGATAACGATCTTTAGAAAAGGAGATGAATGGGTTAAAGAATATATAATACTCAAAATATAATTGAGTTCAAGTGAAAGTTATGAAATAAAACTTATAAGAATTTATTATCAAGAATGGTGGGAGTAGGAAATATAAAACCTATATTAAGGTAATGTGTTGAAGTTATTCAACGAAGAGATTTGATGAAAACCTGAGTAAGGTAGGGTTTCGGTGATTCCGAGGACGGAATCCTTATAAGGAGGGAAGGATGTGACAACCCGAATTTTTATAGGTTATTAAAATAAGAATTTAACAAATAAAATTCTTATAATGAGATGTATCTGTTTTAGATTATGTGGTTTGGTGAGTAGAAATTTATTATGCATGAGGTTTAATAGTTAATTTAACTATTGAAGAAATTAAACAAGATTGTTATGAAAAGAAAATTAACTATATTATATTACTTAATTTAATTAAGTTGAAATTATATTATGAAATAATATAATTTGATGATTATACCTTATTGGCAATGGAAATGTTTTGAATTAAATTCATGAATAATGTGAGTAATTCACTTAATTTAAATAGTGAATTAATATAATTGTTTTAATAAAATGAGAAGGTATTATATTGCATGAAAATGTACTATATTATTGTATTACGATAGTGAATTTACGTAAATAGTAAAATATTTATTAAATAGAATAAATATTTTAGTTGAAATATTTATGGAATAAAATGGATATTCGATGAAATTTTTGGAGAATAATTTATTTAGAATACGATAATCTTGATTAAATGATTTTGTAATCGATGCGTTTTATTACGCTAATGGAATGGAAATATTCTAATTTAATTAAATAATTAAATTAAAGGATTAATGATTTGTTAAACAAATTATAACTATATTAGCTAATTAAATATTGTGTTGGCTAAATAAAAACTATAATTTAATTGGGTAATGTGTGACATGAGTACTATAGGATAAGAGAATTATAAAAATAAAATAGAAATGATTTTAAAGTGTGTCAACCAAACAAGGTCTTATGACCTTTGGAATATTGTAACTGCTGAGACCTTAATTTATTTGAGCGTAAACCATTTGTCAGTTTTTATGGTACGTATTATTTTGCTAAGTCTATATAACAGAGAGAAAGGGGAGCCTTATAGAGGGTTTGAGAGATAAAGAAATTTTCTGTGGATTAAGAAGAGAAATCCTGAGAATCAAGAGGGAAGAAGATGTGTAATCAAGGTTTCCTAATCATCTTCTAACCAATCTAAAGAAGAAATCAAAGGTAACAACTTGGTTGTAAAATCTTTTTTGTGTTCTTATATATACTTCTCTATAAATGGATTTTGGTAGAGGATTTGCTAATTATTGATGATATAATGTTAATAGATGTGTATAATTTGTTATATGTAATCTATAACAAGTTTTCATGTAATCAAATTCGTGGAAACAAGTGTTAGAAGCAGAAATTTGGTTTATAGCTTAATATATGTATTTTGGGTCTATTTTAAGGCTTAAATTGGTGGCTAGATCATGTATATAATCTGAAATTGTTAATAGATGTGTTTAGTACGTCAAAAAATGAAAAGAACGCAATTTGAATGAATCAATTTGGTTAAGAAACGAATTCGTAGTGAATGAATTCGCTAAAATATTAAAACATGAAAATTTAGTATGAACATGAGTTTTGGGTTAAGATTTAGGCTAGCTAGTGTTTCTATAAATTGTTATAATTCTAGTACGTTGTAGTTCTATGAATTACGAATCCATAGAATCAAAAACGGACTAATTTGGATGTGTATAACTCAAGTTATGAAGATTAGTAGGAGAAAAAGGTTCAAAAATCGCGAAGAACAGTAGCTTGGTCCGTTTACGCTGAAAGTTGGTAAATTGCTATTGTGCCCTAATTCATTTGGGACGATATCAAGTCTTTGTAGGCAGGCACAACTGCCTTTGTAGGGCGCTGCATAAGATCTTTGTGCAAAACACGGTATGCTATGCCCAAGGCTTAATTGGGCGCAGCTGTGCCCAAAGTATGTCAGGTGTGACTACTTTGACCTATTTTGGTAAAACAGTCATAACCTTTTCGTACGAACTCCGATTGAGGTGATTCAAGATGATCCGGAACGAGGATGAATAGACCTACAACTTTTATTCTGTAAGTTTTTCAATTTGAGGTCAGGAACAGGGTTCAAAATGGTCATTTTTAGGACTATTGTGTTTTCCAAGGCAATCGAAGATCGTCGGGCCATGCACGTATGCAAGTGTAGTGCTCTTGACGATAAAAGATGTTGTTCTAAGTTATAGAACATGAATATTATGAAGTATAATGATACTTAACATTAATAAATGATATTTTAGATAAGTTATATACGCATACTAAGCACACACAAGAGAGACAAATCGGGCGTGTGACGAATAAACGTCGAAACACCGTGATAAGTGATAATAAATGTAAAAAGTGTTTTAAGTCTAATGAAATGAATATTATAAGATATGAAATGGGTTAATATAAAACCAATAATGATTCCTAGCAAGACTTAATATAACATTCTAGAATTTTAATTGTTATATTAAATATTTGTTGAATTAGATAAATATTTAATGGATGTGTTTATGGTTGAATTTGTAATTGTTCAAATTTGATTCGATTTGGTTAATTATTTGTTAAATAAATAATTAAGGAAATTAATTATTTTATTCTAATTTAATTTAATTATTAAGTTGGAAAGTTTTGATTAATTGAATTATTATCCTTTTATTTGAATTTGTAATTCTAATTTTGTGGTATTGATTTATGTGTTGTAATAATTTAATAAAAGGTGGCAAATAAACTTTTACAAAGGAGTTATTAAAATAACTTAAAGGAGTTTTAATTCAGTTTTGCCAAACAAGGCCTATTGCTTATTAAGTCTTTATTCTAATTGTGTTTTACCAAACAAGGCATAAGGGTTAATTGATTATTTTTTTAGTGGTTAGCCAAACAAGCCTTATGGCTTTTGATTTTCAAATAAACATAACTGATGTCAGTTAAGTTAGTATTATATTATATATTTAATATTATTATTATTATTATCATACGTTAGATATCTAGTACGCTAGATAGAGTTAGGAAGAAAAGAAAGACTCGGAGGAAGAAGAAGAAGAATAGAAGAAGAAAAGTGTGAGAGAAAAAGAAGAGAAGAAAGGCTAGAGAATTTGAGAAAAGAATTGGGAAAAGAAGTTTGATAATCAAAAGGGATAGCCATAATCTTCTCTGATCAAGGTATTCTCCTACCCTTTTTTTAAGTTTTAAAGTTCTAGTTTTCTCTTCTCCTATTTCTCTAAAAATTCTTGTGATAGGGTAAATTGTTGATTTTATGGGTATTCATATGATTAACTAGTGTTGTAAAGTTATTTTCATAAGTTTTATATGATTATAATCAATGAATTGTTGTAATGTATGTAGTTTGTGAAGAAAACCTTTTTACAGAGAGTTTATGTGAATGAATATGGGTTAATTTAAAATAGAAATTATGGGTTGTTTAGTTGTTTTATTGATAAATTGGCTATTCAATTTGTTAGAGTATGTATATACTTTGATAAAATGCTTTAAATTAAATTATTTTGGTGAAAAACAAAATCACAGTATTGATTTTCATCAGAAATATCAAAAAAATGAATTTTTATCAAAAATAGTGAAATTGGATGTTTTAAACTTGTTGTTTATGTTGTTGTATGGATAGAAACATGTTAGGAATTCTTGAATTAGGTTTACATGAAGTCTTTGTATGAATTATATGTGAATTAGACTATTAGAAACGAACTTGTAGGCCAAAATTGGCTTTGTTCATATGATTTTCATAGTATCATGCTTAGAAGTCTGTGAGTGGCCTTGCTATTGCAACTTAGCGATATAAATCTCACGTCATTTCTGCTTATCATCATACCATTGCCTTGTGGCCAACCTCGTAGCTTATTTCTCACGCATTGGTGCCATCATCAAATCAGAGTAGCGCCACACCACAAATATAAATCGTGGCGTATGCATGCAAATACGAGTTAGCAGAATGGTCTGACAAGGTACTTTTTGTACTCGAATTTTCAAGGAATAGTTATGTGATGATAGTAGGACTGTAAAATGTTAATTTTAGTACTTCTATACTATGAATAAGTATGTTATTAACAATTAACTTGTGTTATAACTTGATTATATGATTAAATAATCAAACCTATATGATGAATGTAGTTAGTTAAATTTGTAAAGTAATAGTGACTAACTATGTCATGATGACATATATATATATATATACATATAGGGCATTGTTATCCGAATTGATTCGATTTAGCCTACGAGCAAGGCAAGTTTTTTAATTCTTTATCTTGTTGAACTATTTATTGTTTCAATTCGATTACCTTATAAATGATGCAAGCTTTCTAAACTTTGTTTTTGATATTGAACAAGTTATTCTTGTATTTAACTTGTTGTTTAGCATGCCCGAATATATGTGAATAGTTTATCGTTCATATTGCTATGCATGCTTAGTACTCAATTCTAATTAACCTTGACTTAATATTGTTCAAGCAAGGCATGTTATAGTTATTCAAAGTATATGCTATTAGATTATTCCTAAAGCATGATTTTGGTTTACTATGTTGATTCAATTACGATTATTCTATAGTATGATGTTATTGGTTTTATTCAACTAATCCTTAGTTGATGTTCGTTGAATTCTAAATTACCTGAAATGTATCCAAACCAAACTCACTTTGGTGCGGACTTGTACTCTAAATCTTGAGATGAACAACCCTATTATTAGGGGTAACTTACGCTTAAGCGTTGAAATGTTTGTGCACAATACATTTATGCGAAGGGATAATCCCCTAAGTACGAGGAGTCCCTATAGTCTTATAATGAATTAAAGTTTAAGTTGAAACATTACTTATAACTATGGACATAGTTAGTGGTCTTAGGACCCTCGGTTATATACTTGAAATGTTGACAAATCATATTGTTTAAAATCCTATTGAGTCTCTTACCTAACATTTGTTGTAAAAGATTGTCATTCATTATTATTTCAAGTGAGTATGTGTTTGCTCACTCTTGCTTATATAACTATTACAATTAAGGATGAGAAGGCTGATATACCTACTAATGATGATGAGGAAAAGAAAAGATGAACAAGTTTTGAAGACTTGTAATATGATAGTTTATTATCAGTTTTTGATTGAATTATTGTAATAAAAATTATTTATTTTCCGCATTTGAATGATTATGTTTAAAGGTTAGACAACCTGGGAGATTTTATTATGTAACCCTTTAATGGGGGAGGTTTTATTTATCCAGTTTTATTATGATTGTGTAGTTAGATATGAATGTTTGATTAAGTGAACACCAAATCCTGTGGGAATGAAGTACCTGGGTTTGGGGGTGTCACACTTAAGCACTTGAATGAACTTCGAATATGAAATATAGTGAGCTATAAGTCAAAAGTTAACACAATAAAATTGAACATTGTGTATTGATAATAGGAAGGGTTATGAGACGTACATTAAAGTTTACATTACAACTACTATGCGTTGCTATGTGACTAATAGTTAATGTGAAAGATTATATAATTGTGTAGGGCACGTGAAATGCAGATATTTGTAAGCTGTTAAACTGTTATTTGTAAACAACGATCAAGGCAAGTCTTTCAGTTCCTATTTGCTATGTGAATTTGATTGTTTTAAATCTTTATTGCAAAGAGCATGATATGTTATATATATGTTGAATGTATGAAATGTTAAAGTCAACTTATGACTACGTTGATTGAGTAAAGCATATTGATTGAGTAAAGAACTCAATCTTTATACTTGTTATATGAACTATAACATGTATATTATGTTAGTCCAATGTTTATGAGATATATGTAGAGCATGTTATTATGTGCTACGTGATGTATGAAAACTGTTACATTTTGCTGGGCTGTCGAGCTCAACCTTGCAAATAACCATTTTTGCAGGTTAAGGATTGAAGGTAACACTATGTGCTACTTGAATGACGTGGATCAGAAATAATACACGAAGAATAATATTTTAGCTAAAGTTGTTATTTCTTTATACCATGATTAAGATTCATGAGATGTACTAAATGATTTATGATGTATAGTTTTATGTTGAGTTGTAAAGCTAATGTTAGAGTTATTTAATATGTGAAGGTTATCGGATTGAAATGTAAAATTTTATAATAACAGTGATAAAGTGAATCATAAAATAAGATTGATTCAAAGACATGTAGATGATAAAGGTTTTGATTCAGGGAATTAAAGTAAGAAGACATAAAAGTTTAAATTATTCCGCATTATATAAAGTTTAACATCGAATAATGATATAAAATCAGAAGGTAGATGTGTTATTAACGACCGAAGTTAATAATTAAATTGTATGAATTTGGGGTCGTTACAATTGGCTTATGTGTATACTATTTTCAATCTCCCACTTATACTAAAGTCAATCGTCATGGTATCTCATACCCTTCTTCTCTAAGTGACGATTATCCTGCTATTGGATAAGCTTTAGTTAATGGATATGTAATGTTGTTCTTGAGAGTCCACTATCTCTATAGTGATTTCCCATCTTTCAATGATTCCATAATCAAATGAAAGTGCCACAACACATGTTTAGATCCAAAATGAGACTTGAGAACGATTCCTAGTTCTGTAATGAACTTTTCATCCTAAGAATCAACTTGTAGCTTCATTTATAGTTATATACTTTGTCTTTATCACTAAAGTATCAACTCTTTGCTATTTGAAACCTTTCCAATTCACTGCACCACCGTTCAAGGTAACACTTTACCTTAAAGTGTATTTTCTTTCGTCTTGGTCTATTTGAAAACACTCGAGTCTGTTAAGCCCTCTAGTTTTAATTCAGACCCACCATGAATATGATCACATCCTTAGTGTCGATTAAGTATTTTAAGATGTTTTTCACTGTCTGACAGTGATCTTCTCCAAAATATGATCGATTAACATCAGGTCTCATATATTTCATTGTATACATGATTGTTACTCATGCGATCTCTCTTTTATGAGTCTATGGGGACTATTAAGAGAGATACACTCCAGGGCCCATCAACATGAGACATCCCATGGAGTTTGCCATGCTAAACGAATTTAGCATCAAATGAATATACGTTCCTTGGGTTAAGTCGAGCATCCTCTTAAATCTATCTATATAGATTCGTATCCCCAATATAGATACTCTTCCCAAATCATTCATAGAGGAATGTTTAGACAACTTTATCATTACTGATTGTAGCATTAGTATGTCATTCCTTATCCATAATATATCAACATATAATACTAGGAATGTCACGACGGTCCCACTGACCCTTTTGTACACACTAGGTTCATTCTTGTTTTTGATAAAATAAAATTCTTTTGATTGTCTCATCAAAACGAATGTTCCATATTTGAGTAGCTTGCTTCAATCCATTTCTCTGAGTGTCTACAACTCTTACCTCATCGTATGTAACCGGATCATCATATTCTATGATGTGTACCTCATCATCATCATCCATGATGAATCCATACCTCCTAGGTATCTTGATTACTATTCGGTTATGATTCGGTTTATTGATCAACAATAGAACAGTACATCTCTGAGTTCTTCTTATTTAACTTATAGTGATTTGTGGTTCTTGAACTCTTTAAGATCTATTATCCTCCCACTAGCTCCTTCAATGATAAACACCTTTATCTTAGAAGGTAGCGTGTTTCGCAACAAACACCTTTTGCTAAGTAGGATTATAGAACATATGCCCTAAACTTACTTTAGGATGTCCCACAAATTTGTACTTGTCAAATCTTGTACCAAGCTTATTCTTTGAAACCTTTTCAAATAAGTTGGACAACACCTTATCTTAACATACTTAAGATTAGGAATCCTCCCTATCTATAACTTTTATGGAGTCTTGGGGCTAGATTTTGAGGTTACCTTTTTCGTAGATATGCAGCCATTTCTAAGGCATTATCTCAGAAGGATACTGGAATGTCAGTAAAATCATTATGGACCTCACCATGTTCAACAAGGTATGATTTTTCCTTTCAGATACATCAATTAATTATTGCGTATCAAGAGGCGTCCATTATGAGAAAACCATTTGAGATGATCTAGAAACTCATTGCAGAAGTATTCTTTCCTTAATCTGATCAAAGAATCCTAATACTTTGCCAATTTGTTTCACTTCTGAATTCTTTGAACCTTTCAAATAATTCATACCTGTATTTCATCAAATACAAACATTCAACTCTTTGAATGATCATCTCCTTTTCTTATACTAGTTTGTTCAATTTTGTAAAATAATTTTTCACCTAAGTCAAGTATACAAAATCCATTAAGTAATATTCCAGTTCTATATAGAACATTATTATTATAAATATAAAAAAAATTGTTCTTAAATATAATACCAAAGATTTCATTGTCCAACAACAAAATAAAAATAATGTACATAACAAGAACTGGAATACAATAACAACTTATTGACTTAATAGACTTTCCCGTAGGCAATTCTAAACAATAAGTTCATATGGCTAATGTAGCAACATTTGCTTCATTTTCCACACATACGATTACTTATCTTTGTTTAGCTTTCTACTTCTGCTTGGTCCCTTCATAAATCAATATTTATGATAACCAAAGTCGGTATCCACTACCCAAGTAGAACCTTAACTTAAAGAAAAAATTTATTTTAAATCATGAACAAAATTGTATTTGTAACCGAAACTTCACTAAGCTTCTTCTGGTTAGCTCTGCAATATGCTTTTTGCAGTTTCTTTCCAATGTTCAGACTTCTTGCAGTGGAGGCAAACTCCTTTGCTATCTGTATCAATTTTTTTCTTATTATCCTTTGTTTTCGCCTTTCTATTTACCTTCTTTGAATCGTTCTTCTTTTTAGAAGATCCTTTAGCCCTTACCAGTAAGACTTGGTCTTTCTTGGTTGGAAAGTGACTTTTAACATTTTTCAACATGTTAAGCAAATCAGCAAGGCTGATGTTCATATTAAAAATTCACAACAATTGTGAGAAGGAGTCCAGAGTGACTACAAGATCAAATCTTGGCTCAACTCTCCATCCAAGAAAAAACCTATTATCCTAATTGTTCAATCAAATTGATCATGTTTAGGACATATGTCTGTACTGTAGTGTCGTTGGTCATTCTAGATCGGAAGAGCTCTTTAGATATTTGATACCACTGTTAGGTTTGTAATATTCATGAACGCAATTAAATTGCACAAAATAAGCGAAAACGTGGAAAATCAGAGTTTTAAAATTTTACAAACCATATACACGGATCATCCTTTATGCATAATTATTAATTAAAGGAAAAGGAAAGAACAAGAATCATACCCTTGAAGATTCAAGCTTCCTCAGGTACAAGTTCACCTCTAATCTTTTTCGCGTTCAACTTGAATCCACCGGGTTTGGTTCCTTCCTTTGATCAATGTTAGCCACCCAAGTGTTTGGCCTCTAGAGGTGATCCACCAAGGAAGAAGAAAGATTCAAGAAGATGGGTATTTGGCAAAACCCTAGTTTTTATCTCTCTCATAGTAAGGGGTGTACTCTCCCAACTATTGGAATTACGTATTCTATGAAAACGTCAAACACCTTCACCCATAATAAGACTCCTCTTATTTATAGATGTAGGCAACCCTCCTTAACAATTAAGGAATTAAGTTTTATTTTAATTAATTAAACTCTTTTAATTAATTAGGCTCCTAATCTTATTAAGAATAATTAATTAAACTCTTTTAATTAATTAGCCTCCTAATCTTATTAGGATATTTGAGAGTACTTTTATTAATTAATTCCCAAACTCCTTTAGGAATTAAATAATAATAATAATAATAATAATAATAATAATAATAATAAGACTCCTCTTATTAATTTATATTTAAAATAAATATTATGTTATTTAATTTATTCTATCACCATAGATTAAATTAAATATACTTAACTTATTATTACGATTATGTCATTTGCTTCTTAAATAATTATTCTTCCTTTTATGGTGTGACCCTTTATGTTCTCCATAATAAACCTATTGTGAATAAATCAATTAGAATAATTCTAATCTTATTTAAATAAATAAATTAAACAATTAATTTATTTAAATAAATAATATTTATTCTACAATAGGGATAAGCCTCCCACTAGCGATTAACGATTTTTCGATAATATAGATTTCAACATTAATCATAAAAGAACCTTTGAGTAAATAGTTACTGCAAATGCAATTCAATCCTTCCACCATACATGTCCCAATTAAATATAAGACATGGAATTAATGTCAAGTCTTATTTTATTTAATTATATGTATTTCGACTCTTAAATGCACAACTCTCAAATAATGCAAATTAGAAACTCCTTTCTAATTTCATTACGCCTTAACCAAGGACTCTTTGGTTTGTCATTTATCGAATCACATAGAACATTTTTCTTCTTTTACTAGAAGTGGTAGATTCTTTATTGATCATACATTATCTCAATGTACAACTTATTATACCCAAGCATACCCATTGATATACCCTAAGGGTCTTAAGGAATAAGTCAAAGTATAACTCATCATACACAAGATACTATGATGATCTCAAGTCCAAGGATCACTTGTACTACTATCACTACAGGAATTCCTATTGACAGGCAAGTAAAACTCCATTAGGTATTCCTTAGCGAGCCACGTTCAGTGAACTTATTTTCTAATAAGCACCTACATACTTGCTTTAGTGTCTCTACACAAATGATCATGAGATCAATCATCCTCATCCAATGAGCAAGCAAAGTATGTACCAATCTATCCGGATTCACTAATTCCCAATTTAGTAATCCAACGATTGGGAACTATTTTAGTTTTAAGCTTTCTAAGAATTTAGATCTCATTAGAATGATCATCGTCATTATTCTAAAAGCATTGCTTAAAACTATGGGTTTATCACATATTATAAAACAGCATCATATAGATAATTAAAAGCCTTTAATTAATTAATACTTTTTATTAATAAATGAATAAGATTGTTACAAAGTATATGCTTTATCATCAAACATGATTGGCTTGTGTGCATACTACTTTAATGTTGTACATAACTGTCCAAAAAGCCAAATCTGTCTATCAAAAAATGCATGGACACCACATTCCGGAGGAGATCTCATCATGGGCCACTCTGCGCCTCAAGCCGGTGAGGGTCATAAACTGTCGGCTCATATCTCTGATAGCCATCTGAGCGCAAGGCCTGTCCAAAGGCAAGTCTGTTAATCGCTCATACTCGTCTAAGGTGGGAGTCAACTCCTGGGTCTCGAACCGGAATACCTATCTATCAGGTACCCAGTGCTTCAGCATGCCCTCTACGAAACCCAATGGAACTTGGAACATCAAGAAGGTCATGGAGTGCCGCAACAATTGGTCTACAGTCACCAGATCTGGGGATGACAAACTATCATAACACGATCTCAAATAAGAGGCCACCAATACTGATGCAGTGTGATCAATGCGGCTAACTGTCGAGGAAGACATCTGTAGGGACGTGTTATAAGACCATCTAAGGATCAATTCTGAATATCTCTGGACATATATATGCATAACATAATACATGAATGATAAACAATAGATAGCAATATGATGTAGGGAATGGAAAACAATATGTATACATTCTTATATACATCATTAGCTAAATACATCATCTATGTATACAACTGGAAAATAAAGGGAAATGGGGCACAGCCGCCCAACAACTAACAGAGGCCTATCAAAAGATATAACGAGAATGGGTCACAGCCACCCAGTATCTAACAAAGGTCTATCAAAAGATATAGCGAGAAAATACATCAGAAGAAGTCGATAGTGTTGATGTCGATATCATCCAACCTATCCGCCTGATGTAACTCCTCCTGAGTCACTGGAACTCTGCCAAGAAGGATATTAGGCCTATACAATGGAGGATCTGCACCGGTAAAACCATCTGAATATGAGCCACCTAAAGGGCCAGCCCCTGAGCTGGAAGGATCAAAAGAATCCGCCTCGGAAGGATCTCTACTCAAATGCCGGAAGAAAAAATGTGCCCGGTCCAACTACTGGGTCAAGCTATCAATCTGCGTCAAATGAGTAGGCTCTCAAACGCAGGCAATCCAATCCGCCATCATGACGGAGCCAGGAACCATATCCCCCATGAACTGTGTGGCGCAGGTCTAAGCTCCGATGGTACGAGGAGACCACCAGCGGTAGAATGCCTCTTGAGTGAACGGTCTCTTTGACAAATCAAAGCCATCAACTCCCACCAATGGGATATCACTGATCGGCGGCTGTGACACGGGCCAATAACGCTTGGCATGAGGACAAATCGAGATACGAATCTCTCCTGTGGTGCTACTTATAGCACGCTCTCCTAAATAGAGCTTTCATCCTCCATCTATGAAGAGAGGAACCCGACGGGTGGATATCACATACTCGACACCAGTCGGGAAACCACCTTCAAAGCCAACTGTCAAGTTGTCCTTAGAGGAAAGAACCCACGTAATGACATCGGTTGTCAATAACTCCAATTGTAGGCGAGAATGGGTGAAACTGTGATGCCCCCAAAATAGGTCCAATCCATCCAACCTATTCTAAGTCGCCAAATACATGGTACAGAAAACAACTACAACTTTATTACTATAATTATCGTGCAAAATACAACAACACATATGTTGTGAGTTTTGATACAAATATATACCAACTGTGACTCTCATCCCAACCTTGGATAGCACGTCACAATGGCACCTTACATAAAGGTACAATCAATAACTGTTTAGGGAGAACCTCAACAACTGTTTTATTCCCCTGTTATCCCCGTTCGACCCAGCTACACTCTTATTACCTAAAAGGAATTGTGAAGCAAAAGGGTGAGCACAAATAGCCTAGTAAATAATATCATGACTAAAGATAATTAAATTATCAATAGTCTTCGTCAGTAATAAATTAGAGATTTAGAACATATGGTAGATGATAAAACTTTTCAACCATAGTTGCAGCGGAACGAGAAATCCATTAGAAGAGTCAAATAGACCATAAAGTCTATTATCTTCTCCATGTTAAAAGTCCACCAACAATTTTTTATCCCTATAACATCAATCAACAGTTCCCGTCCACAATCATGTGAATAACTCATAATCATATTTGTGGTTCTAAATTCCTCTTCTCATCCAGAACGAAGATAATTTACATCACCTATCTTTACCTGAAACATCAAAGATCATGGTTATACCAAATCACAGTTCCTGTTCATAATCATACTAATAAATTCATCTTTGCACTACGGGCCAAAGATATTCATCAATAGTTCATCTTTGCACTATAGACCAAAGATATTCAACAACAGGACATCTTTGCACTACGGGCCAAAGATATTCATCAATTGGACATCTTTGCACTACGGGCCAAAGATATTCATCAACAGTTCATCTTTGCACTGCAGGCCAAAGATATTCAATAATAGGTCATCTTTGCACTACGGGCCAAAGATATTCAACAATAGGTCATCTTTGCACTACGGGCCAAATTTATTAATATCTCAAAGAAATATATTATCATTTCAGAATTTATATAAACAATAATTATAACCATGTTGATCAATTCACCTTTGCACTTAAGCTAAAGATAATCGATTATAAATTCAATAGTCATGATCATACTAGTCAACAATTCATCTTTGTACTGCTGGCCAAAGAGAACCCATAGTCACGATCATACCAATAATCTACCCATCTTTACACTCAAGTGAAAGAGAAATTCAATCACCAGGGTTATAAAAATGTTATATATGATAATAAAAATAATATGATCAAAACATGGATTTAATTTCAAGAGTAATATTCATAAATCAACGATAATTTGGTCAGAAAAAGAAATCAATTTTGTCGTGAATAGTACCCCATGAATAGTAACTCGTGAATAGTAACTCGTGAATAATAACTCGTGAATAGTAACTCATGAATAGTACTCCATATTCGTACATAGTACCGTATACGTAAATAATGTCATATACGTAAATAGTGTCATATACATGAATATTGTCATTATCGTGAATAGTAACTTGAAACCAAAAAAAGATAAAGTTTCACAATAAAATTCATATCAATATTTATAACACCTTAATCCAAATGTTACAAATCACTTAATAATCTCATAATCTAATATTATTAATATTACAACAATATTTTAATCATTTCTTAAACTTATAAACAATTTATTTTAATTATTTACACTTTACTAATTAATGCATTTAATCATCCTAAAATGCCAAACTAATAAGATTTCATCACCAATTACCAAAACCCTCATCAAAATTTTGTATATACCTTATATAGCATTTTCAAGCCATAAAATCCTATTTTCCAATTTTCTTACTTCACATAATATATTTAATTCATGAATTCATAACTAGTCTATTTTTATGAAAAATACCAAATTAGTCCCAAAAAATTTTCTTTTCTAGGATTTAGCAGAATATAGTCCCATATTGAACATATATTTTTCTCGGAATTTTTAAAATTCATTTACTATTTTTCATATGGCCAAAACTGCCGAATATTTAGACATTTAACATAAACTGTACTTTTGTCCAAAAATTCCAAAATTTACAGAGTATACTTCTGTTATATATATGTACTCCCAATAAAAATTTTACCAATTTTGGAGTTAACCACAAGGAGTTATAAGGGTTTACTTTTAAAATATTTCTTTCCCATAAAATTCATAACTTCTAATCTATACATCCAAAAATCGTTATTTTTGGACACAATCTAGAAAACTCATCAAATTATCATTTCAAATTTTTCCAAAATTTTTGAGGGTCAAAAAAATTACGAAACTGAAAAACATAAAAACCCTTACAATCCATTACCTCAAAAGAGCAGTATTTCTGACTGGAATATCGGATGTAAAGTCGAAGGAAACTTGCACTAAATAGCAATTCTCAAAGTATCTAAATACTCATAAAAATACGCTCGATAATATAGAGAGAGAAAAATTATGTTTTTGTGTGATTTTCAATTCTAACTTAAGTGCTTATTTATAGGAAAATGCTAGAACGCCAAAGGAGACTAAATTAATAAAATAATATTTTTTTTATTCCTTGACTTCTATACCCACCCATTTTGATCAAACAAGCCAGCCATCTTTGAAAGAATTTTCAACCCACAGGTTTTGAAAAAAACAAAAGTGGGTCCCACCCATAATTTTAATAAAAATATTTAATTTCTGAAACTTCAACGATTCATAATAAATAGCCCTTTTATCAGAAAAATACAAATTTTTTGTCCATTCCATACGAAATCGAATTCTCTACAACTTTGTAGCTTTAAATTTTTCTAAATTCCAAACAAAAAATGTCCGAAATCCACATACGGACGATTTTCAACACCTCTTAAAATTCATAACAAATCATACGTTAATTTTTAACGGTTCAAAATTTGTGGACATTGTTAGGTTTGTAATATTCAAGAATGCAATCAAATTGCAAAATAATGCGGAATCGTGGAAAAATCAGAGTTTAAAAATTTTACAAACCATATACCCGGATCACCCTTTATGCACAATTATTAATTAAACGAAAAAGATAACGAATGAGAATCATACCCTTGAAGATCGAGCTTCCTCAGGTACAAGTTCACCTCCAATCCTTTTCGCGTTCAACTTGAATCCACCGGGTTTGGTTCCTTCCTTTGATCAACGTTAGCCACCCATGTGTTTGGCCTCTAGAGGTGATCCACCAAGGAATAATAAAGATTCAAGAAATGGATATTTGGCTCAAACCCTAGTTTTCTATCTCTATAGAAAAGAACGTACTCTCCAACAAATTGGAATTATGTAGTATGTTGAAAAAAATCAACAACCCCCACCCATAATAAGACTCCTCTTATTTATAGATGTGGGCAACCCACCTTAACAATTAAGGAATTGGGATTTATTTAATTAATTAAATTCTTTTAATTAATTAAGCTCCCTAATCTTATTAGGGATAATTAATTAAACTCCTTTAACTAATTTTCCTTCCTAATCCAATTAGGAATAAATGAGAGTACTTATATTAAATTAATTCCTAAACTCTTTTAGAAATTAAAATAATAATAATTGTAATAATATTAATAAGACTCCTCTTATTAATTTATATTTAATATTTCTAAAATATTAAATAATAAATATTAAGCTATTTAATTTATTCTATCACCATAGATTAAATTAAATATACATAACATATTATTACGATTATGCCATTAACTTCTTAAATAATTATTCTTCCTTTTATGGTGTGACCCTTTAGGTTCTCCATATTAAACCGTTGTTGTGAATAAATCAATTAGAACAAATTTAATCTTATTTAAATAAATAAATTAAACAATTAATTTATTTAAATAAATAATATTTATTCTACAATAGGGATAAGCCTCCTAGCGATCAACGACTTTCCGGATAATATAGATTTCAACATTAATCATAAAAGAACCTTTGAGTAAATAGTTCTGCAAATACAATTCAATCCTTCCACCATACAATGTCCCAATTAAATATAAGACATGGAATTTCATCAAGTCTTATTTTATTTAATTATATGTATTTCGATCCTTAAATGCACAACTCAAATAATGCAAATTAGAAACTCCTTTCTAATTTCATTACGCCTTAACCAAGGACTCTTTGGGTTGTCATTTATCGAATCACATAGGACATTTCTCTTCTTTTATTAGAAGTGGTAGATTTTTTATTGATCATACATTATCTCCATGTACAACTTATTATACCCAAGCATACCCTTTGATATACCCTAAGGGTCTTAAGGAATAAGTCAAAGTATAACTCATCATACACAAGATACTATGATGATCTCAAGTCCAAGGATCACTTGTCTTACTATCACTACTGAGAATTCCTATTGACAGGCAAGTAAAACTCCATTAGGTATTCCTTAGCGAGCCACGTTCAGTGAACTTATTCTCTAATAAGCACCTACATACTTGCTTTAGTGTCTCCACACAAATGATCATGAGATCAATCATCCTCATCCAATGAGCAAGCAACGCGTATGTACCAATCTATCCTGGATTCACTAATCCCCAATTTAGTAATCCAATGATTGGGAACTATTTTAGTTTTAAGTTTTCTAAGAATTTAGATCTCATTAGAATGATCATCATCATTATTCTAAAAGCATTGCTTAAAACTATGGGTTTATCACATATTATAAAACAAAGACATCATAGATAATTAAAAGCCTTTAATAAATTAATACTTTTTATTAATAAATGAATAAGATTGTTACAAAGTATAAGCTTTATCATCAAACATGATTGGCTTGTGTGCATACTACTACTTTCAATCTCCCACTTGCACTAAAAGCCAATCACCATTGTATCTTATACTCTTCTTCTCTAAGTGATTATCCTCCCGCCGTTGGATAAGCTTTAGTTAATGGATATGTAATGTTGTTCATGAGAGTCCACTATCTCTATAGTGATTTCCATCTTTCAATGATTCTAATAATCAAATGAAAGTGCCACAACACATGTTTAGATCCAAGATGAGACTTAGGAACTATTCCTAGTTACGTAATGAACTTTTAATCCAAACAATCAACTTTCAACTTCATTTATAGCTATATACTTTGTCTTTATTACTAAACCAAAGAACTCTTTTGCTTTGTTTGGAATCTTTCTAATTCAACGCACACCTTTGTTCAAGATAACGCTTTACCTTAAAGTGGATTTTTACATCATCTTGGTCTATCTGAAAAACTTGAGTCATTAAGCCTCTAGTTTTAATTTAGACCCACCATGAATATGATCACATCCTTAGTGTCGGTTAAAGTACTTTAAGATGTTTTCACTTTGTCTTACGGTGATCTTCTCGAATATATGATGATCAACATTAGATCTTGTATATTTCATTGCATACATGATGATAGTCACTCATGCGGTCTCTCTTTTTCGAGAGTCCGTGGGGACTATTAAGAGAGATACACTCCATAGCTCATCGACATGAGACATCTCTTGGAGTTTTCCATGCTAAACGACTTTAGCATCAAATGAATATCGTTCCTTGGGTTAAATTGAGCATCCTCTTAAATCTATCTATATAGATTTATATCCCCAATTAGATACTCTTCCAAATCATTCATGGAGGAATGTTTAGACAACTTTATCTTTATGATTGTAGCATTGGTATGTCATTCCTTATCCGTAGTATATCAACATATAATATACTAGGAATGTCACGATGCTCCCAATGACCCTTTTATACACACACTAGGTTCATTCTTATTTTTTGATAAAATCAAACTCTTTTGATTGCCTCATCAAAACGAATGTTCCATATTTGAGAAACTTGCTTCAATCCATTTATCTGAGTGTATACAACACTTACCTCATCGTATATAACTAGATCATCATCTTCTATGATGTGTACCTCATCATCATCATCCATGATGAATCCATACCTCCTAGGTATCTTCGGTACTATTCCAGATTTACGATTCGGTTGTGGTATAATAGGTCTATCTACAGGTTCCTCTTATTTGACTTATAGTGTTTTGTGGTTCTTGAACTCTTCAAGATCTATTATCCTCCCACTAACCCTTCAATGATAAACACCTTTATCTTAGAAGGAAGCGTGTTTCGCAACAAACACCTTTTGCTAAGTAGAATTATAGAACATATACCCTAAACTTACTTTAGGATGTCCCACAAATCGACACTTGTCAAATCTTGTCCCAAGCTTATCCTTTTGAAACCGTTTCACATAAGTTGGACAACCCCTTATCTTAACATACTTAAGATTAGGAATCCTCCCTGTCCATAACTTTTATGGAGTCTTGGGGCCGGATTTTGAGGTTACCATTCTCGTAGATATGCAGCCATTTCTAGGACATTATCCCAGAAGGATACTGGAATGTTAGTAAAATCATTATGGATCGCACCATGTCCAACAAGGTACGATTTTCCTTTCAGATACATCAATCAATTATTACGTATCATGAGGTGTCCATTATGAGAAAAACCATTTGAGATAATCTAGAAACTTATTGCACAAGTATTTATTCCTTGATCTAATCAAAGAATCTTAATACATTGCCAATTTGTTTCACTTCTGAATTCTTTGAACCTTTCAAATAATTCACACTTGTATTTCAGTAAATACACACATTCAACTCTTTGAATGATCGTCTCCCTTTCTTATACAAGTTTGTTTAATTTGCAAAATTTATTTTTCACCTAAGTCAAGTATACGAAATTTATTAAGTAATATTCCAGTTCTATACAAAACATTATTATTATAAATAGAACAACAATTGTTCTTAATTATAATACCAAAGATTTCATTGTCCAACAATAAAATGGAAATAATATTTTTAACAAGAACTGGAATACAATAACAACTTATTGACTTAATAGATTTGCCCGTAGGCATTGCTAAACTATAAGTTTCTATAGCTAATGCAGCGACCTTTGCTTCATTTTCCACACATAGGATTACTTATCTTTGTTTAGCTTTCTACTTCTGCTTGGTCCCTTCATAAATCTATATTTATGATAACCAAAGTCGGTATCCAATACCCAAGTAGAACCTTGACTTAAAGAAAATTTATTTTAAATCTTGAACTAAATTGTATTTATGTCAAACTTCATTAAGCTTATTTGGTTAGCCACTTTACAAGATGCTTCTCACGATTTCTTTCCATTGTCGGGCTTATTGCAATGGAAGCAAACTCCTTTGCTATCCGTATCGATTTTGTTCTTATTATCCTTTGTTTATGCCTTTCTATTTACCTTCTTTGAATCGTTCTTCTTTTGAAAGATCCTTTGGCCCCTACCGATAAGACATGGTCTTTCTTGGTTGGAAAGTGACTCTCATCATTTTTCAACATGTTAAGCAAATCAACGAAGGCGATATCTAGCTTGTTTATATGAAAAATTCACAACAATTGTGAAAGGAGACCGGGGAGTGAGTGCAAGATCAAATCTTGGCTCAACTCTCCATCCATGACAAAACTAGTTGTCCTAATTGATCAATCAAATTGATTATGTTAAGAACTTTTTATGCATGTACTATAGTGCCCATTAGCCATTCTAGATCGGAAGAGCTCCTTAGATATCTCGATATCTATCGGTCCTACTTTCCTCACCATCAACTACTTGATATGCGGGAATATAGTAGAAGCATCCATAGTTTCATCTTGTGTTGAAGCTTCGTTACTCGTAGATCTGAGCATGATGCATTGAGCCAATTGTGCATCATCTTGCCACTTTCTAAAATATAGCAATCTCTTCCTCGGAGGCATTATGCGCAACCATTGCGGGGATAGGCGTATTAAGGATATAAGATAGCTTTTCACCATACCATGAGAACTATTCTCAAATTCCTTAACCAATCCGTTTTAATTCGGTTTGGTTAATTTAGCATCTAATATGCTTCGCAGATGATAGTAATTTTAGACATTGTAAAATTACGTAAATGAATTTGTAATTAACAACATTTTAACATACATTCTTTTATTAATTACCAAAATAAATTATGTCTTGTTTTAAATTGGTATCTCCCACTATTTTCTTCAAACTATATTACCCTCACTTATATAGTTCGCAAAATCTAATTAAAGATTTACTAGTGAGAATAAGAATCCCATTTCAAATGTATATAGCCTTGTGGTGACACAACAAACTATATATAAATAAATAGGTAGACAACTTTTGTCAATTACATCAACTATCTGACTCCTTGTATTTTTCCTCTTAGATTATTTTGATCAAGTGGTGGCACATCCAGAATCAAAATTATCCAAGTTAAGTCCAACCTAGCACTCCATATATTCAAAAAGAAAAATATCATCCTTGTGGTGACACAACAAAACAATATTGTTCAATTTTCTTTATAAGCATCAAATGTGATAAATTAACATCTTAAATACTTAATACTTGCCTTGTGGTGACACAACAAAACTCATATTAAATATTTAATACTCTATTAATTTTATCATGCTAGAAAGGCGACGTTCGATATTCCAAATATCTTTGAGCGCTTAGGACTTAATATAAAAATTGAGGGGTTTGTTATTAATTTGTCTCATCTTATTTAAGCGCATGCATTTATATATATATATAAAATACGCGTCATATTAATGAACATCTGAGCATGTTTGCATAATATATAATATATATAGTATAAGCATGCATATAGAATACTATATTCTACCCTTGATTGATTATGGACTTTTATTCTAGTTTGGTTCACTAGAGCCACCAAGTGAACCAAATGGTCAAACCCCCAAAGTGCAAGAAATAATATTTAAATATAACTATTACATTTAAACCCGGGCTCCATTACAAACGGGTCTTCAAGCTCTTCCTTATCATTGATCTCCAATTTTTCAAAATTTATTCTAACTATTCCTATTACAAAACTATTTAAAATAAATAGAAACCTTGATCGTGATCGAGGGAAGTACATAGGAGGAGATAGAATTTACATTAAGAAAAAATTAGAGAAGGCAGTCTGTGACCCCATTTAATAAAACCCATACATTCATGCATCCAACTAAAATAAAATCCAATCACATTGGTCAATAGTCCATAATCAATCCCATTTATTATCATACACATCATCATATGCATCAATAAATAACATTCATCTTATGAATAATAAACATTTAATATATATATTGATATCATTTAATGGGCAAATTTAGTTAGCATAAAATCTAATTTTGAATCAAAATAAACTCCTTTATTTTAATCCAAATTTAAATCAAAATAAAACTATTTTGTTTTTAATTTATCCAATTTTGAATAAAATAAACTATTTTATTTTAATCAAAATCTTTAATCAAAATAAACTCCTTTATTTTAATTAATTATGGAATCCAATTCCATGTAAAAAAAAATTATTAAAGGAAACACGGATTATCTTTCCTATTCACAAATAAACTCTTTTATTTTGAATAATATGAAATCTTATTTCATATTTAAATAAACTCCTTTATTTAAGGAAACACTAATTTTCTTTCCTATTCACAAATAAACTCTTTTTATTTTGAATAATATGAAATCTTATTTCATATCTAAATAAACTCCTTTATTTAAGGAAACACTTGAATCCAATTTCAACTCCAATTAGTTATCATGGAATCCAATTCCAACTCTAATTAGTTAGCATGAAATTCTAATTTTAAAATTAAAATAAACTACTTTATTTTAATATTAAAATAAACTTTTATTTTAAAATTAAAATAAACATTTTATTTTAATTATAAAATAATTAAGAATAATATATATATATATATAACTATTATATATATAATATAATAACCAATATATATATATTATATAAAAACCGTGCGGTACCTTTTTTTTTTTTTTTTTAAACCTGTTAACATGCTTCGGTGCATTGCATGCATTTAAACATATATAAATATTTTAGCTTCTTGTTGCTTTTCACGTGAATTCCTTGTTGTCAGCTAATGATTAGTCCGCATGATTACATAAAATCATTCTAATCAGACAAATATGTAATACCATAATACTTTTAGTATTATTCTAATCATGCGGACTTATGTGCAGAATATCTTAAGGAATCCTGATATTTGATTTTCGTGCACTATTAAAAATCATGAGTCAGGATTATTTTATATAGAATCCGTTCCTTGCAGGTGATTCAAATCATGATTTGCGTTGACCATACTACCATAGCATGATTAAGGTAACACGGAATCAGATAAAAAATCGCCAAAATGACGTTTTTTTTTTTTTGAAATAAATTTTATACAACAAAATTTATGCCCAATTAAATTGTTCTAAACACATATCAATATACATATCAAATTAAAACAATTAATAATTCGCATAAAGGTTTGGCTCTGATGCCACTGTTAGGTTTGTAATATTCAAGAACGCAATCAAATTGCAAAATAATGCGGAAACGTGGAAAAATCAGAGTTTAAAAATTTTACAAACCATATACCCGGATCACCCTTTATGCACAATTATTAATTAAACGAAAAAGATAACGAATGAGAATCATACCCTTGAAGATCGTGCTTCCTCAGGTACAAGTTCACCTCCAATCCTTTTCGCGTTCAACTTGAATCCACCGGGTTTGGTTCTTTCCTTTGATCAACGTTAGCCACCCAAGTGTTTGGCCTCTAGAGGTGATCCACCAAGGAATAATAAAGATTCAAGAAATGGGTATTTGGCTCAAACCCTAGTTTTCTATCTCTATAGAAAAGAACGTACTCTCCAACAAATTGGAATTATGTCGTATGTTGAAAAAGTCAACAACCCCCCACCCATAATAAGACTCCTCTTATTTATAGATGTGGGCAACCCACCTTAACAATTAAGGAATTGGGATTTATTTAATTAATTAAATTCTTTTAATTAATTAAGCTCCCTAATCTTATTAGGGATAATTAATTAAACTCCTTTAACTAATTTTCCTTCCTAATCCAATTAGGAATAAATGAGAGTACTTATATTAAATTAATTCCTAAACTCTTTTAGAAATTAAAATAATAATAATTGTAATAATATTAATAAGACTCTCTCTTAATTAATTTATATTTAATATTTCTAAAAAATATTAAATAATAAATATTAAGCTATTTAATTTATTCTATCTCCATAGATTAAATTAAATATACATAACTATATTATTACGATTATGCCATTAACTTCTTAAATAATTATTCTTCCTTTTATGGTGTGACCCTTTAGGTTCTCCATATTAAACCTATTTTGTGAATAAATCAATTAGAACAATTCTAATCTTATTTAAATAAATAAATTAAACAATTAATTTATTTAAATAAATAATATTTATTCTACAATAGGGATAAGCCTCCCTAGCGATCAAATCGACTTTCGGATAATATAGATTTCAACATTAATCATAAAAGAACCTTTGAGTAAATAGTTACTGTGCAATTCAATCCTTCCACCATACAATGTCCCAATTAAATATAAGACATGGAATTTATGTCAAGTCTTATTTTATTTAATTATATGTATTTCGATCCTTAAATGCACAACTCAAATAATGCAAATTAGAAACTCCTTTCTAATTTCATTACGCCTTAACCAAGGACTACTTGGGTTGTCATTTATCGAATCACATAGGACATTTCTCTTCTTTTATTAGAAGTGGTAGATTCTTTATTGATCATACATTATCTCCATGTACAACTTATTATACCCAAGCATACCCTTTGATATACCCTAAGGGTCTTAAGGAATAAGTCAAAGTATAACTCATCATACACAAGATACTATGATGATCTCAAGTCAAGGATCACTTGTACTACTATCACTACAGAATTCTATTGACAGCAAGTAAAACTCCATTAGGTATTCCTTAGCGAGCCACGTTCGATGAACTTATTCTCTAATAAGCACCTACATACTTGCTTTAGTGTCTCCACACAAATGATCATAAGATCAATCATCCTCATCCAATGAGCAAAACAACGTATGTACCAATCTATCCGGATTCACTAATCCCCAATTTAGTAATCCAATGATTGGGAACTATTTTAGTTTTAAGCTTTCTAAGAATTTAGATCTCATTAGAATGATCATCATCATTATTCTAAAAGCATTGCTTAAAACTATGGGTTTATCACATATTATAAAACAGCATCATGTAGATAATTAAAAGCCTTTAATAAATTAATACTTTTTATTAATAAATGAATAAGATTGTTACAAAGTATATGCTTTATCATCAAACATGATTGGCTTGTGTGCATACTACTTTCAGACATATACTCAACTTATATATGTATAAAATATCCAAAAATCACAACGATCCAACGGTCGGATCAAAATTATAACTCACGCAATAAAGCTTTAAGAACACCGATTTGATTTTTGAATACCTCCAATCCGACAAAATACTGATAAAACACCTCAACATTAATTCCTTCATTTATAACCACATAAAATAAATATTTTCCTATCCATCATTTATGTCCATATAAAATAAATATTTTCTTATCATATAAATTAATAAATAATTAATCATAAATAATATTACAGAATCACAATAATTACAACCAAGTCGTTCCCAGGAAAGAGGGGGCTTTCCGATAACGATTTCTCTTTACTGGTGTTCAATTAGGTGACCAAACCTCTCCTTGACAGAACTTTCTAGACATTTCCAAAAATGCTATCTAATAATATTATTCAAATAATATGAATTATTGATCTGATAATGGGAAATACTGTGTCGTGACAATTATTGAAACAACAATAATATAAAATATCAACGTAGCAATTATTGAATCAATAAAATAAAATACTGAACAGTAATTACTGTAATAATTATTGAGTAGTGCTTTCTTACGTAAGAATCAATAATTCAAAAATACTGTGCAATATCGTGTATCTCTTAAACCACCACGTGTATTCATCAGATTTTAACCACCAGGTATTCCAAAAGTGTTAACGGTAATAATTACGTCGTTATTTATAAAAACTCAAACTTGTCGTTTTCTTCATCCGACAGTTATTCTATTTTGGGGCCCACAAATGGCTGCGTCGTCGTACGAATATTCCCCGACAGCAATAATTTTCCACGACAAACGAATATTCCCCAACAACAATGAGTATTTTATAGCCACTTGCTTATTTTGAAAAAAAATAATTCATATATCACCCTTACCTTTAACTTTTATCAATTTAACCATTTACTGAATAACAATTATAAGAAAAATTAAATACTTTTATTTCATAAAATTCGGGGTCTTACAATCTCCCCTCCTTATGAAATTTCGTCCCTGAAATTTACGTACCTGGTAATTCGAAGAGATGAGAATATCTTGCTATCTTTTTCAATTGTATTCTCCCGGTCATCTCCTCTATATCGCGATTTTCCCATTGCTCATCGGTATTTCAGATATCATTCTAGAATACAACTTTAAAACAAAGGTTATTTGACATATTACAATTTGTCAACATAAGTAAGAAAATTCAGCTTAGGTAGGACATATTAGCGAAGGATTTACTCATCTCTCCCCTCCTAGTTCTATTCCCCGATCTCCGCCAAAGACCATATCCCTGAGCTCTGATACCAACTGTGACGCCCCCAAAATAGGTCCAATCCATCCAACCTATTCTGAGTCGCCAAATACATGGTACAGAAACAACTACAACTTTATTACTACAATTGTCGTGCAAAATACAACAACACATACGTTGTGAGTTTTAATACAAATATATACCAACTGTGACTCTCATCCCAACCTTAGATAGCATGTCACAATGGCACCTTACATAAAGGTACAGTCAATAACTGTTTAGGGAGAACCTCAACAACTATAAACCACCGTTCTATTCCCCTGTTATCCCCGTTCGACCCAGCTACACTCTTATTACCTGAAAGGAATTGTGAAGCAAAAGGGTGAGCACAAATAGCCCAATAAAGAATATCATGACTAAAGATAATTAAATTATCAATAGTCTTCGTCACTAATAAATCAGAGATTTAGAACATATGGTAGATGATAAAACTTTTCAACCATAGCTGCAGCGGAACGAGCAATCCATTAGAAGAGTCAAATAGACCATAAAGTTTATTATCTTCTCCATGTTAAAAGTCCACCAACAATGTTTTATCCCTATAACAACAATCAACAGTTCCTGTCCACAATCATGTGAATAACTCATAATCATATTTGTGGTTCTAAATTACTCTTCTCATCCACGACGAAGATAATTTACATCACATGTCTTTACCTGAAACATCAAAGATCATAGTTATACCAAATCACAGTTCATGTTCATAATCATACTAATAAATTCATCTTTTCACTACGGGCCAAAGATATTAATCAACAGTTCATCTTTGAACTACAGACCAAATATATTCAACAACAGGACATCTTTGCACTACGGGCCAAAGATATTCAACAACAGGTCATCTTTGCACTACGGGCCAAAAATATTAATATCTCAAAGAAATATATAATCATTTCAGAATTTATATAAACAATAATTATAACCATGTTGATCAATTCACCTTTACACTTAAGCTAAAAATAATCGTTTATAAATTCAATGGTCATGATCATACCAGTCAACAATTCATCTTTGCACTACAGGCCAATGAGAACTCATAGTCACGATCATACCAATAATCTACCCATCTTTACACTCAAGTGAAAGGGAAATTCAATCACCAGGGTTATAAAAATGTTATATATGATAATAAAAATAATATGATCAAAACATGGATTTAATTTCAAGAGTTATATTCATAAATCAACGATAATTTGGTCAGAAAAAGAAATCAATTTTGTCGTGAATAGTACCCCATGAATAGTAACTCGTGACTAGTAACTCGTGAATAATAACTCGTGAATAGTACTCCATATTCATACATAGTACCGTATACGTAAATAATGTCATATACGTAAATAGTGCCATATACATGAATACTACCGTATACGTGAGTAGTAACCCCGACACAAAAAGATAAAGTTTCATAATAAAATCCATATCAATATTTATAACACCTTAATCCAAATGTTATAAATCACTTAATAATCTCATAATCTAATATTATTAATATTACAACAATATTGTAATCATTTCTTAAACTTATAAATAATTTATTTTAATTATTTACATTTTACTAATTAATGCATTTAATCATCCTAATATTCCAAACTCATAAGATTTCATCACCAATAACCAAAACCCTCATCAAAAATCTGCATATATCTTATATAGGATTCTAAAGCCATAAAATCCTATTTTCCAATTTTCTTAATTCACATAACATATTTAATTCATTTATTCATAACTAGTCTATTTTCATGAAAAATACCAAATCAGTCCCAGAAAATTTTCTTTTCTGGGATTTAGCAGAATATAATCCCATATTGAACATATATTTTTCTCGGAATTTTAAAAATTCATTTACTATTTTTTATATGGCCAAAACTGTCAAATATTTAGACATTTATCATAAACTGTACTTTTGTCCAAAAATTCCAAAATTTATAGAGTATACTTCTGTTATATATATGTACTCCCAAAAAAAAATTCACCAATTTTGGAGTTAACCACTAGGAGTTATAAGGGTTTACTTTTAAAATAGTTATTTCCCATAAAATTCATAACTCCTAATCTATACATCCAAAAATCGTCAATTTTGGACACAATCTAGAAAACTCATCAAATTATCATTTCGAATTTTTCCAGAATTTTTGACAGTAGAAAAAATTACGAAACTGAAATACGTAATAACCCTTACAATCCCTTACCTCAAAAGAGCAGTATTTCTGACTGAAATATCGGATGTAAACTCGAAGGAAACTTGCACTGAATAGCAATTCTCAAAGTATCTAAATACTCACAAAAATACGCTCGACAATATAGAGAGAGAAAACTTATGTTTCTGGTGTGATTTTCAATTATAACTTAAGTGCCTATTTATAGGAAAATGCTAGAACACCAAATGAGACTAAATTAATAAAATAATTTTTTTTAATCCTTCTCTTCTACGCCCACCCATTTTGATCAAACAAGCCAGCCATCTTTGAAAGAATTTTCATTCCACATGTTTTGAAAAAAACAAAAGTGGGTCCCACCCATAATTTTAATAAAAATATTTAATTTCTGAAACATCAACAATTCATAATAAATAGCCATTTTATTAGAAAAATGCGAATTTTATGTCCATTCCATGCGAAATCAAATTCTCTACAACTTTGTAGCTTTAAATTTTTTCAAATTCTAAACAGAAAATGTCCGAAATCCACATACGGACGATTTTCAACACCTCTTAAAATTCATAACAAATCATACGTTAATTTTTAACGGTTCAAGATTTGTGGACATATACTTAAATTATATATGTATAACATATCCAAAAATCACAAAGATCCAACGGTCGAATCAAAATTATAACTCACGCAATAGGGCTTTAAAAACACTAATTTGATTTTTGAATACCTCCAATCCGACAAAATACTGATAAAACACCTCAACATTAATTCCTTCATTTATAACCACATAAAATAAATATTTTCCTATCCATCATTTATGTCCACATAAAATAAATATTTTCTTATCATATAAATCAATAAATAATTATTCACAAATAATATTACAGAATCACAATAATGACAACCAGGCCGTTCCCAGGAAAGAGGTGGCTTTTTGATAAGTATTTCTCCTTACTGGCGCGCAATTAGGTGACCAAACCTCTCCTTGACAGAACTTTCTAGCCATTGCCAATAATGCTATCTAATAATATTATTCAAATAATATGAATTATTAATCTGATAATGGGAAATATTGTGCCCTCACAATTATTAAAATAATAATAATATAAAATATCAACGTAGCAATTATTGAATCAATAAAATAAAATATTGATGTAACACCCCCTTTTCGAAATAGAAAGAGAGGTTACTCAAAACATAACAATACAGATGAATTTAATAGCAAGGCTCAAAGCCACAACAGAATAGTCTTAATATCTGATAAATACCACAAGTCAATCATAATAAATATCCAACTATCTCAAACCACAATCTAAAATAATTATTACAATTCCAAATAAACTGACACATCAAGCCTAAACAGAATATTTCTAAACCATTGGAATGAATGGAGCTCTCATCACACTTGCCCTTGATCCCCCTGATTACCTGCCGGAAGAAAAAATGCAACAAGAGCCAAATGCCCAGTACGGATATAGAATACAAATAATGAACCGAAATAACTAACTCAATTAAATGAGATGAAACGAAATGAACAAAACTAACACAACGAAATGATAGGCTGAATCAAATGGCTGGGAGTTATTTCATACCAAGCTCAGAACAAAGCAGAATATACCTTGCCACAAAGGCAAGTCAAATAATGCCACACAGGCAAATCAAATACTGCCACACAGGCAAATCACACACATTGGACCGCGAATCTAATGCATGTAAAATCAGAAGGTGTGTTTGGCACAAACATCACTAATCATCATAACAGAATAGAACAAAAAACTAGGGTCGACCCATACGCCTCCCACAACAAAACACCAAATGGCCAACTCCCATCGGAGCACAAAACAGAGATGTTGTGGACTGATCACACCGCCACGGAAGATGTCATGCCTCGGTGCCAAGAGGACATGCCTGTGGTACTCCCATAGGTGGTTATAGCTCAGGTATACCCTACGGTATTCTAACAAAGATATAATATCACAACACATGCGACACAATATCAACACAAAGGGGTTCTAACGTGTACATGTTAGATCGAACGAATCATCAACACAAGTCTAAAAAAAAATAAACTAACATGTACCTCACTACGAAAATCGAAATAAATATTAAACATGATAAATAAGTTCAAAGAGTACAAACATGAGTTCTAAATATCAATGCCCCAAAACAAAACTATCACATGGATTTGAAAAGGAATAGACATACGAAACAATAACTAACTTCTAAACAAAAACAAAACGAACAAATCAAAATTAAAAAGATTATCGCTGAAGGAGTACGGAATCTGTACCTAGATTAAGTAATGTAATACCCGAAATTTAAATAAAATTATGCTAATCTCCTTCAATTCGATCTAACAAAATAAAAGTAAAATTTATTACAAATCTAACCATTAATAACATAATATTGTTAAATTTATTATTAAGTAAATTTTATAATTTTATCAACAAAATTAATTAGTTTATTTAAATATACTAAATTTCTAATTCGATTTATAAGTTTGACACTAAAATTAAATAATAACTAATATTATATATATATATATATATATATATTCAGCGAAAAGGAGATATGGAGAAGTTAGTATAGCAGGGTTATTCTCACCACAATACAAATTATACTCGCAATTTATGTCTGTTTGTAGGAATCATTCTTCATTTTTGGCATATAAATATTATATATATATAAATGCGAGTTAGTGTACTGATTGATCCAGGCAAAATCATGAACCTATATATATATATATATATATATATATATATATATATATATATATATATATATATATATAATCATAATATAATTAACTAATCTATTAGTTTAGTTATTTATTATTTTATTAGTTGGTGTGCATAATTAAAGTTGCAGATCATACAAATTGAAAACATCAATGTTGACATGAATGACCACCCACTATTTAATTTCCATACTATGCAACAAGCTCATAAACAATATAAAATTCCGCAACCCAATTACAATCAACCCCACACCCAAATTCTTTATCAGTGAAAGGGAAAGTAATGAGATCACATACTGACCTTATCTTAATTGGGAGAATCTATTCTTTTTGTTTTTTTTTTTTTGCTCTTCTACCACTGCCGCATAGATCTCTTCCTCTTTCTATTTTTCTGTAGCAGCGGCTGCTCTCTCTTTTATTTCAAACACTTTGTATCAGATGTATGAAAATTAGGTTTTAGTTGTTTATTAATTAATTAATAAATTTTATTAACTCTCTTAATTTTAATTTAATTTAAAATTACACAAATTTAAATTTAACCCAATTAATATAAAGCCCAAACTAATGTAACCCTCTACTTATTAAAGTCCACATAAATTAATGACTACTTTGACCCAAAGAAAAGACAAAATCCAATTAAACTATTAAAAAAAACTAAATAATTTTAAATGTTATTTATTTATTCTCTTTTTTTTACTGGGTATTACATCACCTACCCCTTAAAAAGGATTCCGTCCCCGGAATCAAAAGAATAGAATGTACCTGATTTTCAAAGAGATACAGATACTCCGCTCGAATAGACTCCTCCATCTCTCATGTAGCCTCCCGCTCCGAATGATTCCTCCACAGAACCTTAACAAACGGAATTGTCTTCCTTCTCATAATCCGCTCTTGACGATCCAAAATCGCCTCAGTTTGTTCCTCACAAGTAAGATCCTCCCGAATCTTATTGAATGGATATTGCACCACGTACAATGGATGATAATGATAACTCCTCAACACCGACACATAGAACATATTGTGCACCTGAGCTAGCTCCGGAGGCAAAGCTAACTGATACGCAACTAAACCAACCCTCTCCAAAATCTCAAATGGGCCAATATATCGCGGGCTAAGCTTCCCTTTCAACCCAAATCGTCGAATGCCCTTCCAATGAGAAACTTTTAGAAACACATGCTCACCAGGTTCAAACTCTAAAGTCCTCCTATGCTTATCAGCATAACTCTTCTACCGTGATCGAGCCGACTTCAATTTCTCCTTAGTCACCGCTACCTTCTCCGTAGTGATTTGGACCAACTCAGGCCCTTCTATGACCCTTTCGCCAACCTCATCCCAACAAGTTGGTGCCTGACACTTTCTACCAAACAGCGCCTCAAAAGGAGCCATTCCAATACTTGCATGTCAGCTGTTGTTATAAGCAAACTCAACTAGGCTCAAGTAATCATCCCAATTACCTGACCATTCAAGTGCACAACACCTCAACATATCCTCCAACGTCTGAATAGTCCGTTCGGATTGTCCATCAGTTTGCGGATGAAAAGAAGTACTAAAGTTGAGCCGAGTACCCCAAGCTCGTTGAAACCCTTTCCAAAATCATGAAGTAAGCCGTGGGTCCCGATCTGAAACAATAGACACCGGAGTACCATAAAGTCTAACAATCTCCTGCTGAAAGATATGTGCCAAACTATCCATCGAGTAACCCTCATGGATAGCCAAAAGTGTGTGCCGATTTGGTCAACCGGTCCACCACTACCCATATGGCATCATTCTTCCCGAAAGTCTTCTAAAAACCCGGTCCACAAAATCCATCGTGATATCCTCCCACTTCCACACCGGAATGTCTAGCTATCACAAAGAAACCACTAGCTCGTTGATGTTCTATCTTCACTTGTTGACAAGTGAGGCACTTCCCAACATATTCACCACGTCTCGTTTCATCCCATTCCACCAAAAATTCTTCTTCAAATCCCTATACATCTTCGTAGAACCTGGATGAATAGAAAATGGCGAACTATGAGCCTCAGCCAGCACAGCCTCCCGAATGATTGGATCTAACGGTACACACAACCGCTCACCCAACAAAATCACACCATGGTTATCAATACAAAACTCAGACTGCTTGCCCTCCTCTAGATTCTGCGTCATACTCCACAACTCCCCATCTTCTTTTTGAGCTTCTTTGACCCGCGAGATAAGAGAGGGCTCCGCTCTCATACCCGCCAAATGCCCATCTGAATCTCGTACATACAACTCCAACTCAATCTGTTCCATATCCAAAATAAGTTGAGGTTGTGTAATAAGGGCTGCTACACTCCCTGAACTTTTTCGGCTAAGAGCATCTACAACCACATTTACCTTCCCCGGGTGATACTGAATCCTAGCATCATAGTCTTTTAGAAGCTCCAACCAACGCCTCTGCCTTATATTGAGCTCCTTCTGAGTGAAAATGTATTTAAGACTTTTGTGATCGGTGAAGATATCACAAGTCTCTCCATACAAATAATGCCTCCAAATCTTTAGGGTAAATATCACTGCTGCCAACTCCAAATCATGTGTGGGGTAATTCACCTCGTAAGGTTTAAGCTGCCTAGAAGCATAAGCAATCACCTTACTGTGTTGCATCAAAACACACCCTAAGCCCTTCTTAGAAGCATCACTATAAATCTGGTAACCTCCCGTCCCTGACAGCAATGTAAGTATTAGAGCTGTCACAAGTCGTGTCTTCAACTCCTCAAAACTCTTCTCATGCTCCTCATTCCACACAAACTTTGTCCCCTTTCTCATCAACTGAGTCAATGGTAAGGCAAGCAAGGAAAACCCTTCCACAAACTGCCTATAATACCTTGTCAAACCTAAGAAACTCCTAACCTTTGTCACTATAGTAGGTCTTGGCCATTTAGTGATAGCCTCAACCTTCGCAGGATCCACCTTAATTCCTTCTGCAGAAACAACATGTCCCAAAAATGCGACCTGCTCCAACCAGAACTCACATTTAGAGAATTTAGCATACAACTTCTCTTTCTACAAAATCCCCAACACTGTGCGAAGATGCTCCTCATGCTCTTCTTTAGACTTGGAGTAAACCAAAATGTCATCAATAAATACAATAACAAATTGGTCTAAGTACTCCCTGAACACCCGATTCATTAAATCCATGAACACCGTAGGAGCGTTAGAACCCAAATGGCATCACCAGAAACTCGTAATGCTCATATCGAGTATGAAAAGCCGTCTTAGGGATATCCTCATCCCTCAACCTCAACTGACGATAGCCCGACCTCAAATCTATCTTCAAAAAATACTTTTCCCCTTGAAGTTGGTCAAACAAGTCATCAATCCTCGGTAATGGATACCGATTCCTGATTGTGATCTTGTTCAACTCTCTGTAGTCTATACACAGTCTCATAGACCCGTCCTTCTTCTTTACAAACAAGACTGGAGCACCCCACGGTGAAACACTCGGGCGAATCACACCACGATCTAACAGCTCCTGCAACTATTCCTTCAACTCCTACAACTCCAACGGTGCCATCTGATACAGCGCCTTAGAGATAGGCTCTGCACCAGGAACAAGCTCAATAGCAAACTCTACTTCCCGTTGTGGTGGCAACCCTGACAACTCCTCATGAAACACATCGAAAAAGTCACGAACAATTGAAACATCTTTAATACGAGACTCACCCTTAGAGGTATCTTTCACAAATGCCAAATACCCCTCACAACCCTTTGCCACCAACTTCCCAGCCTTCAAAGCTGAAATTAACTTCACCACTTTACTCGGCTGTGAATCCTGAAACACGAATTCTGGAGACTTCACATCTCCAAATATAACCTTCTTCACTTGACAATCGATAGTGGCACGGTGTTTATCCAACTAGTCCATCCTAAGAATGACATCGAAATCGTGCATACTCATTGGAAGAAGATTAGCCCTACGAATCATATCCCCAAAACTGATCGGACACCCTCGATACAAATCAGAAATAACAACAGAAGTCCCCATCGGGGTAGCAATAGACATAACAAAATCTAAAGACTGAGATGGCACACCCAGGTGCCGAACAAAAGACTGAGCAACAACGGAATGAGTAGAACCCGTATCAAACAAAATAGAAGCCTCGTGATTGCCAACTAAAAGAGTGCTAGAAATAGTACCTGGTGCACCTGCCGCCTGGTTATACGTCAAAGCAAACACTCGACCACCCTGACGCTGACCTCTATTGCCACAATTATCACCACCTCCACCATTACCACGTGGCCCGGTACAATCTCTAGCCATATGACCCATCTGTCCACACAAGAAACATGCATCGGTGAGTCTGTGGCACTGCCTCTCCGGATGATTAGCCCCACATGTAGCACAAGGAGCTATTGAAATGAGATTTGGGTTACCTCCACCAGCTGGTCCCGAATAACGACCTTGATTTTGCCCCTGTTAACGATTCTATCCATACCAAGGTAGCTGAAGCTGACGATTTTGCCCTTGCTGAGGCATCTCGCCGATAACCCCGCTTATTTCTCGCCACGCCATCGCCTCGATGGCCCACCATGGTTCTTGCTCCAATCGACCACCTCGATTCTTCCCCATGTCTTGACCAAGTTTGACCTTGCTGGTCATCTCTGTCCCTCTTTTGACTTCCTTCCAGTTTAGAAGTCTGAAAGTCCTGTCTCTCCATCTCAATATTCTTGGCAGCATTGGCCACTGCTGACACATCTGCAAACTTGGTGTTAATGAGATGCTGCCGATACCTGTAATGGATCCTCCACTTGAATTTCTCTGCCTGTTCTGCTGCGGTCCCTGCTGAGGTTCCTGCAAAGCCTGCCAACCTAGTGAACCTCATCATAAAATCCGTGATGGACTCATCATTTTTCTATCGAATGGACAGATAGTATCTAGCATAGGCCTCTTTGTCATCAGCTGGGAAGTACTGCTGATAAAAGACCTCACAAAACTCCGCCCAACCAAGTGTCTCAATATAACCATCACCCTTTGTTGTTTTCACTACCTTCCACCACCTCTGTGCATCTCCTTCCAGCTTATAAGCAGCAAGCAATACCCTCTGATTATTCGAGCACCCCAACACATGAAAGATCTTCTCTAGGTGAGAAATCCAATTCTCTGCATCAATGGGAGTCGGAGCTGAACTGAATGCATGTGGTTTCTGCTTCTGAAATCTCTCCAGCCATACATGTTAGGTTTGTAATATTCATGAACGCAATCCAATTACATAAAAGTGCGGAAACGTGGAAAAATCAGAGTTTAAAAAATTTACAAACCATATACCCGGATCACCCTTTATGCACAATTATTAATTAAACGAAAAGATATGAAGAACAAACATACCCTTGAAGATCCGAGCTTCCTCAGGTACAAGTTCACCTCCAATCCTTTTCGCATTCAACTTGAATCCACCGGGTTTGGTTCCTTCCTTTGATCAACGTTAGCCACCCAAGCGTTTGGCCTCTAGAGGTGATCCACCAAGGAAAAATAAAGAATTCAAGAAGATGGTGTATTTGGCTCAAACCCTAGTTTTCTATCTCTATAGAAAAGGGTACTCTCCAACAAATTAGAATTATGTCATTGTAAAAGTCAACAACCACCTCCCATAATAAGACTCTCTTATTTATAGATGTAAGCAACTCACCTTAACAATTAAGGAATTGGGATTTATTTAATTAATTAAATTCTTTTAATTAATTAAGCTTCCTAATCTTATTAGGGATAATTAATTAAACTCCTTTAACTAATTTTCCTTCCTAATCCAATTAGGAATAAATGAGAGTACTTATATTAAATTAATTCCTAAACTCTTTTAGAAATTAAAATAATAATAATTGTAATAATATTAATAAGACTCCTCTTATTAATTTATATTTAATATTTCTAAAATATTAAATAATAAATATTAAGCTATTTAATTTATTCTATCACCATAGATTAAATTAAATATACTTAACATATTATTACGATTATGCCATTAACTTCTTAAATAATTATTCTTCCTTTTATGGTGTGACCCTTTAGGTTCTCCATATTAAACCTATTGTGAATAAATCAATTAGAATAATTCTAATCTTATTTAAATAAATAAATTAAACAATTAATTTATTTAAATAAATAATATTTATTCTACAATAGGATAAGCCTCCCTAATGATTAACGACTTTCCGTATAATATAGATTTCAACATTAATCATAAAAGAACCTTTGAGTAAATAGTTACCGTATAATTCAATCCTTCCACCATACAATGTCCCAATTAAATATAAGACATGGAATTTATGTCAAGTCTTATTTTATTTAATTATATGTATTTCGATCCTTAAATGCACAACTCCAAATAATGCAAATTAGAAACTCCTTTCTAATTTCATTCTGCCTTGGCCAAGGACTACTAGGTTGTCATTTATCGAATCACATAGACATTTCTCTTTTATTAGAAGTGGTAGATTCTTTATCGATCATACATTATCTCCATGTACAACTTATTATACCCAAGCATACCCTTTGATATACCCTAAGGGTCTTAAGGAATAAGTTAAAGTATAACTCATCATACACAAGATACTATGATGATCTCAAGTCCAAGGATCACTTGTACTACTATCACTACAGAATTCCTATCGACAGAAAATAAAACTCCATTAGGTTTTCCTTAGTGAGCCAATGCTCAAATGAACTTATTCTCTAATAAGCACCTACATACTTGCTTTTAGTGTCTCCACACAAATGATCATGAGATCAATCATTCTCATCCAACGAGCAAGCAAGAACGAACGTATGTACCAATCTATCCCATTCACTAATCCCCAATTTAGTAATCCAATGATTGGGAACTATTTTAGTTTTAAGCTTTCTAAGAATTTAGATCTCATTAGAATGATCATCATCATTATTCTAAAAGCATTGCTTAAAACTATGGGTTTATCACATATTATAAAACAAAGATCATGTAGATAATTAAAAGCCTTTAATAAATTAATACTTTTTATTAATAAATGAATAAGATTGTTACAAAGTATATGCTTTATCATCAAACATGATCGGCTTGTGTGCATACTACTTTCAATCTCCCACTTGCACTAAAAAGCCAATCGTCATGGTAACTCATACTCTTCTTCTCTAAGTGACGATCATCCCGTCATTTGGATAAGCTTTAGTTAATGGATATGTAATGTTGTTCATGAGAGTCCACTATCTCTATAGTGATTTCCCATCTTCAATGATTCTAATAATCAAATGAAAGTGCCACAACACATGTTTAGATCCAAGATGAGACTTAGGAACTATTCCTAGTTCGTAATGAACTTTAATCCAAACAATCAACTTGCAGCTTCATTTATAGCTATATACTTTGTCTTTATCACTAAACCAAAGAACTCTTTCATTGTTTGGAACCTTTCCAATTCATCGCACCACTGCTCAAGATAACACTTTACCTTAAAGTGGATTTTTCTCGTCGTCTTGTCTCCGTCTCGAAAAACTTGAGTCTGTAAAGCCCTCTAGTTTTAATTCAGACCCACCATGTATGCTCACATCCTTAGTGCCGGTTAAGAACTTTAAGATGTTTTTCACTGTCTTATAGTGATCTTCTCCAGAATATGACCGATCAACATTAGATCTTGTATATTTCATTGCATACATGATAGTCACTCATGCGATCTCTCTTTTATGAGTCTATGGGGACTATTAAGAGAGATACACTCCAGGGCCCATCAACATGAGACATCCCATGGAGTTTGCCATGCTAAACGAATTTAGCATCAAATGAATATACGTTCCTTGGGTTAAGTCGAGCATCCTTTTAAATCTATCTATATAGATTTACATCCCCAATAATGATACTCTTCCCAAACCATTCATGGAGGAATGTTTAGACAACTTTATCTTTACTGATTGTAGCATTGGTATGTCATTCCTTATCCGTAGTATATCAACATATAATACTAGAAATTTTACGACGCTCCCACTGACCCTTTTGTACACACTAGAACTCTTACCTCATCGTATGTAACTGGATCATCATCTTCTATGATGTGTATCTCATCATCATCATCCATGATGAATCCATACCTCCAAGGTATCTTCGGTACTATTCTAGATTTACGATTCTATTTGTGGTACAATAGGTCTATCTATGTGTTCCTCTTATTTGACTTATAGTATTTTGTGGTTCTTGAACTCTTCAAGATCTATTATCCTCCCACAAGCCCCTTCAATGATAAACACCTTTATCTTAGAAGGCGCCGTGTTTCAGAATAAACACCTTTTGCTAAGTAGAATTATAGAACATATACCCTAAACTTACTTTAGGATGTCCCACAAATCGACACTTGTCAAATCTTGTCCCAAGCTTATCCTTTGAAACATTTTCACATAAGTTGACAACCCTTTATCTTAACATACTTAAGATTAGAATCCTCCACGTCCATAACTTTTATGGAGTCTTGGGGCTGGATTTTGAGGTTACCTTTTCGTAGATATGTAGCCATTTCTAGGACATGACCCTAGAAGGATACTGGAATGTCGGTTAAATCATTATGGATCGCACCATGTTCAACAAGGTATGATTTTTCCTTTTAGATACATCAATCAATTATTGCGTATCAGGATGTGTCCATTATGAGAAAACCATTTGAGATGATCTAGAAACTTATTGCACAAGCATTTATTCCTTGATCTAATCAAAGAATCTTAATACTTTGTCAATTTGTTTCACTTCTGAATTCTTTGAACCTTTCAAATAATTCACACTTGTATTTCAACAAATACATACATTCAACTCTTTGAATGATCATCTCCTTTTCTTATACTAATTTGTTCAATATGCAAAATTATTTTCATGTAAGTCAAGTATACAAAATTTATTAAGTAATATTCCATTTATACAAAACATTATTATTATAAATAGAACAACAATTGTTCTTAATTATAATACCAAAAATTTTTATTGTCCAACAATAAAATAGAAATAATATTTTAACAAGAATCGAATACAATAACAACTTATCGACTTAATTGATTTGCCCAGTAGGCATTGCTAAACTATAAGTTTCTATGGCTAATGTGGCAACCTTTGCTACATTTCCCATACATAGATTACTTATATTTGTTTAGCTTTCTACTCGCTTGGTCCCTTAATAAATCTATATTTATCATAACCAAAGTCGGTATCCAATACCAAAGTAGAACCTCGACTTAAAGAAAAATTATTTTAAATCATAAACAAATTTGTATTTGTAACCAAACTTCACTAAGCTTCTTTGGTTAGCCTCTCGCAAGATACTTCTCAGCTTTTTTCTTTCCGTTGTCCAGGCTTATTGCGGTGGAAGCAAACTCCTTTGCTATCCATATCGCTTTTGTTCTTATTATCCTTTGTTTTGGCCTTTTCTATTTACCTTCTTAGAATCATTCTTCTTTCGTAAGATCCTTTGGCCCCTACTAGTAAGACTTGATCTTTCTTGGTTGAAAGTGACTCTCAACATTTTTCAATATGTTAAGCAAATCAATGAGGTCGATATCTAGCTTGTTCATATGAAAAATTCACAACAATTGTGAAAGGAGCCCGGAGTGAGTGCAAGATCAAATCTTAGCTCAACTCTCCATCCATGACAAAACTTCGTTGTCCTAATTGATCAATCAAATTGATAATGTTAAGAACTTTTTGTCTGTACTATAGTGCCATTGGCCATTCTAGATCGGAAGAGCTCCTTAGATATCTGATATCTATCATTCTTACTTTCCTCGCCATCAACTACTTGATCTGCAGGAATATAGTAAGAGCATCCATAGTTTCATGCCGACACCAAGCTCGTTACTCATGGATGCGAGCATGATGCATCGAGCCAATCGTGCATCATCTTGCCACTTTCTAAAAGTAGCAATGTCTTCCTCAGAGGCATTGTGCGCAACCATTGCGTGGATAGGCGTATTATGACATAAGATAGCTTTTCACTATGAGAACTATTCTCAAATTCCTTAACCAATCTGCTTAATTCGGTTTGGTTAATTTAGCATTTAATATGCTTCGCAAATGATAGTAATTTTTTAGACATTGTAAAATTTCAGAAATGAATTTGTAATTAACAACATTTTAACATACATTCTTTTATTAATTACCAAAATAAATTAGGTCTTGTTTTAAATTAGTATCTCCCACTATTTTCTTCAAACTATATTACCTCACTTATATAGTTCTAAAAAATCTAATTAAAGATTTGCTAGTGAGAATAAGGATCCCATTTCAAATGTATATAGCCTTGTGGTGACACAACAAACTATATATAAATAAATAGGTAGACAACTTTTGTCAATTACATCAACTATGCAACTCCTTTTCTTTTTGCCTCTTAGATTATTTTGATCAAGTGGTGGCACATCCGAATCAAAATTATCCAAGTTAAGTCCGACCTAGCACTCCATATATTCAAAAAGAAAAATATCATCCTTGTGGTGACACAATAAAACAATATTGTTCAATTTTCTTTATAAGCATCAAATGTGATAATTAACATCTTAAATACTTAATACTTGCCTTGTGGTAACACAACAAACTCATATTAAATATTTAATACTCTATTAATTTTATCATGCTAGAAAGGCGACGCTCGATATTCCAAATATCTTTGAACGCTTAGGACTCAATATAAAAATTGAGGGGTTTGTTATTAATTTGTCTCATCTTGTTTAGCGCATGCATATATATATATAAAAATACGCGTCATATTAATGAACATGCGAAGCATGTTTGCATAATATATAATATATATAGTATAAGCATGCACATATAGAATACTATATTCTACCCGGATTGATTATGGACTTTTATTCTAGTTTGGTTCACTAGAGCCACCAAGTGAACCAAAAGGTCAAACCCTAGGGGTGCAAGAAATAATATTTAAATATAACTATTACATTTAAACCCGGGCTCCATTACAAACGGGTCTTACGCGCTCCTTGCTCCTTTGATCTTTAATTCTTCAAAATTAATTCTAAATATTCCTATTACAAAACTATTTTAAAATAAATAGAAACCTTGATCAGCAGTCAAGGGGAAGTACATAGGAGAGAGATAAAATTTACATTAAGAAAAATTTGAGAAGACGAGGTACGCAGACCCCATTTAATAAAACCCATACATTCATGCATCCAACTAAAATAAAATCCAATCATATTGGTCAATAGTCCATAATCAATCTCATTTATTATCATACACATCACCATATGCATCAATAAATAACATTCATCTTATGAATAATAAACATTTAATATATATATTGATATCATTTAATGGGCAAATTTAGTTAGTATAAAATCTATTTTTGAATCAAAATAAACTCCTTTATTTTAATCCAAATTTAAATCAAAATAAAACTATTTTATTTTAATTTATCCAATTTTGAATAAAATAAACTATTTTATTTTAATCAAAATCTTTAATCAAAATAAACTCCTTTATTTTAATTAATTATGGAATCCAATTCCATATAAAAAAAAAAATTCTTTATTAAAGGAACCACGGATACTTTTTCTTATTCACAAATAAACTCTTTATTTTTTCATAATATGAAATCTAATTTCATATCTAAATAAACTCCTTTATTTAAGGAAACACGAATTTTCTTTCTATTCACAAATAAACTCCTTTATTTTGAATAATATGAAATCTTATTTCATATTTAAATAAACTCCTTTATTTAAGAAAATTAGGATTCTCTTTCCTATTCACAAATAAACTCCTTTATTTTGAATAATATGAAATCTTATTTCATATCTAAATAAACTCCTTTATTTAAGGAAATTAGAATTCAATTTCAACTCCAATTAGTTATCATGAAATCCAATTCCAACTCTAATTAGTTAGCATGAAATTCTAATTTTAAAATTAAAATAAACCTTTTTATTTTACGATTAAAATAAACATTTTATTTTAAAATTAAATTAAACTTTTTATTTTAAAATTAAAATAAACTTTTTATTTTAAGATTAAAATAAATATTTTATTTTAATTATATAAAATTATTATATATATATATATATATATATATATATAATATTACGTAATATATATTATATATATATAATCACCATTATTCTATACTGAATAAATGAAAAAAAAAAAACGTGAATCCTGTTTACATGAAAATCGTAAATCATAAGCTCCCTTTTCTTGAAAAATGGTTAAGCCACGTAAATCATGTAACTTTTAAATCAAGATGCTGTTCCCCGATTTCCGTACCATCAGAATCTCAAAAAAAAAAAAAAGCAAACTACTACGATTTTTTTTTTTTTTTTTATTTAATTATTATTAATTTTTTTTATTATTATTATTAAATTTTATACAACAAAATAATGCTCAATTAAATTGTTCTAAACACATATCAATATACATATTAAATCTGAACAATTAATAATTCTCACAAAGGTTTGGCTTTGATGCCACTGTTAAGTTTATAATATTCATGAACGCAATCCAATTGCATAAAAGTGCGGAAACGTGGAAAAATCAGAGTTTAAAAAATTTACAAACCATATACCCGGATCACCCTTTATGCGCAATTATTAATTAAACGAAAAGATATGAAGAACAAACATACCCTTGAAGATCCGAGCTTCCTCAGGTACAAGTTCACCTCCAATCCTTTTCGCATTCAACTTGAATCCACCGGGTTTGGTTCCTTCCTTTGATCAACGTTAGCCACCCAAGCGTTTGGCCTCTAGAGGTGATCCACCAAGGAAAAATAAAGAATTCAAGAAGATGGTGTATTTGGCTCAAACCCTAGTTTTCTATCTCTATAGAAAAGGGTACTCTCCAACAAATTAGAATTATGTCATTATAAAAGTCAACAACCACCTCCCCATAATAAGACTCCTCTTATTTATAGATGTGGGCAACCCACCTTAACAATTAAGGAATTGGAATTTATTTAATTAATTAAATTATTTTAATTAATTAAGCTCCCTAATCTTATTAGGGATAATTAATTAAACTCATTTAACTAATTTTCTTTCCTAATCCAATTAGGAATAAATGAGAGTACTTATATTAAATTAATTCCTAAACTCTTTTAGAAATTAAAATAATAATAATTGTAATAATATTAATAAGACTCCTCTTATTAATTTATATTTAATATTTCTAAAATATTAAATAATAAATATTAAGCTATTTAATTTATTCTATCACCATAGATTAAATTAAATATACTTAACATATTATTACGATTATGCCATTAACTTCTTAAATAATTATTCTTCCTTTTATGGTGTGACCCTTTAGGTTCTCCATATTAAACCTATTGTGAATAAATCAATTAGAATAATTCTAATCTTATTTAAATAAATAAATTAAACAATTAATTTATTTAAATAAATAATATTTATTCTACAATAGGGATAAGCCTCCCTAGCGATTAACGACTTTCCGATAATATAGATTTCAACATTAATCATAAAAGAACCTTTTAGTAAATAGTTACTGCGACAATTCAATCCTTCCACCATACAATGTCCCAATTAAATATAAGACATGGAATTTATGTCAAGTCTTATTTTATTTAATTATATGTATTTCGATCCTTAAATGCACAACTCCAAATAATGCAAATTAGAAACTCCTTTCTAATTTCATTCTCCGCTTAACCAAGACTACTGGGTTGTCATTTATCGAATCACATAGGACATTTCTCTTCTTTATTAGAAGTGGTAGATTCTTTATCGATCATACATTATCTCCATGTACAACTTATTATACCCAAGCATACCCTTTGATATACCCTAAGGGTCTTAAGGAATAAGTCAAAGTATAACTCATCATACACAAGATACTATGATGATCTCAAGTCCAAGGATCACTTGTACTACTATCACTACAGAATTCCTATCGACAGCAAATAAAACTCCATTAGGTATTCCTTAGCGAGCCAATGCTCAAAGAACTTATTCTCTAATAAGCACCTACATACTTGCTTTAGTGTCTCCACACAAATGATCATGAGATCAATCATTCTCATCCAATGAGCAAGCGAACGTATGTACCAATCTATCCGGATTCACTAATCCCCAATTTAGTAATCCAACGATTGGGAACTATTTAAGTTTTAAGCTTTCTAAGAATTTAGATCTCATTAGAATGATCATCATCATTATTCTAAAAGCATTGCTTAAAACTATGGGTTTATCACATATTATAAAACAGCATCATGTAGATAATTAAAAGCCTTTAATAAATTAATACTTTTTATTAATAAATGAATAAGATTGTTACAAAGTATATGCTTTATCATCAAACATGATTGGCTTGTGTGCATACTACTTTCAATACATACATTGGAACCACCTGCTGATCATGACCATCTACATTCCCTTCCTCTTCGTTTGCCTGCGGACCATTATTTCCCGGGTTCTCCCTTCAGAATTTACGGTGGCCACCACATCATCATTCGTATAACCTGTACTGCGCTGTGCCACCAATTGAGGTAAAGCTTGATTCATCGCTTTCGATTCACCAAGGTAGCCAATCGAGCATTAATCTGATCATTAGGTTGCTGATTAGGCTGACCCTCACCTCTTCCCCTATTTTTGCCTCGCCTCCCAACAATTCTAGCAGATCTACGAGCCATCTAAGAAAGAGATCACGAATATAAACAAAAAAGATTAGAGACAAATTCGAATATAGCGGATATGATAGCTGAACAGAAAGTTAAACAGAATAAAAACCTAACCTAGAAGTCTACCCATAACTCACAGGTCAAACCTAAATAGGTTTTCTACAAGAAAGAACCTAAGCTCTAATACCAACTCTGTAACACCCCCTTTCCGAAATAGAAAGAGAGGTTACTCAAAACATAACAATACATATGAATTTAATAGCAAGGCTCAAAGCCACAACAGAATAGTCTTAATATCTGATAAATACCACAAGTCAACCATAATAAATATCCAACTATCTCAAACCACAATCTAAAATAATTATTACAATTCCAAATAAACTGACACATCAAGCCTAAACAGAATATTTCAAAACCATTAGAATGAATGGAGCTCTCATCACACTTGCCCTTGATCCCCCTGATTACCTGCTGGAAGAAAAAATATAGCATGAGCCAAATGCCCAGTACGGATATAGAATATAAATAATGAACCGAAATAACTAACTCAATTAAATGAAATGAAACAAAATGAACTGAAATGAAACGAACAAAACTAATATAACGAAATGATAGGCTAAATCAAATGGCTGGGTGTTATTTCATACCAAGCTTAGAACAAAATAGAATATACCATGCCACAAAGGCAAATCAAATAATGCCACACAGGCAAATCAAATACTGCCACACAGGCAAATCACACACATTGGACCACGAATCCAATGCATGTAAAATCAGAAGGTGTGTTTGGCACAAACATCAACAATCCGCAGAACAGAACAGAACAGAAAACTAGGGTCGACCCATACGCCTCCCACAACAAAACACCAAATGGCCAACTCCCATCGAAGCACAAAACGGAGACGCCGTGGACTGATCACACTGCCATGGAAAGTGTCATGCCTCGGTGCCAAGAGGACATGCCTGTGGTACCCCCACAGGTGGTTATAGCTCAGGTATACCCTACGGTATTCTAACAAAGATATAATGTCACAACACATGCGACACAATATCAACACAAAGGGGTTCTAACATGTACATGTTAGATCAAACGAATCATCAACACAAGTCTCAAAAACAAATAAACTAACATGTACCTCACTACGAAAAATCGAAATAAATATTAAACATGATAAACAAGTTCAAAGAGTATAAACATGAGTTCTAAATATCAATGCCCCAAAACAAAACTATCACATGGATTTGAAAAGGAACAGACATGCGAAACAATAACTAACTTCTAAACAAAAACAAAACGAACCAATCAAAATTAAAAGGATTATCGCTGAAGGAGTACGGAATCCGTACCTAGATTAAGTAATGTAATACCCGAAATTTAAATAAAATTATGCTAATCTCCTTTAATTCGATCTAACAAAATAAAAGTAAAATTTATTAAAAATCTAACCATTAATAACATAATATTGTTAAATTTATTATTAAGTAAATTTTATAATTTTATCAACAAAATTAATTAGTTTATTTAAATATACTAAATTTCTAATTCGATTTATAAGTTTGACACTAAAATTAAATAATAACTAGTATATTATATATATATATATATATATATATATATATATATATTCAAATGAAAAATGAGATAAGGAGAAGTCAGTATAGCAGGGTTATTCACACCACAATACAAATTATACTCGCAATTTATGTCTGTTTGTAGGAATCAGTCTTCATTTTTGGCATATAAATATTATATATATATATAAATGCGAGTTAGTGGCCCTGACTGATCTTGTAAGACCCCAACTTTTATGAATAAGGAATAATTTTCATGAAATATATTTTTGAATATTATGGTGTGGATTTGATATAATGTTATAGTTGTGGGTAATATTTACAAATTTTGCAAAGTAAGCAAGTGGTTATATAATATTCGATTGGTCAAGGAATATTCATTTTAATAGGGAATATTCGTACGATGGCACAATCATTGGTGGACCCCCACAACGGAAGTATTGTCGTAGTTAGAAAATGACAGAATTATCATTTTATAAAAATAACGGCGAAAGTGTTACCGTTAAAACTGTTGAACTACCCAGTAGTAAAAGTAAAGTAATACGCGTGGTTGCATAGTAGCACACGGTATTGATTATTGATGCTTACGTGAGAAGTCACTTAGTTATACTCAATTATTGCTATTGTAATTATTGCATCATATCTCTCATATTATTGATTCAATTATTATCACAGTATCATCTGCATAATATGTTATATTATTAAATCAATAATTGAGATGACAAAGTATTCATATTATTAAATTGCAATATTTACAATGTCTAGAAGTTCTGTCAAGGAGATGTTTGGTCATCTAATTGCAAGGCTATAATAAGAGAAATCCTTATCTAAAGCCCCTCTTTCTTGGGAATGACTTGGTAGTTAAATATTGTGAGTTATAATATTAATGATGAATAAGTTTGTGTTGATTAAAGATGAAATTGATAGTTCCATTGTGTTGGAATTATTAGTGTTAGTAGAAATCGACATTTATTTCGATATTAATTGATGTCTAGAAGTTATACTGACCAGTCGGGTAATTAATCGGATAAATGAGCAATTAATTGCTATTATTTCACATGATTATAACTATTTGTTCATATGTGTGTACTATTGATTCAAATTCTTGTACTATTAGGGGAGTTGGTGCAAAATTAATAATACTTGCATGACTAAGTTAAAAATGGAGGTACTATACTGTAATTCGTATTTTTACATGATTATAACTATTGATTCACATAATTGAACTATTGATTCACATTATTTACTATTAGGGGAGGTGATGTAAGTTTGATAATACTTGCAGGACTAAATTAAAAATGAAGAAAAAGATGAAGGTATTATACTGTAATATTTCGAGCCCCAAAACGTGCAATTATCGAAACTATATTTTCCTATAAATAGAAGCTCATTCTTCCTTCATTTCTCACCAATTCACTAAAGCTATAGAGCAATTATTATAGAGAGAAAGAAGAAGAGAAGTCTACTACCTCACTATTCTAGTATCCAGTTTTTTCTAAGGTAAGGGGTATTATTCTTTCGTATTCATGAAGAGAGTTATTTTCTTTAAATACTCGTAAGGGTTGTTATTCTATTCTTTATTATTATGTTGGAATAACCTGTCTATGCAAAGTACCGCATACATGGTGAAATTCTTTTGTTATTCCATTCTTTATTATTCTGTTGGAATAACCTGTCTGTGCGGTCTATCGCATGCCTGGTGAATTCTGTTGTTATTCCATTCTTTATTATTCTATTGGAATATCCTGTCTATGCAGATTACACATGACCTGGTTCCATTCTTTATTATTCTGTTGGAATATCATGTATGTGCGGGTTACGCATGACCTGGTTCCATTCTTTATTATTCTGTTAGAATAACCTGTCTGTGCGAATTACGCACGCCTGGTGAATTCTTCTGTTATTCCATTCTTTATTATTCTGTTGGAATAACATGTCTATGTGGATTACCACATGCATGGTGAATGATCCTTCGTATTCATTCCTTATTAAATTGTGGAAATGATCTGTCTACGTGGATTATCGCATGGCGGGCAAAAATCCATTTGTGGTTTCATATATTCTATTATACTCAGTTGGTTAAAGTTTTCGCTTCTATACTCCATGAAATTAGTTGAATATCCTTGATATTTGCGCTTCATCCAGTATCTTTTCATGGAAATATTCTTCTGAGCATTCTTGAATTTTACTCCACAAAGAAGTATCATGTTGATAATTTGGACGTTATTGATTTCTGGATAAATTAAAATTATAAATCTTTAAAATTTATCCTTGAACTTGTTTTATTGAATTATTATGTCATTGTCATCATCCTCATGCTTATATTGTGATGAAAGTTATCTTTGGCTTACGTGCATAGATGGACTTAGTATGATTATGACCAGGGATTATTCGGTATAATCATAACCGTAATGTGACGAATGATGTGTTAAAAGTTCTCATTGACCAGAGTTCATTGATGGACAGGTTGTTGGTGTGATTATGACCGAGGATTATTCTTATAGATAGTCATAACCATTGATGATTACATAAATATCCTTGGCCGTGATGCAGGGATGATTCGATTTTATTTATTAAGCTGAGTCTCAGTGATAAAGTTGATGAAAAAAATTTTAAATCATAGAAGATGGTAGATTTTATGCTCTACTTGACGCTTCTAATGGATTATTTGTTTCGCTGCAGTTAAACTTGTTGTATATTATATTCTATCAGTTTAACATTGTTGAAGACTAATGATAATTTATTCTGCATTATCTTAGTCATAATATTTCTTCTTGGGCTAGTTGAGCTCACCTTTCTTTCACCGTTCTCTTGAGGAAATGAGAACGAGCGTAATGGGACTAGTCGGGGAACAGAGTAACGGTCCAGATGATAGCATTAGTAGTCCTCACTATTCTGTTAAAAAGTGTGAAAATAAATGTAATGAGGACTCCATTGAGTGTGGATATTGTCTAGATGACAATATTCTTATTAAAACTCTTAGATTATGTTTAGTCATATTTTACACGACTGTTGTATAATTAAGTTGTATTTGAATTTTGTACCATGTATTTGGCGACTCAAGATGGTTGATGTATACCTGTTTTGGGGGCGTCACAGATCTGGGCAAAATCATGAACCTATATATATATATATATATCATAATATAATTAACTAATCTATTAGTTTAGTTATTTATTATTTTATTAGTTGGTGTGCATAATTAAAGTTGTAGGTCATACAAATTGAAAACATCAATGTTGACATGAATGACCACCCACTATTTAATTTCCATACTCTGCAACAAGCTCATAAATAATATAAAATTCCGCAACCCAATTACAATCAACCCCACACCCAAATTCTTTATCAGTGAAAGGGAAAGTAATGAGATCACATACTGACCTTATCTTAATTGGGAGAATCTATTCTTTTTGTTTTTTGTTTTTTTGCTCTTCTACCACTGCCGCATAGATCTCTTCCTCTTTCTATTTTTTTCAGAAAATAATTTGCTTCTCTCTTTTATTTCAAACACTTTGTATCAGATGTATGAAAATTAGGTTTTAGTTGTTTATTAATTAATTAATTAATTTTATTAACTCTCTTAATTTTAATTTAATTTAAAATTACACAAATTTAAATTTAACCCAATTAATATAAGGCCCAAACTAATGTAACCCTCTACTTATTAAAGTCCGCATAAATTAATGACTACTTTGACCCAAAGAAAAGACAAAATCCAATTAAACTATTAAAAAAATAACTAAATAATTTTAAATATTATTTATTTATTCTCTTTTTTTTTACTGGGTATTACAACTGAATAGTAATTACTGTAACAATTATTGAGTAGTGCCTTCTTACGTAAGAATCAATAATTCAAAAATATCATGCAACATCTTGTGTCTTCTTTATGCAACCACGCGACATCGTATTTTAACCACCGTGTATTCCAAAGAAATGTTAATTGGTAACAATTACGTCGTTATTTCTAAAAACTCAAACTTGTCGTTTCCTTCATCCGACAGTTATTCTATTTTAGGGCCCACAAATAGCTGCATCGTCGTACGAGTATTCCCCGACAGCAAGAATATTCCATGACCAAACGAATATTCCCCAACAACAATGAGTATTTTATAGCCACTTGCTTATTTTGAAAAAAAAAATTCATATATCACCCTTACCTTTAACTTTTATCAATTTAACCATTTACTGAATAACAATTATAAGAAAAATTAAATACATTTATTTCATAAAATTCGGGGTCTTACAATCTCCCCTCCTTATGAAATTTCGTCCTCGAAATTTACGTACCTGGTAATTCGAAGAGATGAGAATACCTTGCTTTCTTTTTCGATTGTATTCTCCCGATCATCTCCTCTGTATCATGATTTTCCCAATGCTCATCGGTATTTCAGATATCATTCTAGAATACAGCTTCAAAACAAAGGTGATTTGATATATCACAATTTGTCAACTTAAGTAAGAAAATTCAGCTTAGGTAGGACATACTAGCGAAGGGTTTACTCATCTCTCCCCTCCTAGTTTTATTCCCCAATCTCCGCCAGAGACCATATCCCTAAGCTCTGATACCAACTGTGACGCCCCCAAAATAGGTCCAATCCATCCAACCTATTCTGAGTCGCCAAATACATGGTACAGAAAACAACTACAACTTTATTACTACAATTGTCGTGCAAAATACAACAACACATATGTTGTGAGTTTTGATACAAATATATACCAACTGTGACTCTCATCCCAACCTTGGATAGCACGTCACAATGACACCTTACATAAAGGTACAGTCAATAATTGTTTAGGGAGAACCTCAACAACTATAGACCACCGTTCTATTCTCCTGTTATCCCCGTTCGACCCAGCTACACTCTTATTACCTGAAAGGAATTGTGAAGCAAAAGGGTGAGAAAAAATAGCCCAATAAAGAATAGCATGACTAAAGATAATTAAATTATCAATAGCTTTCGTCAGTAATAAATCAGAGATTTAGATTATATGGTAGATGATAAAACTTTTCAACCATAATTGCAGCGGAATGAGCAATCCATTAGAAGAGTCAGATAGACCATAAAGTCTATTATCTTCTCCAAGTTAAAAGTCCACCAACAATGTTTTATCCCTGTAACATCAATCAACAGTTCCTATCCACAATCATGTGAATAACTCATAATCATATTTGTGGTTCTAAATTCCTATTCTCATCCAGGACGAAGATAATTTACATCACCTATCTTTACATGAAATATCAAAGATCATTGTTATACCAAATCACAGTTCATGTTCATAATCATACTAATAAATTCATTTTTGCACTACGGGCCAAAGATATTCATCAACAGTTCATCTTTTCACTACAGACCAAAGATATTCAACAAAAGGACATCTTTGCACTACGGGCCAAAGATATTCATCAACAGGACATCTTTGCACTACGGGCCAAAGATATTAATCAACAATTCATCTTTGCACTGCAGGCCAGAGATATTCAATAATAGGTCATCTTTGCACTACGGGCCAAAGATATTCAACAACAGGTCATCTTTGCACTACAGGCCAAAGATATTAATATCTCAAAGAAATATATAATCATTTCAGAATTTATATAAACAATAATTATAACCATGTTGATCAATTCACCTTTATACTTAAGCTAATGATAATCGTTTATAAATTCAATGGTCATGATCATACCAGTCAACAATTCATCTTTGCACTACTAGCCAAAGAGAACCCATAGTCACGATCATACCAATAATCTACCCATCTTTACACTCAAGTGAAAGAGAAATTCAATCACCAGGGTTATAAAAATGTTATATATGATAATAAAAATAATATAATCAAAACATGGATTTAATTTCAAGAGCAATATTCATAAATCAACAATAATTTGGTCAGAAAAAGAAACCAATTTTGTCGTGAATAGTACCCTGTGAATAGTAACTCGTGAATAGTAACTCATGAATAATAACTCGTGAATAGTAACTCATGAATAGTACTCCATATTCGTACATAGTACCGTATACGTAAATAATGTCATATACGTAAATAGTGCCATATACATGAATATTGTCGTATACGTGAATAGTAACTCGACACGAAAAGATAAAGTTTCACAATAAAATTCATATCAATATTTATAACACCTTAATCCAAATGTTATAAATCACTTAATAATCTCATAATCTAATATTATTAATATTACAACAATATTTTAATCATTTCTTAAACTTATAAACAATTTATTTTAATTATTTACACTTTACTAATTAATGCATTTAATCATCCTAAAATGCCAAACTAATAAGATTTCATCACCAATAACCAAAACCCTCATCAAAATTTTACATATACCTTATATAGCATTTTCAAGCCATAAAATCTTATTTTTCAATTTTCTTACTTCACATAATATATTTAATTCATTTATTCATAACTAGTCTATTTTCATGAAAAATACCAAATTAGTCCCAAAAAATTTTCTTTTCTGGGATTTAGCATAATATAGTCCCATATTGAACATATATTTTTCTCAGAATTTTTAAAATTCATTTACTATTTTTCATATGACCAAAACTGCCGAATATTTAGACATTTATCATAAAATGTACTTTTGTCCAAAAATTTCGAAATTTACAAAGTATACTTCTGTTATATATATGTACTCCCAATAAAAATTTCACCAATTTTGGAGTTAACCACAAGGAGTTATATGGGTTTACTTTTAAAATAGTCATTTCCCATAAAATTCATAACTCCTAATCTATACATCCAAATATCATTATTTTTGGACACAATCTAGAAAACTCATCAAATTATCATTTTAAATTTTTCCAGAATTTTTGAGGGTCAAAAAAATTACAAAACTGAAAAACATAATAACCCTTACAATCCCTTACCTCAAAAGAGCAGTATTCTTGACTGGAATGTCAGATGTAAAGTCGAAGGAAACTTGCACTAAATAGAAATTCTCAAAGTATCTAAATACTCACAAAATTACGCTCGATAATATAGAGAGAGAAAACTTATGTTTCTGATGTGATTTTCAATTCTAACTTAAGCGCCTATTTATAGGAAAATGCTAGAACGCTAAAGGAGACTAAATTAATAAAATAATATTTTTTTTATTCCTTCACTTCTACGCCCACCCATTTTGATCAAACAAGCCAGCCATCTTTGAAAGAATTTTCAGCCCACATGTTTTGAAAAAAATAAAAGTGGATCCCACCCATAATTTTAATAAAAATATTTAATTTCTGAAACTTCAACAATTCATAATAAATAGCCCTTTTATCAGAAAAATACAAATTTTATGTCCATTCCATATGAAATCGAATTCTCTACAACTTTGTAGCTTTAAATTTTTCTAAATTCCAAACAGAAAATGTCCGAAATCCACATACGGACGATTTTCAACACCTCTTAAAATTCATAACAAATCATACGTTAATTTTTAACGGTTCAAAATTTGTGTACATATACTCAACTTATATATGTATAACATATCCAAAAATCACAACGATCCAACGGTTGAATCAAAATTATAACTCACGCAATAGAGTTTTAAGAACACCAATTTGATTTTTGAATACCTCCAATCCGACAAAATACTGATAAAACACCTCAACATTAATTCCTTCATTTATAACCACATAAAATAAATATTTTCCTATCCATCATTTATGTCCACATAAAATAAATATTTCCTTATCATATAAATCAATAAATAATTATTCACAAATAATATTACAGAATCACAATAATGAGAACCAGGCCATTCCCAGGAAAGAGGGGGCTTTCTGATAAGGATTTTTCCTTACTGGCGCGCAATTAGGTGACCAAACCTCTCCTTGACAGAACTTTTTAGACATTGCCAATAATGTTATCTAATAATATTATTCAAATAATATGAATTATTGATCTGATAATGGGAAATACTGTGCCGTGACAATTATTGAAAGAACAATAATATAAAATATCAACGTAGCAATTATTGAATCAATAAAATAAAATACTAGATAGTATCAATAATTCAAAAATACTGTGCAATACCGTGTTCTACTGTGCAACCACGCGTATTACTGTATTTTAACCACCAGGTATTCCAACAATGTTAACGGTAACAATTACGTCGTTATTTATAAAAACTCAAACTTGTCGTTTCCTTCATCCGACAGTTATTCTGTTTTGGGGCCCACAAATGGCTGCGTCGTCGTACGAATATTCCCCAACAGCAAGAATATTCCATGACCAAATGAATATTCCCCAATAACAATGAGTATTTTATAGCCACTTGCTTATTTTGAAAAAAAATTCATATATCACCCTTACCTTTAACTTTTATTAATTTAACCATTTACTGAATAACAATTATAAGAAAAATTAAATACTTTTATTTTCGGGGTCTTACAGAAACCCTAAGCTACAGGAACCTCCACCAGCGAGGAGTGATGCCATCATCGTCCCCATGGATAGGTATCCAAACCTAACAGGCTAATGGGACGCAGATATGGAGGCCTCTCATAGGCCCAAAATTACCAACACAAGAGCAAACATCTGCGGTCAGTCAACACTCTTAACCCGAATAAGGGAAATCAAAAGAGAAATACTCACCAGGAAAATCCTAAAATCCTAGCCAAGCCTCTGTCAAGCCCTGCGAGCGCATGCGCATTCCCTTGAAGAAATAGGCAAGGTATAGGAGCTCCAATCATACTCTCCAAAATGGTCCACCTCATGTGTAGCGTTGACTAATGCGAACGACACCATGGAAGAGTTATCTGCTATGAAACAATCCTGAAGGATGACCAAGAACAATCGCTGAAGAATGCGGTCCCTGACTCTCCTATCATCGGGAAATAGCTCACTCAACGCCCCACCAGTGGTGTCTATACTCAAAGGACTAGCACGAACTGTCCTGCCTTTGTGCGCCTCATCCTGGACTCCTAGTAAGGATCTAACGGTAGTAGGGGAAATGTTAGCCACACAAGGCACTAACGCCCCTGAAAACTCCATACCGGTGATAAACCGCCAATCCATCGGCGTCATCATCACCTCGTAGTCCAACAAATGAAGAGACTGAGTCTGGTAAAACTAGCGCTCAGATAATGCCCTGAGGTAACCCCAGGGAAAATGACGGGTGAGGATGGAAAAGAATGCCTTGAAACCCCAAGAATACACAATCTCTCGGTACTCTAAGTGAAGAGTCTGGTACAGAGAGTGTATACTGAATCAGTTCCCTAGAGGCTGCATAAAGCTGGGAACCTGCATCACAAATGTAAACCAACATCAGAACCCTTGCTCCTCATCTATAGGAAAAAGAAAGATCAAACGCAGCTTTTACCTCGTTTACATGTAAGTAGACTGAGGGGTGGCAACTCAAATCATCCAGAAGCTATGGATTCATCACATTTATGGCTGGAAGAACCCTGCGGGGAATAGAAGCAGTAGGAGCGAGAGCCGTAACTGGTACATCCTTATCCTCATCCTCATCCTCAACATCCGGTACCTTAACCCGGATAGGACGAATAACTGACTCAGTCAACCAACGAGGTTGTCGGGCTGGGTGAGGCTGATGCACATCAGAAGCTTTCCTCCTCACACCTGAAGAGGTCCTGCAGGAGCTGCTCAGTTGGTTTGGATTCATATATTTGGACACAAGTCTCCAAATCACCTCAAAAAGGGTGTCATAACTTTTACCTTGGATCTTTTTAAATGCATTTTATGTCTATATGTATGCATGCATTACTTTAACATACGCCTACATTAGAGTTAAAAATACATGTTCATTCAATGCCTAGACTCATGGAAAAATTTTGCTCGAGTCTCCTTTGTAAAAAGGACTATCCACATGCACGTAGGCATGACTAGGTGACCATTTAGTAGCACACTAATCCACAGTCATAAACATCTTATATGCATGAAAAACATCTAAGTCATAATCTGTAAAGGTAGTTTAATTACTAGGATTACTTTATTTTACTACATTTTCTCATTTATCCTCAAATAGGATAAGAAATAGCAGAAAAAGGTGCAAATTTGACTGCTTCGAAAGTTAAATTTTTTTTCACATCAATACATTCAGCATGGTTAAATACTAACATCTACTGTGTTGAATAATTTTTATCAAGTCATATGAGCATGCATATTCACTACTATGTGTTTAAAAGCATTTCATGTGATAACTTACTTTCCAACAGACAAAACTGGAAAAGAAGACATGCATACGTTACCAGGATAGTGCAAAACATTTGTACGGTGATGGATTTTGCAGATAACGGCCCGAACTTAGTAGATCTAAAGAAGAACTCTCGGATTCTCTGTGTGACTCAACTTAAAAATGACTTATGAACAGGAAATGACCATCAAATACACCTACGGTGGCATAGATGTATATGTGGGCGCCATGAGTTTATCTGCATGTTGCCACGAATCTATCTCACATTGTTCTTGGGTCTACCTACGACTATCATAGGTGGGTCCCACCCCTCCAACTTGATCCAATTTGAGTTGCAAAGGAGGTCCCACAAGCTAAAAAGTTAAATCAGGAAAAAAGACGCTACGCGATTAAGTGGAAAAGCCTAAAATCCTGGTTTTCAGAGACTAAACTACGGATCTACATATCACTCATTGGTATTCACCCAAACAAAGGGTTCACAAAGTCGATGATCATAGCTATTGCAAACTACATTTGGCAATACCTCACAAAGGTCCAATGCCATCAATTTAAGGTTGTGATTCCAATTGCAACCATACCTTTCATCAAAAACCTCTCCCCAGCGGAGACTTCATACAGCTTTAGCCGTTGAAGTACATTTCAACGAAGGTCAAGCAACATTGACGTTATTCAGCCGTTGGCATGTAAATCCAGTGAAGCATCGGTGATGGTCCGACAATTTCAGCCGTTGAAGTACATTTCAATGAAGGTCAAGCAACCTAAACGTTATTCAGCTGTTGGCAAGTAAATCCAGTGAAGCATCGACGATGGTCCGATGATTTCAGCCGTTGAAGTACATTTCAATGAAGGTCAAGCAACCTTAATGTTATTTAGCCGTTGGAAAGTAAATCTAGCGAAGCATAGGTGATGGTACGATGATTTCAATCGTTGAACTACATTTTAACGATGTTCAAGCAACCTTGACATTATTCAGCCATTGGCAAGTAAACCCAACGAAGCATCGGAGGTGGTCCGATGATGTCATCCATTGTAGCACATTTTAGCGAAGGTCAGATGGTCCTGACATTATTAACCGTTGGCAACTAAACCCAGCGAAGCATCGGAGGGAGTCCGATGACAGTAGCCGTTGAAGGACATTTCAATAAAGGTCAGGCAGCCTGACGACACCAACTATTGGCAGTAATTCCAACAAAACACTGGAAATACTTGGCGATACAAACCAGGAAAACCATCCTCATCGGGGAGGACCGATGATGGAATCTGTTATACAAGTCTACATCAGATAAAGCATAATTCCCCCAAAAGTTTCTTGTATATGAGAAGTACATCTCTAGTGGGAAGTCTATACTAAGGATTAAGGACTTTGGTGATAACCCCAATGTTAACGTCCTGGAGGTTCCTGTGAGCTTTCGAGTAGACATCCAATTAAGTAGTTCATCAGGATCATCAGTGATAGTTTCATTCCCCAACAGAAGTTATGGGAACAGACAGTCATCACATCCCGTTGGGAAATGGTCTAATAAACTAAATTCCTACATTTGCATCATGCTGCATTACATTGCATCATGACTATCTTGTCATATTTCAAGTGTCTACAAACCTTGCATTCCTGTTACTAACCTTGCAGGAGGGTAAAATCGTCTTCCAGAGATAACCTTGGAAGTTAAATCAGTTCAATCCCAGAGATAACCCCGGAATCCTCAATTTTCAATCTCAGAGACAACCCCGAGATACTCAGTTTTAATCCCAGAGACAACCCCGGGAGATTCAGTTCCAACCTCAGAGATAACCCCGAGGGATGCAGTTCCAGATCCGAAGATAACCCCAAAAAAGTCTGTTCTAACCCAAGGAGTCCGTTCTAACCTCGGAGATAATCTTGAGGCACTCAGTTCTAACCTTGGAGATAACCCCGGGAGGTCAGACACACCTCAGAGATAACCCTGAGGACATTCAACGCTCACAGAAGTCCAATCTCAAAGATAACCCTGAGCAACGACTACTACATCTGCACCGAGCCAGAGATAACCCTGGTGAGGGGAAAAATCATCATTTTTCCATCTCGATACTATATTTGCGCCGTCTCAACATCATTTTAACCCATATTTCATATGAAGTGTCCCACAAGAACCATAGCTCAAAATTTTGAGTGACTACTACGCAAGATATCACACCGAATAGAATTTGAAGACTTGAAGATCTGGTCATGGACCCATCTTCCCGGCTTCGTACAACCTCTTATCCCATGTCATTGTGTAGCTCTCGACCAAAGCATTCCAAAAAGGTATAACACGCCTTAATCGGATGCCCGGATTAAAAGTTAAGAAAGTTCAAAATCAAATCTAGCGCGTTGCAGAGTGCACGTGCTTGAGACTAACAAGACCCGTAGAACACAGGGTACCCCGCAAGGCCACCAGGTGAACTAACGTCTTTAAGTGGTTAGACTCAGGGCTCCCCCTCTATAAATAGAGGGCTTGGGGTGGCCATTTTAAGAAGAAAAAGATCGAGGAAACCCTGTCTATTTCACTTTGTACACCCCTCTATAGTGCTCCAAACTGACTACTTCTTTTTCCTAAACACTTGTGAGCTCGTGTTTTACCATATATTGAAATTTAACTGGTGGAAACCGAGTATTCATTCATTAAAAGCTATCTGAAGTCTTCTTTGGCAGTCCATTATAAGACATTTCATATTTTTAAGCTTTTTCTCACTTTTATACCTACATATATATTCACGTTGAGAGTCGTGTTGCGTGGGTATGCCCAGATCATCGATCAGTGGCTTTTATTGCTTTCATATATATAAATACTTATATATATATATAACTATTTATCAGCCTGGGGGTTATATTTGCCTAAATCTGGCTATTTCTCAGTTTAACCAGTTTATGGTGACTAAACTGGAATCGTTAAAGCTGGAATGCTTATATTTACTCAAATCTAATTCATTTTCTAGCTTTTGCTACGGGCTAGATTTGTTCCAATCTGGCCATTCCACACTTTAATCAGTTCATGGTGACTAAATTAGAATCGATGAAGCTGAAATAGTTTAGATTTCTTCAAATCTAGATCTTGTTTTAGCTTTTGTACATATTGCTTTATCGTGTGAGCCTAGGAATCATGTGATCACAGATTCAGTTCCTGAATCTAGACTCAGTACCCGTGACGGACATTTTCAGCTACAACCAGCTTGTAAATTATTCACGGTGTCTGAATTTCCTTAGATAGCTCTCATGCCCACAAGGAGTTTGGCATTGCTATGTATTTTATTTTCTCAAAGATGTTTCACATCTCAAAAATAATAAAAGAAAACAAGCTGAACATATAATAAAATGAAAGTATCAAAGGCCTCAATTATTATTATTGAGCACAAGGGTTTTAAAAACCTATTTTACAAAACATCATTGTCATATCTCTTAAAATTGAATTTTTATACAAAAGTCAAACCCTTCGTATATAGGTGCGAACGAGGCATAGCACTACTTCCAAAGTACTGCACGTAAACCTACACACACACATTCAGATAAAAGTTTAAATTGAAAAGTGGTGGTAACTGTGTTATCACGGAAGTCGGGGGGTGCCTAATGTTAGGTTTGTAATATTCATGAATGCAATCAAATTGCACAAAATAAGCAGAAACGTGTAAAAATCAGAGTTTTAAAATTTTACAAACCATATACCCGTATCATCTTTTATGCGCAATTATTAATTAAACGAAAAGATATGAAGAACAAAAATCATACCCTTGAAGATTCGAGCTTCCTCAGGTACAAGTTCACCTCCAATCCTTTTCGCGTTCAACTTGAATCCACCGGGTTTGGTTGCTTCCTTTGATCGACGTTAGCCACCCAAGTGTTTGGCCTCTAGAGGTGATCCACCAAGAAAGAATAAAGATTCAAGAAGATGGGTGTTTGGAAAAACCCTAGTTTTCTATCTCTATAGAAAAAGCGTACTCTCCCAACTATTGGAATTACGTGTGTTGTGAAAAAGTCAACAACCTCTACACCCATAATAAGACTTCTCTTATTTATAGATGTGGGCAACCCTCCTTAACAATTAAGGAGTTGAGTTTTATTTTAATTAATTAAACTCCTTTAATTAATTAGGCTCCCAATCTTATTAGGAATAATTAATTAAACTCTTTTAATTAATTAGTCTCCTAATCTTATTAGGATATTTGAGAGTACTTTTATTAATTAATTCCCAAACTCCTTTAGGAATTAAATAATAATAATAGTAATAATAATAACAAGACTCCTCTTATAATTTATATTTAATATTTCTAAAATATTAAATAATAAATATTAAGTTATTTAATTTATTCTATCACCATAGATTAAATTAAATATAATGTAACTTATTATTACGATTATGACATTAACTTCTTAAATAATTATTCTTCCTTTTATGGTGTGACCCTTTAGGTTCTCCATATTAAACCGGTTGTGAATAAATCAATTAGAACAATTCTAATCTTATTTAAATAAATAAATTAAACTAATAATTTATTTAAATAAATAATATTTATTCTACAATAGGGATAAGCCTCCTAGCGATTAACAACTTTCCGGATAATATAAATTTCAACATTAATCATAAAAGAACCTTTGAGTAAATAGTTACTGTCTAATTCAATCCTTCCACCATACAATGTCCCAATTAAATATAAGAGCATGGAATTCTTTATCGAGCCCTTATTTTATTTAATTATATTTATTTTGACTCTTAAATGCACAACTCCAAATAATGCAAATTAGAAACTCCTTTCTAATTTCATTCTGCCTTGGCCAAGGACTACTGGGTTGTCATTTATCGAATCACATAGGACATATCTCTTCTTTTACTAGAAGTGGTAGATTCTTTATTGATCATACATTATCTTCATGTACAACTTATTATACCCAAGCATACCCTTTGATATACCCTAAGGGTCTTAAGAAATAAGTCAAAGTATAATTCATCATACACAAGATACTATGATGATCTCAAGTCCAATGATCACTTGTACTACTACCACTATAGGAATTTCTATTGACAGGCAAGTAAAACTCCATTAGGTATTCCTTAGCGAGCCACATTCAGTGAACTTATTCTCTAATAAGCACCTACATACTTGCTTTAGTGTCTCCACACAAATGATCATGAGATCAATTATCCTCATCCAATGAGCAAGCAACGTATGTACCAATCTATCCAGATTCACTAATCCCCAATTTAGTAATCCAACGATTGGGAACTATTTTAGTTTTAAGCTTTCTAAGAATTTAGATCTCATTAGAATGATCATCATAATTATTCTAAAAGCATTGCTTAAAACTATGGGTTTATCACATATTATAAAACAGCATCATGTAGATAATTAAAAGCCTTTAATAAATTAATACTTTTTATTAATAAATGAATAAGATTGTTTACAAAGTATATGCTTTATCATCAAACATAATTGGCTTGTGTGCATACTACTTTTTCCTAACACCTTCCCTCCGCTTAATCAAACCCCCGGACCCTAACGAATTTCAGTTTTGCAGACCAGTTAAACAGTGTCACATTACTAGGTCTATGTACAAACCATTTTTCGATTGAGTTGGTGCAACCATTTAAAAATACCAACTAGCGACTCTTACAGTCAAATTGTCGACATATACATGTCGGACCTTTTCAAACTTATTTTTTCAAACAAATCTCACCTAACATGAGAACACCAAAAGACAAGAATAGAAAAGGACAAATAAAAATCCCGACGTCGATAGAGATATCCTATTATTTTTTCAAAAACACTTTCACAAAAAGGGGCAAATTTTTTTTAAAAATTGCATGCATGTATATATCCGAATATATATGCATATAATTATATATGTATGAAGAACATTAAATGGAAGGCTTATAAGCCTTTGACCGTTTTTAAGGAATTGAGGGGAGGACCGGTACTATATGTACCGATTATTAGTACGGTCCCGCATCCCGCATGGTCATTTACGGCTTCCTTACTTTCTTCTTTCTTTTAGGATGCCAACTAGATTATTACTCACCATTTAGATTATAATTTTAAATTTATTTTCTTTAGAGAGGGATGGGGAATATTATAAAGTAGTAGTAATATTTTAGGGGATAAATACTAATAATTACTATCTCCTTTTAAAATTAAAAATATAATTTCACGATTGTGTATTAAATTTTAAAATTAGTTGACTCATAAAAGTTTATAATAAAATAAATTTGTGACTAAGTTTTTGTTATATACTATACAATTATAATAATTTTATCAACTAAAATTAAATAAATTCATATCAATTTGAAGTTTATACAATATAATTTTTAATCAACTCATCACTACTATTATAATATCAATAACCAATTAAAAAGTTTCACATAAATAGAAAACATACTTCCTCTTATAATGAGCGAAAATAATTTCAATTAATAAATGAAACGATTATGCGATTTTTATAATTTTTTCATTAATATCAATAGATTTTTATAATTTTTTTCATTAATATCAATAGACAAAGATTTTTTACGGTTAAACGAAAGATTGTTCGATTTTTATAATTCTTAACTCATTGTTTGTTTTTTTTTGAAACAAATTACATGAGAAAAGAAGAGAAATAATATGTTGTCGAAACATAGTCCCATTAACGTGCAAAAAAATTATATGAATTCTAATAGGTGATAAAATTATAAGAAATATTTTTAATTTATAATTAATGTGATTTAATGGGAATCAAGATTTTTAGCTTATTTATCAAACAAACTAATTAAGTTAATATATAATTAGTAATTGTTTAACAAATTAATTTGAAGTCTCAGTAAATTAAATTTAAAATTATAATCTAATGGTGACTAATCTAAATGGTGAGTAATAATCTAGCTTGCATCCTAAAAAGAAAGAAGGAAGTAAGGAAGCCGTAAAAAGGGGTGACTACCATACTAATGACCGGTACATATAGTATCGGTCCTCCCCTCAATCCATTTTTATGAATGTTGAAAGATTAAATTTGGGACATGCCTTTTGGGACAAAAAGAATGCATGGAAATAGAATTAATGACACTTATGCTACGTTTGGATCGATGGAATAGGAGGGAGAATGGAATGAATCATTCCATTGAAATGATAAAAATGTTGTTTGGTTTGTTTATTCCAACGGAATAATGTATTCTTGGTGGAATAGGTGTTAACTTAAATTATAATTTTTATTCCTGGAAGGGAGTCAGGAATAACTTATTCCATCTATTATTTTTAAGTAATTGACAAATATGTCCCTTAAAAGAAATACTTATCTTTATTAAAAGAAATACCTCCTTCCCCTTACCCACCCCCACCCCCACCCCCACGCCCACGCCCACGCCCACACCCTACCAACCTACCCCCACCTCACCCCACTCCACCCCACTCACCCCACCCCACCCCACTACCCCCACCTACCCCACCCCACCTTACCTCACTCCACCCCACCCCACTACCCCCATCCCACCCTACCCCACCCACCCTACCCCACTCCACCCCACCCACCCCCTACCAACCTACGCCCACCCCACCCCATTACCCACCTACCCCCACCCCACCCCACCCCACCCTACCAAGCACTTCACCCATTATATGAAAAAGTATAGTAAAAAAAAGAAGAATATAATTATAAAAAAAATCTAGAGAAATATGTGTTAAATTTTTAATATAAATTGAATTTAAGTTAAATTTGAACATTTGGGGCTATTTAAGTCACTTTTTAATTATTTATTTCATTCTTAGATGTATTCTTAACATCAACCAAACATGTACATGGAATATTAAAAAATCATTTCATTCCCTTCTTTATTCCATTCCCTCATCTATTTCATTCCCTACTCTATTTCATTCCTTCAATCCAAACGTAGCATTATATTTGAACAACTTCTCTTGTTCCATCCGTAGATAATATAATTGTCTTCATGAGCCCACACGTTTTTTTAGAACAAAAGATTGCATTATATGTTGAGAATTGCTTGACCAAATTTAATATTACCATGTGGGCATTTAATAAACCAAATTGACTAAAATTTGCTTGGGCGATAATTTGAAATCATCAGCATGTGGCAATCCGCGTGAAAATTGCTTTACTCTAACCGGACCATTAAAATTAAATCAAAGCAATCTCAGCCATTGAATTTTAAAAATTATCTTTTTGCCCCAAATTTTAAAAATTCATAAATATGAGGCACTTTCATTTATTTTTCTTTGCCAATTCACCTGAAAAGAAAAGTTTACTATCTTTACCTACATACTCTCTCTAAAAAGTTTTCTATATCTCTTCTTGTAAAAATTCTGATCATTTAAGAAGAGGAAATTGATCCAAGTAATTAAGATAAGTTATTTAATTTAATTTATTTGAATTATCTCTTACTTATTTAAATTTATAGATATACAAATATAAATTATTATACACAATTATATATATTTATATTTCATCTATTTATCAACTAAAAAGTCAATACTCAGATACCGAGACTGCGGAGATATTCCTCTTAAGTGAAGAAATTAGACCGTATGATTTCTCAAAGTCGTTAGTGGCTTTTTATTGATATTATTTATATAAATATTGTAAAGTAGATCCACTTGATAGTTCAAAACAACCCCAAGATATTCTTCTAGTAGAGAGTGAATCATCTGAATAGGATTTGAACATCTAAGTGATCTATCGAAAATATTTATATAAATATTAATTGTGAAACTATAAATTTTGACAGTATTTAGATACCGAGACTACAGAGATATTCCTTTTAAGTGATGAAATCGGACAGTACGATTTCTCAAAGTCCTAAGTGGCTTTATTTATAATCATTCACATAATAGATAAAATATTTAATATATATTCTTTGAGTTAAACAAATATATTTGTTATATCAAGTATTGTTTAACTGATTCATTCACTATACTTGATAATTATAGTTTAACTGATTCATTCATAACGATTTATTTACTATATTTAATATCACCATCATCACAAGTATTTGATCATAAATTCATTTATTCATAAAATACTTGTTACATAATATAAAAAGTTATTTGAACTTTTATATCACAAACTTAAGTGAATATATCTGCTTAAATATTAGCATATTTGATTCAAAGCTTAAAGTAATTTATCTCCTTAATCGAAGCATCTTTACTTTAAATATATAAAAGTTATTTAAATATCTATATTTGAAAGATATATCTTTTTAATCCATAGAAATACATTCTTTATTATAAAGATTAAATAATTCTTTATAAAATTGCATTAAACTTTATATCAACTTATACGAAGCACTTTTGAGCTAAACTAAACTTGATATATTTGCTTGATCAAAAAGCATATTTAAACAATTATAAAAGTTATATAAACTTTTATAACTGAGTTGAAATTCACATATGCTTACATAAGAAGCATATCACACATATAAAAGTTATTGAACTTTTACTTGATCTTTAATTGTTACCTGCTTATTTTAGAAGCATATATGTATCAAAAATTTTGTAAAAAAGGAAAAGTAAGAGTTAGTTTATTTTATATATCTGTGAGAAAGACGAGTATTTCTTCGACCAAGATAATAGTCTTAGAGAGGTCAGTTGGGAGTTGGGTCTCTAGTGAACTTATGAGGTGAGTAAGAGGCTGTTGTTTCAAGACCAGATGATAGAATAAAATTAAACTCAAAAGAAGTACAACTAAGCTTGACGAGGGAGCTGAGAGCTTGATGTCCAAGATAGATTAGTTGAGAATAATTGGAAGTTTATCTCTAAAGCTTTATAAAGGCTTCTACGCCTGTTGAAGGAGTTTTTATTACAAGAAGTAATAGGATCTCAAGTCCTGGAGAGGAGCTTGAGACAAGATGTAACAACATACTTGGGATGTATGTTGTGAACTAGACAAGTTTATGTACATTGTGTGATTGAATTTTTATTGTCTTGCATATCAATTTCTAACACTGCAAATTAATTATTCAAAAAGGCATAAGATAATTTTTTTAATCTGTAATAATTTATTCAACCCCCTTCTAGATTATTATTGAACTTTCAGGGAAATGATCCATAGCATGTATTTTCTACGGATGAAAAATGGACAAATAACATTTTCACTATACATTACATAATTTAAGGGCTCAGATTTAAAACACAATTTCGTCATTCGCTAGTTCAGCTAGCGGACACAATTAAAAAATATTTGAACAAGTATGCCCCCATATCACCCCCAAATCCATTTTCATTTTTTAAAACCCCGTCAGCTAGTTGAAGTAGCGGAACTCGAAAATTGAAAAACCAAATTTGATACTAAAATCGTCAAAACCCACACGCGATTCCTCTGTCAAAAACCCGAAACTCTGCTGTGATTCCTATATAAAAAACCCAAAACCCTGCTGCGATTTTGAAATCGTCTCTCATCGAATTATTTCTAATCCTCCTTCACATCCTCACCATCATTGTCGTCATCACCTGCTGCGCCGCCTCCTCCTCCGGCGCAAGAAAATGGTATGCAGCCCACATGGTGGCTACTTTCCTCACTATGATATTTCAAAGCTCTGTTTCTGTGCCGAATTTCAGTATGATCAAGTAATTTGAATTCTTATGTTAGGGAAGAAGATAGGAAGATGATCTTAAAATTGGCTGGTGGGTTATGTGTTATAATCTGACTGAAAGAATTTTTTGGCTTTGTCTTATCAATTTTCGCATTGAATTAGGGGTGAGAAAAAAAATCTATCCGCAAGTACTACTAGCGGATGGTATTTTTCTAATATTAATCTCCTCCGTTCTTTTCAATATTGTACTGTACAGACATATTTTATTATATATATTCAAAATATACCCAAAACACTATATTATGTAAAAATTCAAGTTCCATAATTTTTTTTAAGTGTTTTAAAAAAACCAAAAAAAAAGTTCCAGACCTGATCCAATTCCTATATATATATATATATATATATATATATATATATATATATATATATATATTTAAAAAACACGTTTCACACCTTTATCCTCCCAAATCAGAGCTTCTCCTCTAAGAAATCACTCAAGCTTCTCTCCTCTCGTAGCGATGAAATTGCTCGAGCTCCCCCATCAGAAATTTGAAAGTAGTATGCACACAAGCCAATCATGTTTGATGATAAAGCATATACCTTTTAACAATCTTATTCATTTATTAAATAAAGAGTATTAATTTATTAAAGGCTTTTAATTATCTACATGATGCTGTTTTATAATATGTGATAAACCCATAGTTTTAAGCAATGCTTTTAGAATAATGATGATGATCATTCTAATGAGATCTAAATTCTTAGAAAGCTTAAAACTAAAATAGTTCCCAATCGTTGGATTACTAAATTGGGATTAGTGAATCCGGATAGATTGAGTACATACGTTAACTTGCTTTCATTGGATGAGGATGATTGATCTCATGATCATTTGTGTGGAGACACTAAAGCAAGTATGTAGGTGCTTATTGGAGAATAAGTTCACCGAGCGTTGGCTCGCTAAGGAATACCTAATGAAGTTTTAGTTGCTGTCGATAGGAATTCTGTAGTGATAGTAATACAAGTAATCCTTGGACTTGAGATCATCATAGTATCTTGTGTATGATGAGTTATACTTTGACTTATTCCTTAAGACCCTTAGGGTATATCAAAGGGTATGCTTGGGTATAACAAGTTGTATACGTGGAGATAATATATGATCAATAAAGAATCTACCACTTCTAATAAAGAAGAAAATGTCTATGTGATTCGATAAATGACAACCCAAGTAGTCCTTGGCGGCGAGAATGAAATTAGAAAGGAGTTTCTAATTTGCATTATTTGGAGTTAATGCATTTAAGAGTCGAAATACATATAATTAAATAAAATAAGACTTGACAAGAATTCCATGTCTTATATTTAATTGGGACATTGTATGGTGGAAGGATTGAATTGTCACGGTAACTATTTACTCAAAGGTTCTTTTATGATTAATGTTGAAATCTATATTATCCGGAAAGTGTCGTTGATCGCTAGGGAGGCTTATCCCTATTGTAGAATAAATATTATTTATTTAAATAAATTAATTGTTTAATTTATTTATTTAAATAAGATTAAATTGTTCTAATTGATTTATTCACAACCGGGTTTAATATGGAGAACCTAAAGGGTCACACCATAAAAGGAAGAATAATTATTTAAGAAGTTAATGGCATAATCGTAATAATATGTTATGTATATTTAATTTAATCTATGGTGATAGAATAAATTAAATAGCTTAATATTTATTATTAAATATTTTAGAAATATTAAATATAAATTAATAAGAGGAGTCTTATTAATATTATTACAATTATTATTATTATTTTAATTTCTAAAAGAGTTTAGGAATTAATTTAATATAAGTACTCTCATTTATTCCTAATTGGATTAGGAAGAAAAATTAGTTAAAGAGTTTAATTAATTATCCTTAATAAGATTAGGGAGCCCTTTAATTAAAAGGGTTTAATTAAATAATACCTTATTTTAATAGGGTTACTTGATATCTTTATAAGAGGTCTTATATCGGATATCAAGACTACGTTATAATTCCATGGTTGGAGAGTACGCTCCTTTTTTATAGAGATAGAAAAACTAGGGTTTAGTCAACTACCCATCTTCTTGAATCCTTCTTCTTCCTTGGTGGATCACCTCAGAGGCCAAACACTTGGGTGGCTAACGTTGATCGAAGGAAGGAACAAAACCCGGTGGATTCAAGTTGAGCGAAAGAATTGGAGGTGAACTTGTACACGAGGAAGCTCGGATCTTCAAGGGTATGATTCTTGTTCTTCAATTTTTTCGTTTAATTAATAATTGTGCATAAAGGGTGATCCGGGTATATGGTTTGTAAAATTTTAAACTCTAAATTTTACACGTTTCCGCTTACTTTGAGCAATTTGATTGCGTTCATGAATATTACAAACCTAACAGTGGCCTCAGAGCCAAACCTTTATGCAAATTATTAATTATTTTAATTTGATATGTATATTGATGTGTTTAAAACAATTTAATTGAGCATAATTTGTTGTATAAAATTTATTTTTTTCAAAAAAAAAAAGAAGGGTGAAATCAGTTCGTAGTTTTATAAAAAAAAAGAGGTTATTTGATTTCGGTAATCCTGATTCTTTTTCTACCGAATCTGTGTTTGATTTTATCACGTGATTTTATCGCTACGGTTTTTTTTTTTTTTATTGTTTTTCGGGTGATTTTATCCGTAAGTAATCTTGTTAATCGATTCACACTCTCACGTGGCCCGTGATAATGAATAAGATTTATTTAATCATGTTAATATTATATAATATATATGATAGTTAACTCCCATGTGCCCAGGATCAGATCATCAGGATTCAAGATTCATGTAATCATATTATATATATTATATATATATATATACTAACCGTATTATATATATATATATATATTCTTAATTATTTTATAATTAAAATAAAATTTATTTTAATCTTAAAATAAAAAGGTTTATTTTAATCTTAAAATAAAAAGTTTATTTTAATTTTAAAATTAGAATTTCATGCTAACTAATTAGAGTTTGAATTGGATTCCATGCTAACTAATTGGAGTTGAAATTGGATTCTATGTTTTCTTAAATAAAGGAGTTTATTTAAATATGAAATAAGATTTCATATTATTCAAAATAAAAGAGTTTATTTGTGAATAGGAAAAAAGAATCGATCTTTCCTTAAATAAAAAGAGTTTATTTAGATATGAAATAAGATTTCATATTATTCAAAATAAAGGAGTTTATTTGTGAATAGGAAAGAGAATCATGTTTCCTTTAATAAAGGAGTTTATTTTTTTTACATGGAATTGGATTCCATAATTAATTAAAATAAAGGAGTTTATTTTGATTAAAATTTTGATTAAAATAAAATAGTTTATTTTATTCAAAATTGGATAAATTAAAATAAAATAGTTTTATTTTGATTTAAATTTGGATTAAAATAAAGGAGTTTATTTTGATTCAAAATTAGATTTTATACCAACTAAATTTGCCCATTAAATGATATCAATATATATATTGAATGTTTATTATTCATCGGATGAATGTTATGTATTGATGCGTATGGTGATATGTATGATAATAAATGAGATTGATTATGGACAATTGACGATGTGATTGGATTTTATTTTAGTTGGATGCATGAATGTATGAGTTTTATTAAATGGGGTTACTGCGTACCTCGCCTTCTCTAATTTTTTCTCGAATGTAAATTCTATCCCCCTCCTATGTACTTCCCTTGATAGCGATCAAGGTTTCTATTTATTTTAATTAGTTTTGTAATAGGAATAGTTAGAATTAATTTTGAAAAATTGGAGATCAAAAAGCAAGCAGGCGCTTGAGCTTGAAGACCCGTTTGTAATGGAGCTGGGTTTAAATGTAATAGTTATATTGAAATATTAATTCTTGCACCCCTAGGGTTTGACCTTTTGGTTCACTTGGTGGCTCTAGTGAACCAAACTAGAATAAAAGTTCATAATCAATCCGAGGTAGAATATAGTATTCTATATGTGCATGCTTATACTATATATATTATATATTATGCAAACATGCTTCGCATGTTCATTAATATATTAGCGTATTTTATATATATGTATGTAAATGCGCACTAAAACAAGATGAGACAAATTAATAACAAACCCCTCAATTTTTTATATTAAGTCCTAAGCGTTCAAAGATATTTGGAATATCGAGCGTCATTAATCTAGCATGATAAAATTAATAGAGTATTAAATATTTAATATGAGTTTGTTGTGTCACCACAAGGCAAGTATTAAGTATTTAAGATGTTAATTTGTCACATTTGATGCTTATAAAGAAAATTGAACAATATTGTTTTGTTGTGTCACCACAAGGATGATATTTTTCTTTTTGAATATATGGAGTGCTAGGTTGGACTTAACTTGGATAATTTTGATTCGGATGTGCCACCACTTGATCAAAATAATCTAAGAGGCAAAAAGAAAAGGAGTTGCATAGTTAATGTAATTGACAAAAGTTGTCTACCTATTTATTTATATATAGTTTGTTGTGTCACCACAAGGCTATATACATTTGAAATGGGATCCTTATTCTCACTAGCAAATGTTTAATTAGATTTTCTTAGAACTATATAAGTGAGGGTAATATAGTTTGAAGAAAATAGTGAGAGATACCAATTTAAAACAAGACCTAATTTATTTTGGTAATTAATAAAAGAATGTATGTTAAAATGTTGTTAATTACAAATACATTTACGAAATTTTACAATGTCTAAAATTACTATCATCTGCGAAGCATATTAAATGCTAAATTAACGAGGCCAATTAAACGGATTGGTTAAGGAATTTGAGAATAGTTCTTATAGTGAAAAACTATCTTATGTCATTAATACTATCCCTCGCAATGGTTGCGAATAATGCCTCTGAGGAAAAGATTGCTACTTTTAAAAAGTGGCAAGATGATGCATATTGGCTCAATGCATCATGCTCGCATCCATGAGTAACGAGCTTGAAAACTCGGCATGAAACTATAGATGCTCCTACTATATTCCCGCACATCAAGTAGTTGATGGTGAGGAAAGTGGGGCGATAGATATCGAGATATCTAAGGAGCTCTTCCGATCTAGAATGGCCAATGGCACTATAAATGCAGACAAAAAAGTTCTTAACATAATCAATTTGATTGATCAATTAGGACAACTGGTTTTGTCATGGATGGAGAGTTGAGCCAAGATTTGATCTTGCACTCACTCTCGGACTCCTTTCACAATTGTTGTGAATTTTCATATGAACAAGCTAGATATCGACTTATTGATTTGCTTAACATATTGAAAAATGTTGAGAGTCACTTTCAACCAAGAAAGATTAAGTCTTCTTGGTAGGGGCCAAGGATCTTGAAAAAGAAGAACGATTCAAAGAAGGTAAATGAAAAGGCAAAACAAAGGATAATAAGAACAAAAGCGATACGGATAGCAAAGGAGTTTGCTTCCACTACAATAAGCTTTGGACATTTGGAAAAAAGCTGCGAAGAAGCATCTTGCGAGGCTAACCAAAGAAGCTTAGTGAAGTTTTGGTTATAAATACAAATTTGTTCATGATTTAAAATAATTTTTTTTAAGTCAAGGTTCTACTTGGGTATTGGATCTGACTTTGGTTATCATAAATATAGATTTATGAAGGAACCAAATGTAAGTAGAAAGTTAAACAAAGATAAGTAATCCTACATGTGTGGAAAATGAAGCAAAGGTCTTTGCATTAGCTATAGAAACTTATAGTTTAGCAATCGCCATGGGCAAATCTATTAAGTCGATAAGTTGTTATTGTATTCCAATTCTTGTTAGAAACATTATTTCCATTTTATTGTTGGACAATAAAATTTTTGGTATTATAATTAAGAACAATTGTTGTTCTATTTATAATAATAATGTTTTGTATAGAACTAAAATATTACTTAATGGATTTTGTATACTTGATTTACGTGAAAATATATTTTGCAAATTGAACAAACTAGTATAAGAAAATGAGATGATCATTCAAAGAGTTGAATGTGTGTATTTTCTGAAATACAAGTATGAATTATTTGAAAGGTTCAAAGAATTGAAAGTGAAATAAATTGATAAAGTATTAGAATTCTTTGATCGGATCAAGGAATAAATACTTGTCTGATAAGTTTCTAGATCATCTCAAATGGTTTTCTCATAATGGACACATCCTGATACGCAATAATAGATTGATGTATCTGAATGGAAAATTCGTACCTTGTTGGACATGGTACGGTTCAAAATGATTTTACCGACATTCCAGTATCCTTCTAGGATCATGTCCTAGAAATGGTACAGCATATCTACGAAAAAGGTAACCTCAAAATCCAAATTTCCCAAGACTCCATAAAAGTTATGGATGGAGAGGATTCCTAATCTTAAGTATGTTAAGATAAGGGGTTGTCCAACTTATGTGAAAAGGTTTCGAAGGATAAGCTTGGGACAAGATTTGACAAGTACAATTTGTGGGACATCCTAAAGTAAGTTTAGGGTATATGTTCTATAATCTTAGTTAGCAAAAGGTGTTTGTTGCAAAAAACGTTGCCTTCTAAGATAAAGATGTTTATCATTGAAGGGGCTAGTGGGAGGATTATAGATCTTGAAGAGTTCATGATCCACAAAACACTATAAGTCAAATAAGAGGAACCTGTAGATAGACCTATTGTATCATAACCGAATCATAAATGCGAATAGTCTCAAAGATACCTAGGAGGTATGGATTCATCATGGATGATGATGATGAGGTACGATCATAGAAGATGATAATCCGAGTTACATCACGATGAGGTAAGAGTTCTAGTGTGTATAAAAGGGTCGATGGGAGCGTCGTGAAATTTCTAGTATTATATGATGATATACTACGGATGAGGAATTACATACCAATGCTACAATCGAAAAAGATAAAGTTGTCTAAACAATCCTCCAAGAATGATTTGGGAAGAGTATCATTATTGGGGATGCAAATCTATATAGATAGATTTAAAAGGATGCTCAACTTAACCCAAGGAACGATATTCATTTGATGCTAAAGTCGTTTAGCATGGCAAACTCAAGAGATGTCTCATGTTGATGAGCTATGGGTGTATCTCTCTTTATAGTCCCCACAGACTCACGAAAGAGAGATCGCATGAGTGACTATCATGTATGCAATGAAATATACAAGATCTAATGTTGATCGGTAATATTCGGAGAAGATCACCATCAAGAAGACGGTGAAAAACATCTTAAAGTTCTTAACCCAAGACTAAGGATGTGAGCATACATGGTGGGTTTGAATTAAAACTAGAGGGCTTTACGGACTCAAGTTTTTCGAATGACGACCAAGACGATGAAAAAATCCACTTTAAGGTAAAGTGTTACCTTGAGCAGTGGTGTAGTGAATTTGAAAGGTTCCAAATAGCAAAAGTTGCTTGGTTTAATGATAAAGACAAAGTATATAGTCATAAATGAAGCTACAAGTTGATTGTTTGGATGATAAGTTCATTACGAACTAGGAATAGTTCTAAGTCTCATCTTGGATCTAAACATGTGTTGTAGCACTTTCATTTGATTATAGGAATCATTGAAAGATGGGAAATCACTATAGAGATAGTGAACTCTCAAAAACAACATTACATATCCATTAACTAAAGCTTATCCAACAAAGGGATAATCGTCACTTAGAGAAGAAGAGTATGAGATACCATGACGATTGACTTTAGTGCAAGGGAGATTGAAAGTAGTATGCACACAAGCCAATCATGTTTGATGATAAAGCATATACCTTGTAACAATCTTATTCATTTATTAAATAAAGAGTATTAATTTATTAAAGGCTTTTAATTATCTACATGATCTTTGTTTTTTATAATATGTGATAAACCCATAGTTTTAAGCAATGCTTTTAGAATAATGATGATGATCATTCTAATGAGATCTAAATTCTTAAAAGCTTAAAACTAAAATAGTTCCCAATCGTTGGATTACTAAATTGGGATTAGTGAATCCGGGATAGATTGGTACATCGTTGCTTGCTTCATTGGATGAGGATGATTGATCTCATGATCTTTTGTATGGAGACACTAAAGCAAGTATGTAGGTGCTTATTGGAGAATAAGTTCAATTTGAGCGTTGGCTCATTAAGGAATACCTAATGAAGTTTTACTTGCTCATCGAATAGGAATTCTGTAGTGATAGTAATACAAGTAATCCTTGAACTTGAGATCATCATAGTATCTTGTGTATGATGAGTTATACTTTGACTTATTCCTTAATACCCTTAGGGTATATCAAAGGGTATGCTTGGGTATAACAAATTGTACATGGAGATAATATATGATCAATAAAGAATCTACCACTTCTAATAAAAGAAGAGAATGTCTTATGTGATTCGATAAATGACAACCCAAATGGTCCTTGGCGGCGCGAGAATGAAATTAGAAAGGAGTTTCTAATTTGCATTATTTGAGTTGTGCATTTAAGAGTCGAAATACATATAATTAAATAAAATAAGACTTGACGGTAATTCCATGTCTTATATTTAATTGGGACATTGTATGGTGGAAGGATTGAATTATGCGGTAACTATTTACTCAAAGGTTCTTTTATGATTAATGTTGAAATCTATATTATCTAGAAAGTCGTTGATCGCTAGGGAGGCTTATCCTATTGTAGAATAAATATTATTTATTTAAATAAATTAATTATTTAATTTATTTATTTAAATAAGATTAGAATTATTCTAATTGATTTATTCACAACCAGTTTAATATGGAGAACCTAAAGGGTCACACCATAAAAGGAAGAATAATTATTTAAGAAGTTAATGGCATAATCGTAATAATATATTTATGTATATTTAATTTAATCTATGGTGATAGAATAAATTAAATAGCTTAATATTATTATTTAATATTTTAGACATATTAAATATAAATTAATAAGAGGAGTCTTATTAATATTATTACAATTATTATTATTATTTTAATTTCTAAAAGAGTTTAGGAATTAATTTAATATAAGTACTCTCATTTATTCCTAATTGGATTAAGAAGGAAAATTAGTTAAAGGAGTTTAATTAATTATCCCTAATAAGATTAGGGAGCCCCTTTAATTAAAAGGGTTTAATTAAATAATACCTTATTTTAATAGGGTTACTTGATATCTTTATAAGAGGAGTCTTATATCAGATATCAAGACTACGTTATAATTCCAATGGTTTGGAGAGTACGCTCCTTTTCTATAGAGATAGAAAAACTAGGGTTTAGCCAACTACCCATCTTCTTGAATCCTTCTTCTTCCTTGGTGGATCAGGCCAAACACTTGGGTGGCTAACGTTTGGGTGGCTAACGTTGAATTCAAGTTGAAGAAAAGAATTGGAGGTGAACTTGTGAGCTCGGATCTTCAATTTGAGCTTCAATTTTTGTTTAAAATAATTGGAGGTGAACTTGTACTTTGTAGGAAACTCAATTTTACGGATCTTCTTTGATGATTCTTGTTCTTCAATTTTTTTTAATTAATAATTGTGCATAAAGGGTGATCCGGGTATATGGTTTGTAAAATTTTAAACTCTGAATTTTACATGTTCTTCTCTTTGAAGCAATTTGAAATCGATCCAACAATATTACAAACCTAACAAAATCAATCTCATGTTCTTTATTCTCCCAAAAATGAAATTTGATCTTTTCTTCTTCTCCCCAAAATGAGAAATCGATCCAACATGTTCTTCCTCTCTCTCTCACTTGGTTTCCCAAATCGTAAATCGCTCAAGCTCTTCTCCCCCAAACAAGTTTCTTCCTTCCACCCTCTCTCTATATATATGTATGTATATGCATATGTTTGTCAATTTTTACGCGTCTTCTCTAATTTGTTGAGTTTATGCTATATATAAGCCTCATTGTTGTTTTTGTTGGTGTGAATTGGGTGCAAGTTTTATCTAATTTATGTGGTTTAAATTTTATTGAATTATGGTGTTTTATTGATTTGGGTGTGTAATTATTGATTGGGTGAATTACTTGTAACTCAGCTTCATGGTTGTGTTTTTGTGTGGTTGTGAATTATGGTTCTCTCTAGGGATTTTTCATAGTAATCAATGATCTCTGATTTGGAATTGAGCCCTTTTGGAGGAGTATCCAGTAGCGCTAGTTCTTGTAGATAAAGAAATACTGGAAATGGAAGAAGAAAATCTGAAAATGTTGTTACTAGAGAATAAAAAAGAGCTGATTGTATAGGGGCTGTTGTAATTTTTCTTGGATGTTTGAAATTTGGTGGCTATTGAAAGGGAAAAATATATATTGACTAGGGTTAACTGAAGTGCAGGTGATAATTTGAGGTTTATGTCCATGGAAGTAGATGCTGAGGTTTATTTTTAATCTTTTGCACACGGGTCCTTTTCAATTAGCTCAATAGCACCTTGACTTGTTACATAATGTAAATTATTCCATCAGGTGATTACCAACAAAATAAAGAAGAATACTTAATTAGAGATGTTACAGTATCATTGAGCATATTGTTTGACTTGAATTTCATGACAGATCGTTGGAGTAACTGGTTTTGTTTTGACAAAGCTTGATGGTTTTTGCCAGTGGTAGCTGTGTTGTATGCGTGTTTTTTGTACAACTCTCTGTGGTTCACATATTTGATACTCTGTACAGGTTGCCATATATTTCTGCATACACAATCACCTTTTAGTATTTCATGTTAAGAATAGTAAATATATAAAATAGATATTGCTTACATGTATAGGTGAAAATTGTATGACCTTCTGTTTGTTAACATTTTATAGTGGTTTGGATGTGTTTGTTGTGTTCCATGTGTTTGTACAGGTTGCCAAAGTTATTTCATGATTATGCTTTTAAAAGAGTTCCCTTCATTTGACGGGTTCAGTTTCAATTAGTATTTAGCCATATTTTGGATCTATAATTAACTAAAACATATCTTCATGTGTTGCTCTTTTCTTCTGATCTTATGTCTCAATTATTTTTTTAAGGACTCACAAATGAAGTCGAAGCAGCAACTTCTTCATCCGCAACTTCATCATTGTTCTTCCAATGCGCTGAAATGAGTCTTCCACTCATCTAGGGAGAGTATGCAATCGCAGCTTTGAATAAAGTAAAGCAAATAATTGAGTAGCTAATGTAGAATTTGGTATCTGACAAAAAATTATCAGTTGATTTGCAAGCCAGAAATTACATATTTAGACAGATTAATGCACTTGTAGAATACTGAAACATAAATGAGATTGTTGTATTCCATTACAAAAGATTATTAATCCATATGAGAATTCAGAATTGAAATACTGAGAGCAGTTGATTATTATCTGTGTTTGATATTTCATTTTTCTATAATATTTATAACATTTGAATGTTGTAAGCTATATAACTTCTTGTTTTTGTGGAATGTAATTGACATTAAGGACCTCAATTAGGCAATTGTGACCAACTTATTATCTGAAAAGCAAGCCAATCCAGAGATAAAATTAAATTTCTAATGAATCACACAACACCATTACGAAATACGGATGTAATTTAGAAACTAACATGCATGTCTTTAAAACGAAAACATCTCAACAATACTAAGCAGTTCTAGCTGCTTACTATGGAAGACAGTACTACAAATGGTGATTTTTTGAGTGTAATGTTTTACTTTCCTGACAAACTCAGGGTTTCTATTTATATTGCTGTTGAGATTACTACTTGCTTCATTAGCTGATGATCTTGGCCTTAGTCTTTTGGGAGACGTAACACCACCAGGTGCCAGAATAGTAGGTGCAGAAGATTTGTCTCTGGATGGTACTGCCATTCGAGGTGCATGTTTCATGGATTCCAGTTCATTTGACATTAGGGAGTTGATTGTCCTAGTGGTTCCAACTTTAATGGACCCTCCACCACCTTTGATGGCCTCCAATGTCTAAACCATGTTTTTCTTCAATCTCTATCAGAGTTATGAGTAGAACTTTTGTAAGAGAAACTTTTAAAATCTCTTCAACTAGTTGGAACAGAATATGAGTAAATGCAGTTTAACCCTGATAAAAGTAGAATATTAAGCATAATGTATAAGATGAAGATTATTAACCAAAAAATTTATAGTAGAACTTGAAGTAACTCTTTTTTAGTATTAAAGTTTCTAATGAAATACCAAATGCTAAAAAGAATCCTAAGCTGTAAAGTTAATCAATACAAACAAAGAGAAGATTCTAACTGCAATCTTTTTAAACAGAAGGAGTGGAGAGCAAAAGAGACGGATCTGATTTTAGCTAATAAAGCTTCATAATTTAAAAGGAAACAAACATTATGTGCTAATTAAAATCATAAGGAAAAGACAGTTATTTCTATACCCAAAATCCAAAGAGCACAAAAGTAGTACCACCCTTCTTCTAAAAGGGAACTTCGGTTAAATCCAAAAAAAATCAAATAAAAAGGGAAATAGCTTAAGCAACAAATTCACATATTGATAATAATTAACAGTGAAAGATTCATGTTGTAGTCTAATTATGTCAACCGATGCTTCTTGATTTGGAAGCTTTTCTTAAACTTAAACCTCAGGACCTATATGGGAAAACTATGCAAAGCATACATATATTTGTTGGCTTGAATTGTAGGATACATTTAATTTTGTGACCCCTTTAAGGAAAAACTTTGGAGTCACTGATCGAACCAACACAGTGGTCTGAGAGAAGTATCTCAGCTCAAGTGATCCCAATGGGCTCAGTTAGAAAAAGAGTTCAATAACTGTATACGTATATCATCAAATTTAAGAAAAATTTAAATTCGACAATACTTATAGCTTGCAAAGAAGCTATTACCTTTCAATCCAAGTTATACTCAAACCCACATTTACACGCAAACTTAACTCTGAACCAACCAGATTGGAAATATAATAAATGTTCAAACCAAAAATCAATTTGTTAACAATTAGAGGCTATGGTTGAGATAGACTCTACATGAAGTGACTAAAACCATCTACTATTCCAAACTATAGTTTCATAACTCATATGCATAATTTACTTGCCAACAATAAAAAAAAATATGCATAATTTTTTTTTTGAGCAAATAGCGAATGAGAATCAACACACCATCTGACAACCATTTGCCTTGAGCCATTGTACTCTGTTAAAAGCATAATCATGAAATAACTTTGGCTCACATTAACAACAAAAGGAATATGAAGCTGAGTTACAAGTAATTCGCCTAAATCAATAAAATACACCACAAAAACCCTAGCTTGTAAAACACCATAATTCAATAAAATTTAAACCATATAAAATTAGACAATACTCGATACCCAATTCACACCAACAAACAACAATGAGGCTTATATATAACATAAACTTAACAACGAAAAGACGCGTAAAAATTGACAAACATATGTATATACATACATGTAGAGAGAGAGGGGTGGAAGAACGAAACATGCTTGGGGGAGAAGAGCTTGAGCGATTTTTGATTTGGGAAACGGAAGTGAGTGGGTCAAAAAAGAACATACTGGATCGATTTCTCATTTTGGGGGAGAAGAACATGCCGTATCAATTTCTCATTTTCGGGGAGAATAAAGAACATGTCAGATTGATTTTTGATGATTGGGGGGTGGGGGGAGCTCGAGTGATTTCATCGCTCTGAGAGGAGAGAAGCTCTAAGTGATTTCTGAGAGGAGAAGCTCTGATTTGGGAGGATAGAAGTGTGAAGCGTGTTTTTTAAAATAAATATTCCAAAACGATGTCGTTTTGGAATACTGTATACAAAAAATAAGACATGGCTGTGCACAACCATTTTACCCTATATATATATATATATATATATATATATATATATATATATATATATATATTATATATATTCATTGTATTTGTAATAATACATGCAACATTTGAGTTTCCAAAATTAAGAGTTATCAATTATGTTTAGTGAGGGACAAAATTGTCATATTATTTATTTTACAAGATTATTTTTTATAATGTAAAATATCTCATTTTCCCATTCCTCCAAATCCTCTCATTTTTGAGAAGAAAATTTTGAGCCAAAAATTAAATTAATTTTACCTTCAAATCCCTTCCTCCCTAAAAAAACTCACAAACATTAAATTTAGACAAACATAAAATTTAAAGGAATTTTAATTATTTCCCCCACCCTCCTCCCCTCCCCTCCAATAAAAACTTACAAACACATCACCTTCCCCCAACTCTAACACCCACGTAGCTTAAACCAAGGAATAATACATGTACTCTTCATCATATCCATCTTTATGGCTTTCTCTCGAGTCAAGGACAGATTGCTGGCAGGATAAGGGAGAGAGCTGCAAAAAAGAGTTGCCGTAGATTCACCTATTGCACGAAATTCTAATTAAAAGAAGACTGGAGTAAATCTGGGTAAAAGTTGCTTTATGTATGGTTAGAGCCCCATTAATTATGGGAAACGTTAATAATAGTACAAACTCTACTGTTGCATCATGGAGCCATTTAAACGGAAATAGTCATCTTATAATGAATATTTCCTGATTTTTGACTTGAACAACTGGAGTCATGTTGGATGAGAAGACAGAGACCTACTTCAGTTCTGCTATAACAAATGAACTAAATGGCAGAGCAGGGGACCAGAGGAGTGAGTGAACGACTAGCCAAAGCCTCTCGTTGGAGATACAATGCATAAATTGTATTTTCAAATTACCTAATGAAAATTAGTGTATTCCATTTGTGTCCAAATTTGAAGCTGGAAGAGCACGTCGCATTATCTTCTGGTTCCGAGATTTTGGAGCCATTAATTCATATCGATTAGGAAGTTCTGCCACATGTAAATCATTCCTCTAAAAATTCTAACCTGCTGAAACCAAAGTAAATATCAGTTCATGAATCTACCAAAGTAAATGAATTCATGAATCTTTCCCCGCCCAATCTTAACCTGGTTCACTCTCAACTAAAATGATAATTTGTGAGTGCATGTATCCAGGGGTCGCATTGTAGCCATAAGTCAAGTTTGACACATTTTTGGGTGGTTCAATGTCATCAAAGAAAAAATAAAGGGAATCCAAGCAACTGAAAATGATGCAAGAATATATGGGAATCAATAGAGGATGACTCCAATTATCCTCAACATAACACTTCAATAGGCAGAGAAGGAATGTAGCAAAAATTATTAAATTAAGGTCTAGATATTCTTCAGTTGCCATTATCTTTTTCCTTTTCAGATGAAGTTGTTCGCCAACAAGTGGATAACTTAATTGAAAAGAAAAAGATGGTCAGAACAGTTTTACAAAGAAAAAAAAAAACTTGGTTATGGCCTCCAAGCATGTAAAATTAACAAGGGTATCTCCATCAGTATATACATACTAAAGCACCATTATTTTCTGTGTTTCAAACTTTAATTGGTGTTTCATTAGCATATCATTATACAAGTCCTTGATTGCCAATCTGTTCCAAATTTTAAACAAGTGACTAAAAGAAATATATCCAACTAAATTAACAAATCTTAAACTCGTAACATTTAGTTCTCAATAAAGCAATTGAGCAATTACATTGAAATTTTACTCAGAAGTAGCAAACAAATTGAACTTCAACTATGCAAATATTGAAATTAGTTTCTCGACAGGGGAAACTTAAAGACCAGACCATATATAAGGTAAAACAATAGGTGCTAGCCTAAATCAAACAAGGAATATGGAGGACAACAAAAGATGAGAAGGCATAGAAAGATTTAAGTTGTAAGGTATTCAAGTACCCACGACTTTAGTTGAGACATGATTTCAGATAATATCTGGACTAAGATATATACCTTTTCCAGCTTATTCGTATACAATGGAAAATTCGTATGCTGTAATGGCACTACGGAAGCATCACTTCATAATTTGGTAGCAGAACTTGCCATCAATTTCTAGCTCGTCACAAAAATGTAACATTGTAGTTTGTGTCAACTGCTCTTTCTATGTGTTTTCCAGTGTAATAGTCGATATTGATGACAAAGGTACTGGCTTACAGCAAATGGAACTTTTCAAGGAATATATACTTGTTTTTTGTTTTTCTACCCAGCAGGAGAAGGCTGGACTGGGTGGGGGCTTGCAGTCTACATTAGATACTCAATTAGATCAGAGTCAACATTAGAGAACTGAGTATTATGGATTATCTCCCTTTACATTTTCTGAGTATTATGGATCTCCCTCCCCATTTCCATAATAATAAGGAAAGTTGGATGCAATAATGAGATTATAGGCAATCTTGGGTTTTCATGATACTCGAGCAAAACAATGCAACTCCAAGTGGGAGATTGCAAGTAGACCAATATAAATGGCAAGGATTACACATGTTCATGCAATATGTTGTTAAAGCCTAAATGTATAATCATTCAGGAATATTTCACCACCTGCAATGCAACCTTTACTCCATTACAGTGGGATCTTAAGGATATATGATGTAACTGATGGACATAGCTGGACACAATAGGCCAGTTGAATCTAGCAATTACAATTTGCAGATAGCATAAGAAAATTCTCTGGATTTAAGTTTTAGTTAACAGAAATTTGGGTGTTGAAGGGGGGGGGGGGGGGGGGGGGGGGGGGGTGTAAGGGGATTGGTTTGGGCAGCCTTCAAAACCACAAAATATATAGCTTACCTTACATTTGTGCTGCATGAAATCTTTCTTCACTCTCTTCCTCATCCCTGGTTATCTGGTCATCATTTGTTACCAACAACTTTTCTCCCCTTTCACTTGTAGAATAATGATCCAGTTTTGGAATAGCACTCCTTTTGTAGTTCCAAACAAGCATTGAAGTGTAATCCTGAGGCGATATTAGACCTTGTTCATTAAGGCATTGTCGTTGCTCCTTTAGAGTTTTTGGATCATCAAGCCTTATGTATTCAAGCAAGGCCTTCTCATGATCTGGCCTCCAACCAGTCGGAAATGGAGTGTAGTCAGTTTCTGGCACAAGAGACATTCGCGTAAATTGAAGACCGTCAATTGACTCCGCAAGACCCATCCTCAGCAAATTATGGTATTCTGGTGATTGCCCTTTCTTCTCTTTTATTGGACGACTTAGATTCCTGGCACCAATCTTGTACACCTTTGCTCGTGAACGAAGCTTGTACTTTGCCGCATAGAGCTTGGCAAGTGAACCCCTGATGATATAAGAACAGAAGTTAACAATTTTCTTCCTGTTGTCAGCATATCTGTACCACTCAACCATTGTAGAGAGAAATTTATTCATTTGTGCATTTGTGTGAGCTTGAGTGGCATGGAACATTCTAAAACAGGGCTGTGGATCTGGATCTCTATCCCCCTTGACATAACTCAACTTCCTAAATTGTTTAATGCACTGTTTCAGGCTAGCCGTAACTGACAATAGTGTCCCCACACCCTTCTCGCTGATGATCTTCCCACCAGTAGCAGTATACCGAAGAGTGGGATATACAACTCTACGGCACAATACATGGTCAAGAAACATTATACCCTTAGTTATGTGTTCAATAGGTAAGCTCTCATTATCTAGCTTGAGCATATATTTCTGATCACAAAACTCAATCAACTGCTTCCTCAATGTTGCTGCATCTGCCCTAGGTCCCCTAACTCCAATCAAAATGTGACCTCCAAAACGTACATAATCAATCTTACGGCTTTTATCAGGTCCACTGGTGGGAACAAATTCCGGCCAAGACGTATTTCCCTGTTCAACTTCCCCATCTGGACTATTCCATATGACGTCACTCTTAGAAGGCCGATAGAACTCTTTGATCTTACCCTCCATCCAACGGTCCAGTTCATCAAGGCAAACATTAGCCAAGAGGGGACTCAGGATTCCACAATGCCCCCAAGAAGGAACTTTTTCAGCCTCCTCAGGTGCAAACCCAAAAAATGACTCTAGCCAATACGGGTCAGGCTTCGGTTCATCTTCTGCTAATACTCTCTTCTTCTGATACTTCCTCTTAACCTTTTTCTTCTTCTCTCCTTCATCAACCCGACTAGTGATCACAGGAGTAACCAATGCAGATTTCACCAAATCAATCACCATCTTATCTCTAACATCCCTCATTAAAGCATTTATAACCATTCCAACTTTCATCCCATCCAATACTGTACTAACATCCCCCTTTATATACCACAAATAACCTGCAAAACTCCTCCGTACAACCCTTAATACAGTATGAGCAGTCCGCCCTGGCCTAAAAGCAAACGACTTCTGTGAAAACCGGGATTCATAAATTGGCTCCAATATCATAAACAACACCTCCTGAACAATCTTATCTTGAAATGGGGCTGGCTGCGTAGTAGTCAAAATAACCCTAATTTTCCTCTTCGACAACGATTCATACTCAGTCTTATCCTTTGGAGACTTGATAAAGAACTCTAACCTAGCTCCCCACTTAAACCTATTATCAAGTACAGCATTTCGAAGAGCCAACAAGTCCTCAAGTGCTGATCTTTGCACAGAGCTACGTGGCATATACGCACCCATTTCATCAGCACATACTTTCTGATATGCTAATACCCACAATTCAAATCTTCTAAGATAACTAGCCAAATTAGTTGCAGTTTTTTCTGGGTCTCGAAAATTTTCAATCCACATTTGAGAACAAACCGCGACACCATCCTCCTTCATTAAGGTGGATGGGTCATCAGGGTCCAAAACCCTTCGATTATGCGTCGAAGTGAACATAAACACTCTAAATAATTTGAGCCCATTATTTCTAGGAATTGAAATATGTGACTGAGAGTTAAATATATTGATGCTGCTTAGAGGATAAGTAGACTTTGTGAGCAACTGATGACTCAAAATAAAGAGCCGTTTATGCATTGGAAAGTGAAAATCTTACCGGTTCGTTTCTGAGTGAGATTTTCTCTCAACAATGGAGTTTGACAAACCCTACCTAAAGAACAGTTTATGTTGATAATCTCTAACTTCAGTTGAGCACGAACTGTTTGATAAAATGTCTGTAAGAAAATAAGGACTCTGATTAATTGAGAACGGAAGTAAGCCCACGTAAAATAAATATGGCTAACCGTACCCAATTAGGCTGTGTGTATGGACGGTGCAACGTGCAAGTGGCTTTAGCCATTTGTTTGGCTCCCCTAACCTGTAGATTGTTTAAATAATGCGATTAACTTGGTTCTTATTATTGCAACTAAATTTTAATTTGTTCCCTAAACTTTAACCATAAAATCAATTTGAACCCTACACTTTACTTTATTTTAAATTATTTACCCTTGTACTTTTAGCAAAAGAACAAAATGCACACTTCGCATTATTTTAGGCCAATTTTTTGACAAAAAAACACAAGCTAAAGGAATATTAGGGATATTCCTTAAAGATTTTCACACTATTGAGATAGTTAATCTGAGAAATCGAAAGATAGGGTATGTATTTTTAGGTGAATGTTTGGCCATAAAATGATGTGGAGTGGATTTTGTTTTCTCCCTAAAAATATAGGGTGCATTTAATTCAAAACAAAATATATGTGCACATTAATTTTAGGGTTAAAGTTTATAGTGCAAACTAGAATTTAGTCTATTATTGCTTTTATTTATATAAGTAGATTATGTTTGGTAATGAAAAAATAGTTAAACTATTACAAAAGTAAAAGGTGTTTAGTGTTAAAAAAGACTAAAAGACAAATTGCACCTCAAACTTTACACTTCTGTTGATATTTGCACTCCTAACTGAAAAAGGTGTCTAAATACACCTCAAACTTCACTCATGCTGAACAAAAGACACACTTTGCTGACTTAATCGGTCAAAAGTGACCGGCTAAGGCACAGATCCACATCTGAAGGGGTATTTAAGACTTTTCCTTCTTTATCTTCTCCAGCTTTATTACAGAGTGATTCAATAGCATAGTGCAGCTCGATCTTAGAAATTTGATCAAGAAAAATTAGGGCTCATGGATCGAAACTGTTGGTACATGAAGAAATTAGTGATGAAGACAGCTTGGAGAAGCTCAAACAATGCCGGTAGAAGATTCTTTGGTTGTCCAGATTGGTGTGAAGATGGGCACGGTGGTTGTAATTTTTTCGCTTGGGCTGATCCTCCAATGTGTGAGCGTTCAAGGGAAGTAATACCTGGATTAATAAGAAGATTAGAGAATTTGGATGCTGAAATCAAAGCTGTGAAAGATGAACTAAAATAGTGCAGAATTAGGGCAAGGTTTGCAAAGTGTCCGGCTGAACGCAACTGGATTGTAATTTTTTATTTAATGTTTATCTCAACAAAGGACGAAACACCCCTCCAGACTTAAAAACAAGCAACTTGGATTGTAAACTGCAACTTGACTAAGTATGTATTGGTAGTAGTCTGACTAAATATGGCACCTTTTGTGTGCAATTACTGAGAATGAAATTGATGGGATTGTAATTTCTAGCAATATAGTGGTAGAAATTAGGACACTTATAGAATGTAATTGTTGTGCATCTTTTGTGGGTAATTTATTCGTTGTAATGTATGGGTAATTTCTTTGAATGAACATGCTTTAAAATAAGATGGTTGAATGAAATTTATTAGTTTTAATCTATGGGCAATTTATTGGTTGTAATCAATTGCTGCAATTTTACAACTTGTTTATAGTTGGTGTGCTGATAAGTGGATTTCATATCCACGAATTGATGTTCATTTCAAGCTTTATTGCTGTTAATTCTTTGTGTTCATGTTTACTTTTCACTTATTTTATGTTATTTTGTATGTAGGATGGGTGGTGTGGTGAAGGAGTGAAAAAAGGAAGCATTTAGAGCATTATGGGTGCAAATATGAAGATCAACAAAGCCGATTAGCGAGAAGCCATACGCCGCACGAATGAGCCCTTTTACTATGTTCCCTATATTAGTAGAGGGTCTTGAACATCAATTTATAGAATGGATGCCGTACGAAGCGGGTGAATATAAACTTATACCCCGTAAAAGTGGGGTCTCGGCTGTTGAGAGTCCTGTTTTGCTTACAACTCTGCTGGAACATGATGTGTTAACATTTGGATGGTAATTGAACTCTATTGGAGATGGGATTTGACCAGAAAAACGTGTGTTGGATGTATATGGAGCAATTAACAATGAATTAAACACAGAGGAGGCTAATTACAGAGATTAATTTTTAGTTTTTCATAGCAAGCTTTGGAGGGAGATTTTGAAGAGATTTTCGTGACGATTGCAGATTTATGCTACGTGAAGGGTTTTTTTCACTATTCTTCATTTTAGTCTTATATTTGTAATTGAAAAGATGTTTTACTTTGATTTATTCAGTTATTATTTCATTCATGATGAACTAATTCACTTGTTAGGCTTACGATGGATCCTTAAGTGAAACGATGATTTTGTAAACTTTGATTTCCAGTTCAATAAGCTAATTTCCAGTTTATCTATATTAATTTAAGTTTGAATTTATGAATTGCCTAATCAACAATTCTTTGTGGATTTGTACGGAATCGAGAGAGGATATACGAATCTAGACTTAGTTAATATAGCATGTGTTCATGAATTTTGTGAATAGCAGAATCTTGATGAATGTTAAGGTAGAGATATGCTTGACATCGCATGTAATCAGATTGGGAACTTAATCTTAAACCTTCTATAATTATAATTCACATAGAGATATAGTGAGTTAGTTGATTAAGGTGTTTAACTTGTTTCTATCTAATTTGTGGATTTAAGTTAATACGGTATTAGTGCATTGAGAGGTGGCTAGTACTACATTTGTGTTCTTGATTAATAAACTGGGATAGTGAGTTAAATTGGAATAAATGTGTAGAAATCAGAGTGAAGCTTAGGGTGAAATCATAAGTCTAATTCTCCATTAATTGTTTGAAATTTCAGTTTTGATTTTTGTGATTGTTTTGTGATAGTATATTCATTAATAATTTAGTTTTTATAATTTTAATCATTGAATTGGATAGTTTAATAAAATTAGGATTAATAGTGAATTGATAATTGTGAAGTTAAATTTCTTACTAAATTGTCTCCGTGGGAACGATATTCTACTCATTACTGTATTAGTTGTTAACCACGTATACTTGCGTGTTGTGCGTATATAGATTTTGCCCAACAAGTTTTTGGCGCCGTTGTCGGGGATAAATTTAGTATAGATTTTAATATTTTTACGATATCAGTTTAATTAGTCCAGTTTTATTTAAACATTTTTATTTTTGTTTTGTTCCTCTTATTTCAGGTTTTTGAAGTGGTTTATGCTAACTCGGTCCAAAAATCCAGACTTGCTGCCATTTGAGGACGACATTGAGAAACGGTTTCAAAGGTTAAGTAAGTGGATTAAGGAAATAAGGGAAGACTTTGAAAAATCTGAAAAAGAAGAGGTAATGGGAGCCGAAGATCAGAAAGCGTTGAGGACTTCATACACCCAGGTGGTGATCGAATCTGCAGTCGAGCATCACCAGGCTTGCAATAGCTGCGAACACATTCGAAATCAAGCCTGGAATGATTCAGATGATCCAGAATTCAGTTCAGTTTGGGGGATTGGCAAATGATGATATGAACGAACATCTAGTTAGCTTTCTGGAAATTTGTGACACCTTCAGATATAACGGGGTGTCGGATGATGCGGTGAGACTTCGCTTGTTCCCATTCACCTTACGGGACAAGGCAAAGAGTTGGTTACACTCTCTACCACCGTGATCGATAACTACGTGGGAAGACTTAGCTCAAAAATTCCTTGCCAAATTTTTCCCACCGGCGAAAACTGCGAAAAATGAGGAATGAGATAACAATGTTTGAATAACAACACGGGGAGTCATTATATGAGGCATGAGAGAGATACAAAGAATTTCTCAAAAAGTGCCCACATCATGGATTGCCTAAATGGTTGCAAATGAATACTTTCTATAACGGACTACATGGGAATCTCAGGACCAGTATTGATGCAGCGTCGGGTGGAACGTTCATGGCTAAGAGTTATGAAGAGGCCTACAATTTGATTGAGACAATGACAGCTAACAACTACCAGTGGCCCATAGCAAGAATGACATAAGCAAAGGCGGCTGGAGTGTTAGAAGTAGATGGTATAACAGCTATACAAGCACAAATCTCAGCACTTTCCAAGAAGTTGGATGCTATAACAGGGGCACAGGTACAACAGGTTTCGGTTATGTGTGAATTGTGCACGGGTGACCATCCTACAGATCAATGCGCAATCAATCCAGCGTCCGTGTAATTCATGGGTAGCTACAATAGGGTTCCATAGAATATGTACCAAAACACGTACAACCAGGGGAATAGGAATCACCTAAATTTCTCGTGGAGTAATAATCAGCAACACCAAGCTCCACGACCATCATATCCCCTAGGTTTTCAGAATCACCAACAACCGGCTCAATATCAAGAAAGAAATCAGATTTAGAGGAGTTGTTGTCAAAATACATAACAAGCAATGAGGCAGTAATGAAAAACCAAGCAATGGCCATCAAGAATTTGGAAAATCAGATGGGACAAATTGCCTTAGCATTGAATAACAGGCCACAAGGGACTCTACTGAGTGACACCGAGAGAAATTCGAAGGGAAACCATGAACAGTGTTAGGCAATCACATTGAGGAGTGGAAAACATCTCGTTGGTAAAGATGCAGAAAATTCAGCTATATCGGATAATAAAATTGATGACAACAAAGTGGGTGAAGAAAATAAGGGTGAGGACAAGCATAGTGAGAAAACAAAGTTAGATGACAAGCCAGTTGTGTATCCTCCACCATCGTTTCAGCAGAGGGTCCAAAAATAGAAATTAGATAAGCAGTTCGCGAAATTTTTGAAAGTTTTTAAGAAACTTCAGATTAACATCCCGTTCGCAGAAGCCCTAGAGTAGATGCCAAGTTATGCGAAGTTCATGAAAGGGATTCTGTCTAGGAAAAAGAAATTGGAAGACTTCAAAATAGTGGCATTAACAGAGGAGTGTAGTGCGGTTTTACAGTGAAAGTTTCCACCAAAGTTGAAAGACCCGGGGAGTTTCACTATTCCGTGCACAATCGGGAGCATGTCATTTAATAAGTGTTTATGTGATTTGGGGGCGAGTGTGAACCTTATGCCATTATCAATTTACACAGAATTGGGTTTGCCCGCGCCAAAGCCTACGAATATTTCATTGCAGTTGGCGGATAGGTCAGTCACATATCCGAGAGGCATAGTAGAGGACATATTAGTTAAGGTGGATAATTTTATATTCCTTGCGGATTTTATTATTCTGGATTTTGAGGAGGATAAGAACATCTCGATTATCCTAGGGAGACCTTTCTTGGCTACGGGTAGGACACTCATCGACATGCAAAAAGGTGAACTGACTATGAGAGTCCAAGATCAAGAAATCAAATTTAACGTGTTCAAGGACATGAAATTCCCTACGGATGAAGAAGAATGTTTCAGGATGGATATAATTGAGCAGATAATCAGTGAAGATATAGGTAAGAGTTTGGTCAACGATCCATTGGAAACAACATTATTGGGGGATGAAGAGTTCGATGACCCAGAATTTGTGGATTACTTGCAGATGTTAGACTCATTGCCACGAGTTAGCTGATTCAGAGCACCATTTGAACCATTGCACACGGAGGAGAAAGCCACAACAAGGATGAAACCGTCATTGGAGGAGCCACCAACTCTTGAACTTAAGCCACTCCCTAAACACCTCAGGTATTCGTATTTAGGCCATTCAAATTCTTTACCTGTTATTATTTCTGCTGCACTTAACGATTTGCAGGAAGAAAAGTTGCCGAGGGTGCTTAGGGAACATAAATCAGCGATAGGATGGACGATAGCGGATATCAAGGGAATCAACCCTTCTTTTTACATGCACAAGATTCTGATGGAAGACGAAGCAAAACCGACGATGGAGCACCAACGACGACTCAACCCAATTATGAAGGAAGTTGTAAAGAAAGAAATTCTAAAATTGTTGGATGCCGGTATCATCTACCCGATTTCTGACAGTAAGTGGGTTAGTCCGGTTCAGTGTGTGTCAAAAAAGGGAGGAATGACCGTGATACAGAATGAGGACAACGAGCTAATTTTGACAAGGACAGTGACATGTTGGAGGGTTTGCATGGACTACAGGAAGTTGAATAAAGCAACCCGCAAAGATCATTTTTCGCTGCCCTTTATCGATCAAATGTTGGATAGATTGGCGAGACATGAGTACTACTATTTATTGGATGGATACTCGGGCTATAATCAGATCGTCATCACTCCTAAGGATCAAGAGAAGACCACGTTTACGTGCCCATACGGCACATTCACATTCAGGAAAATGTCGTTCAGTTTGTGTAATGCACCTACTACCTTCCAACGGTGTATGATGGCCATCTTCTCCGATATGGTGGAGAAAAACGTGGAAGTCTTCACGGATGACTTTTCTGTCTATAGGGATGATTTTGATACTTGTCTAGGGAATTTGGTGATGGTGTTACAAAGATGCAAAGACACGAACCTAGTACTTAACTGGGAAAAATGCCACTTCATGGTTGAGGAGGGCATAATTTTGGGTCACAAGGTCTCAGCTCAAGGATTGGAGGTTGATAAAGCTAAGCTGGAAACAATCGAGAAACTGCCTCCCCTGAGTTCAGTTAAGGAAATTAGGAGTTTTCAGGGACATGCTGGGTTCTACAGGAGATTCATAAAGGACTTCTCAAAAATTGCTAAACCCTTGTGCAGTCTTTTAGAGAAGGATTCGATTTTCAATTTTGATGAGGAGTGCAAGTTGTCTTTCGAGTTGTTAAAGAAGAAGTTGACTATAGCCCCCGTGATCGTCGCACTAGATTAGAATATGCCTTTCGAGCTAATGTGTGATGCAAGCGACTATGCAGTTGGGGCTGTTTTGGGACAACGCTAAGAGAAGGTATTTCACGCCATATATTATGCAAGCAAGACACTCAAAGAGACTCAAATTAATTACACAACTACGGAAAAGGAATTGCTTACAGTGGTGTATGCGTTCGACAAATTCCGGGCATACTTAATCGGGACTAAGGTGATAGTCTACATGGATCATTCAACCATCAGTACTTAATTGCGAAAAAAGATGCTAAGACACGCCTTATCCGATGGATTATCTTTCTACAAGAGTTTGATCTAGAAATAAAGGATAGAAAGGGGACGAAGAATCAAGTCCTCGATCATTTATCTAGGCTAGAAAATCAAGATAAACTGAAAGAAGACAAGTGTACAATCAACGAGTCATTCCCGGATGAACAATTATTTGCGATAAATATAGAATTTCCATGGTACGCGGAATATGCGAATTGTCTAGTGAGCAACATTCTCCCACCTAATCTTACAAGACAACAGAAAAAGAAGTTTCTTCATGACGTAAAATGGTACATGTGGGATGAACCTTATTTATTCAAGCAGTGCTCAGACAAGATGATAAGAAGGTGTGTGCCCTACAGTGAAGTGAAGAACATACTATATGAGTGTCACTCATCTGCATATGGGGAACATTATGGTAGCGAGAGGACATCAACAAAGGTTCTTTAATTTGGTTTTTATTGGCCTACATTGTTCAAGGACGCACACCAATTTGTTAAAACATGTGATAGATGTCAAAGGGTGGGCAACATTTTGAAAAGGAATGAGATGCCACTACAAATAATTCTGGAAGTTGAGATTTTTGATGTATGGGGCATAGATTTCATGGGGCCATTCACGTCGTCACTTAACAATCAGTACATTTTGCTCGTAGTGGATTATGTTTCAAGGTGGGTTGAAGCCGCAACACTCCCAACTAACGATGCCAAAGTGGTTCTAAAATTCCTACAGAAGAACATTTTTATGAGGTTTGGCACTCCGAGAGTAATTATAAGTGATGAAGGTAGCCACTTCTGCAACAAATCGTTTACGGCTCTATTGGCAAAGTATGGGGTCAACCACAAGGTGGCGACGGCTTATCATCCCCAAACCAGTGGGCAAGCTGAGGTTTTGAACAGGGAAGTAAAGAGAATCTTGGAAAAAGTGGTAAACCCAAATCAAAAGGATTGGTCGCTCAATTTGAATGATGCACTATGGGCCATCGGACTGCGTATAAAACACCGATCGGGATGTCACCATATCAACTACTGTACGGAAAGGCTTGTCACTTACCAGTCGAGTTACAACATAAGGCTTATTGGGTGATTCAGAAACTCAATTTCGATCAAGTAGCTGTAGGGGAAAAGTGACTACTGCAATTAAACGAGCTCAACGAATTTCGTCTTCAAGCCTACGAGAACTCAAAGTTATACAAGGAAAAGGTCAAGAGATGGCACGACCAAAAAATTATGAAAAGAACATTCGAGCCGGGGCAATCAGTCCTATTGTTCAACTCACGGTTGAGATTGTTCCCAGGCAAGCTTAAGTCAAGATGGTCGGGACCATTCACCATAAAAAGGGTGTTCCCTCATGGCGCCGTTGAACTCTATAACCGAAATCCCTTAGAAACTTTCAAGGTCAATGGTCAACGATTAAAGCACTATTGGGGTGGCGAGTCCAACACTGATGTCATCACCATCACATTATCCGACTTATCATGAACATGAAGTAGTCAGGATGAATGACTTAAAATCAAACGCTAATTGGGAGGCAACCCAATCATACGTTTATTTTTCATATTTTCATTCATAATTGTTAGAATATAGTTTATAATAAGTTAATTTGGTAGGTATTATATTGTATGAGTCTTGCTAATCTCTCAATCATGCTCAAATTGATCAACAATCTAATAACTTTTATGTTTCATGGCTAGTAGGCAGAGAAAATGTACATTAAGTGGCATAACATGAAGAAAAGAAGAGAAAATGGCTCAGTTTGTAGAGTGTATGCCCGCCGGGGTGGGCCCCTAATGAGCTTTTACCGTACGTAGGGGGGTCTCTGAAAAAAAATAATAATAAGCATGCTCACGGGAAGCTATATTTTCCTCCTTGCCCCACCAAGGCGAGGGTCCCCAAAGTCGATTAGAGATTACATGCACCATTGTGTGCTTCCTAAGCCTAGTACCCCCCACCGGGGTGGGGGTCCTGGAAATTTAACGAGTCAAGCTCGACAGTTATATGTGATGCTCACCCTCATTATTTCTTCCTCAATTAAAATTCCACATTCCTCCCATTACACCCACGTCTCACCCACGATTTTGCCATCATTCATTACATATTCTTCCATCAACCCACTACTTCACTCCATCAATCCACTATTCTTATCTCTCCCCATCACACCACCTCTATATATTTACACCCTCTCATCCCAAATTCCTCACAAATTTACTTCAGCATATCACAAGGCTACGAATAAGAATTTTCATTGAGGAGAGTATAGAGTAATTGAGGGTGAGCACCTTGTTGTCTAATTCATCCCTTCTTAGCAATTTGTAGAAGCATTATCATCTAAGTTTGAGGGGAGAAATTAGTGTGCATACCAAGTGTTCGATAGTGTGTGTGAAGCAAGTTTGGGGGGAGATACTGTGATTAAGGCATTCAAGAGTTAATGGCTTCGCAATCCACATCGAAACGACAAAGGGGAGAAAGTTCAAGGCCCGCACAACCAACACGGACCTTTGATCGCCAAAATTTGTAAGTGCCGCCGCCGCCGACCGGTACGACTATATGATGACAAAATCCCTTACACCGGAGCGGGGTTGGCACCGGATCATGTCTATGAAGAAATGATGCAGAAAATTTATCAGAAAACAAATTCACTGAGGAACCTGAGCCTGCCATTGTCAACATAGTCAAGGAATTCTATGCGAACGCCGAGGATAAAGCCCCCTTCAACGCTTATGTGCAGGGTTGCTTAGTCCCGTTCAGTGTCGATGCCATCAACACCTATTATCAATTACGAGTGCCTCGACAATGCCAATATGCCCACTTACATGATTTTGATCCAGACAATGAGGCAATACTCAAGGAAATGACTAAGCCAGGAACAACATGGATCAAAGGTCGGAAGGGAGGCACAATTTTTCATAGTAAAGATCTCAGTCGATATGGTAAAATTTGGTATGCTCTCTTATTTGCGAAATTGTATCCGTCCAAACACACATCGGACGTGACCAAGGAGAAGGCATTACTGCTATACATGATTGTACAAAACTTCATCATTGATGTCGGGGCCATAATATGTTTTTCCATCCGCCGGTGCTTACGAGGAAATTTTTCAGGCAGCTTGCCATACCCATCACTCATATGTGGGTTGTGTCGCCAAGCGGGTGTGAGATGGTTTGATGATGAACCCACACAGATGCCGCTTCAGTTACTAGATTCCAGAATGATAGCGTGGTATTCGGTGTGGGCCGGAGGTGATTCCCATCCTCGAGGTCTGGGTTTTATTTTTCCATCGACTTCGGAGGAAGAAGTTGATGCTGCAGACACCTCGGAGGACGAGGACGAGACTATGGGAGATTAAGGAACTAAGCAGGTATCACAGTCCGAGGCTTTATCGAGTCCTCAGTTTTTTGATTTTCAACGTCAAATGGATGCGCACAACAAGGCAACACGTCGGGAGATGCATCAACTCGCATTGAGACAAGACCACATATTTGATGCTATGAACACGTCTTTCGCATCACTCAATATGACACTCCAGAGCTTCAATCCAGCCTCCCAATTTCCATTCCAGCAGCCCATACCAATGCCAAGGTTTCCACCGAGTGATTCAGAGGAAAAAGATCCACCACCACCATCCCAGACTTAGGCGATTGCAGGGAAGTCCTCACACACTTTATTGTAATTATCCATACAATGAGGGCATTGTAATACTTAAGTTTGGGGGATTTAATTACTTGTTTTCATGCATATTGTCATTAGTTAGGCTTACATTTGTCATTACATTCCAGTTTTGCATTCTAGTTTACATTTGTAGTTGCATGATAGCTTAAGTGCATACATAGTAGCTTAGGTTATTTTTGTTATCACATTTCTATTTTATTGATGCATTTTGTTATGTTATGATATATATTATCTAAAAAAAAAAATTTAGTTAAATATTGTGTTTGCATATGTCCAGCAGTGTTATAGTTTATGTTATTTTGGGCCAATGATGAGATTGGGACTAAGTTAACAAATACAGCATTGATTATTAGAACTGTGATATATTTCTGTTGTGAATCGAATCTTGTGCTTGTTTGAAACTGGTGTAAAAAGGTTAGCACGCTAAACACATCTGTGTTGACTGGTTAGTTCAAATTGATACATAAAGAGTTTCTATAGGTTAATATGAAGGTGAATGAGAAAATGACAAGGATAGGAAGTGAAAACGATGAATTAGACAACTTAAGTTTTGGGGAGAAAGGTAGGATAAATAAGCTTCAAATAAATAAATAAATAAATAATATCTAGTTGAGTCTTGTGGTGGGTTGAGGAAAATATACTCCCCATAAACACGAGCATGAGATGGAGCGTAAAACGCACTCACCAACCATCTATCTATGAAAAAAAAGGTACGAAAAGGATGGGAAATAAGAGCAAAGGGCCCCCGTCGATGAAAAAAAAAGAAAAAAAAGAAAGCATGAATATCCTATTTGATCCCTTAAGTTTGGTAAATGTCTGAATTCAGTTGGAACTTGCCTATTTTTGGAAATTTTTAAGTTTGCGCTGTATGATTCCTTCTAAGAAATTGGTTATATATTGAATTTGAGTCCGTATCAGTTATCATGGATGTTGAACACACACACACGCACACTATAATAGTGATAATGGTTTAAGATTTGAGAACTAATAAGGAATTATTGATTGGTTTTGGTGATTAATATTGTAGAGTTTGCTTATTTTCTCTGAGGCCAGTGAGATAATTTTGTTTCTGTGATACTTTTGGATTCGTAATCATATAGATTAGATACATTTCATCACATTGCATTACATGGCATGTAGTTTGTTTGATGCTCGAGGACTAGCACGATTTAAGTTTGGGGGATTTTGATAAGTGGATTTCATATCCACGAATTGACGTTCATTTCAAGCTTTATTGTTGTTAATTCTTTATGTTCATGTTTACTTTTCACTTGTTTTGTGTTATTTTGTATGTAGGATGGGTGGTGTGGTGAAGGAGTGAAAAAAAGGAAGCATATGGAGCATTATGGGTGCAAATATGAAGATCAACAAAGCCATGAAATTAGGGCTCATGGATCGAAACTGTTGGTACATGAAGAAATTAGTGATGAAGACAGCTTGGAGAAGCTCAAACAATGCCGGTAGAAGATTCTTTGGTTGTCCAGATTGGTGTGAAGTTGGGCACGGTGGTTGTAATTTTTTCGCTTGGGCTGATCCTCCAATGTGTGAGCGTTCAAGGGAAGTAATAGCTGGATTAATAAGAAGATTAGAGAATTTGGATGCTGAAATCAAAGCTGTGAAAGATGAACTAAAACAGTGCAGAATTAGGGCAAGGTTTGCAAAGGGTCTGTTGACTGCAACTTGGATTGTAATTTTTTATTTAATGTTTATCTCAACAAAGGATGAAACACCCCTCCAGACTTAAAAACAAGCAACTTGGATTGTAAACTGCAACTTGACTAAGTATGTATTGGTAGTAGTCTGACTAAATATGACACCTTTTGTGTGCAATTACTGAGAATGAAATTGATGAAATTGTAATTTCTAGCAATATAGTGGTAGAAATTAGGACACTTATGGAATGTAATTGTTGTGCATCTTTTGTGTGTAATTTATTCGTTGTAATGTATGGGCAATTTCTTTGAATGAACATGCTTTAAACTAAGATGGTTGAATGAAATTTATTAGTTGTAATCTATGGGCAATTTATTGGTTGTAATCAATTGCTGCAATTTTACAACTTGTTTATAGTTGGTGTGTTGATAAGTGGATTTCATATCCACGAATTGACGTTCATTTCAAGCTTTATTGCTGTTAATTCTTTGTGTTCATGTTTACTTTTCACTTGTTTTGTGTTATTTTGTATGTAGGATGGGTGGTGTGGTGAAGGAGTGAAAAAAAGGAAGCATTTAGAGCATTATGGGTGCAAATATGAAGATCAACAAGCCGCGAGTTAGCGGAGCCATACCACGTAAAATGCCCTTTTTGTTTTACTATGTACCCTGCCAGGTAGGGTCTTGAACATCAATTTATGGATGGATGCCCGTAGAAGCTAGGCTGAATATAAACTTATACCCCGGCAAGGGGGTCTCGACAGCTGAGAGTCTTGTTTTGCTTACAACTCTGCTGGAACATGATGTGTTAACATTTGGATGGTAATTGAACTCTATTAGAGATGGGATTTGACCAAAAACGTGTGTTGGATGTATATGGAGCAATTAACAACGAATTAAACACAGAGGAGGCTAATTACAGAGATTAATTTTTAGTTTTTCATAACAAGCTTTGGAGGGAGATTTTGAAGAGATTTTCGTGACGATTGCAGATTTAGGCTATATGAAGGGTGTTTTTCGCTATTCTTCATTTTAGTCTTATATTTGTAATTGAAAAGATGTTTTCTTTGATTTATTCAGTTATTATGTCATTCATGATGAACTAATTTACTTGTTAGGCTTATGATGGATCTTTAAGTGAAACGATGATTTTGTAAACTTTGATTTCCAGTTCAATAAGCTAATTTCCAGTTTATCTATATTAATTTGAGTTCGAATTTATGAATTGCGTGATCAACAATTCTTTGTGGATTTGTATGGAATCGAGAGAGGATATATGAATCTAGACTTAGTTAATATATCATGTGTTCATGAATTTTTTGAATAGCAGAATCTTGATGAATGTTAAGGTAGAGATATGCTTGACATCGCATATAATCAGATAGGGAACTTAATCTTAAACCTTCTTTAATTATAATTCACATAGAGATATAGTGTGTTAGTTGATTAAGGTTTTTAACTTATTTCTATCTAATTTATGGATTTAAGTTAATACGGTATTAGTGCATCGAGAGGTGGCTAGTACTACATTCGTGTTCTTCATTAATAAACTGAGATAGTGAGTTGAATTGGAATAAAGGTGTAGAAATCAGAGTGAAGCTTAGGGTGAAATCATAAGTCTAATTCCCCATTAATTGTTTGAAATATCAGTTTTAATTTTTGTGATTGTTTTGTGATAGTATATTCATTAATAATTTAGTTTTTATAATTTTAATCATTGAATTGGATAGTTTAATAAAATTAGGATTAATAGAGAATTTATGATTGTGAGGTTAAATTTCTTACTAAATTGTCTCTGTGGGAACGATACTCTACTCATTACTGTATTACTTGTTGACCATGTATACTTGTGTGTTGTGCGTATATAGATTTTACCCAACATCTGCAATTTATGATACCTGGTGCATTTCATAAGCACCCTGCATTAATGCACACTTGCACAAGCTAATGCACACCACTTGCACACTTGCACATCACCTGCACACTAACAGAGTATAGCCCATCACCTACACAGCTGCACATCACTTGCATCTTTGCACACTTGCACACTGGCTCACAAATGCACATCACCTGCATTAATGCAAAAAATAGACAAATTCAAACAACAAACTACAATTGCCCACTTGCATTATAATAACCATAAACAACTGTTATAATAACTGTTATACACAAACAACTGTTATAAAACAACACACTGCACATCAAACACACACTGCATCATACATCAAACACACACTGCATTAGCTGCACAAAACAGTTGCACACTTGCATTATACATGTAATAACCCGATATTTTTATATAATTAAATCATAAATTTTGCGTATAAATTTTTTTTTTATTATTATTATTTTAAAGGTGAGAATATGTGCCGAGTAATGTGTATGTATATTTTTGATAAATAAAAATTTATTTATTACATGAATAATTTTAAATAATTTTATTTTAGAATTATTGATCATTATAAATTATATTCTTATAATAATTAATTTTATAGTAAAAATATTTTTAATATTTATTTTCCAGAAAATATGATAATTATATTATTTAAATAATATATGAAATGATTAAAGCATAATTATAATAATTATTTTATTATATGAATTTGTTCAACATATTTAAGTTATTTATTTTAACTTAATTAATAATGTTATATATAATGATAAATCGGATATGGAATCCAAATCTTAATTTTGGATTTTGATCAAGGAATGAGAATAATAATATTATATTATTATTTGTCGTTATAGATATATATATTATTATGTGTAATGTAAGGTTAATGTATGGAACAATTTTAATGTTATCTTGATAAACCCTAATTCTAGTTCTAGAATAAGGAATGATGATAATAATATAATATTAATTATATTTTGATTTTTCAGTGCTATAAATATGTACTGTAGGTACGCATTGTAATAATTGGTCAATGATGGTGCAGTATTTGAAAACCCTAGTATTAATTGGTTTAATCCTAATTTAAAACTCAAATCGGAGTTTATGGTTGGTAAGAAATTGTGTTATATGATTAATGTTAATTTAGATATTAATTATTATTATTTGGAAACCCTAATTGTTAGAAAACTTAATAGCTAATTAGAAACCCTAATTACTAACCCTAATTTGCTAAGTATAAACCCTAATTACAAATCTAGTATGCTTAATGATAATTAGTAAAACCTAAACCTAATTATCATGTTTTATGTAATTAGAAACCTAATCTAATTATTAAACCTTAATTTATAATTTTTAGAAACTAAAAATTTTATTTTATTTTACAAACCCTAAACTAGAAATGCTACAATTTTGTGCTAATCCTTAGGGTTAAACCCTAAAGGTTTGCTAAATGACCAAAGTGCCATTAAAATCACAAGTATAATGACCATTATGCCCTTCTAGCATTTTTTATGAAATAACTTGTAGACTTGGCCAAACCTTTAGTTGTTCAACAACTCTAACTACTCTTTTGACTTAAAATCTCCCGCACCTCAGCCTTATAACATAGCTACATGCATTGCATTCAATTATATAATGATCAAGAGAGAGAAAGTGTATCATTTAGCCCATTTGGTCACCAATACTCATCTTTGACCCTCTCTCTAAAAGCTTCGAAATGTTGTAGTATAACAGTCCCAAAACACAGCCTCACTAACACCAATATCAAATTAGTAGCTCAGAATCAAAGATTTGTTCATCAAGGTATAAACCTAACCCTAGAAATCTGATAATTGATCCTCTGTTAAAAGTTATATTTGAGTGTTAATACATGTTGTTTATAGTGTATATTAAGGATCTGGGTTGATAGATGTTCGATCCATAACATCTATAAGCTTACAGATTTGAAGATTTCAAGAATTTGGAAATAGTTGTTTTTGTGTCTGACAGTCAAAAGTCAGACCTCTTTAATCCTTGCCTGTTATGTATTTTTGTTGTTTGAAGGTTGGTACTTGTAGTATGTAATGTGGTCTTTCATGTGAAACTTGAATCATGGTCATAATTGTTATAGAATTAAAGTTATTAAGAGTCAAAGTGGGTTGACCGGCATTGACCGGCTGTTTCTGGGCAGCCCAGAATTGCCCAAAACGTCTGACAATGATTTTGCAGGCGCTTGATCTTATTGTTGTTAAGTGTTTTGATCATGTTGTTGTTTGGTGTTTGTAGACTGACATGAACACTACCTTCTAAAGCTTTTATATCACCTTGATCCTTAACAGAATCCAAACTTAATGATGGTCAAACATAGGTATCCGAAACTGCTCAAGAACATTTCTGGAAAACCCAGAAATGTTCAAGAACAGTTCCGGGAAGGTACTTTGACTGGCTTGTATCTTGAAAGTCTGTTGATGTTATATGTGTTTTATGTATTAGATCTCTTCATTTACATGTCATCTACACACTTATAGTGTTAGATCACATAAAGCAGACCTGTAGTGCAAGGTATAATGATCGAAAGTAGGACTCTTGAGTTTCTGGGCAACCCAAAACCTCAAGAACAGGTCTGACAAGATTTTTAATTGCTAATAACTCTCTGATCTGTTATGTTATGGACATGTTATTGATTGATATTGGTAGTATTACATTAATAATACAATCCTAACAAAAGTTCAAGCTCAGAATCATTGTGATCTAAAAATTATGATTGGTCAAACGTACCTACTTGTTAATTGACATAAAGTTTTGGGTTTGACCCATGAACACTCAAGAACACCTATAGCGATAGTTTCGTCGCTATAGGGCCCTTTTAGCGACAAATATTTTTGGAAATTAATTATTTTAATTAAATAAATAGAAAAAAAATTAGTTTTTAATTATTAAAAATACAAAATAAATTATTAAAAATTATTTTAAAGTCTGAAAAATTAGTTTTTGATAATTTTGAATATATTTCATAAATATTTAATATTTTTGGAATATTAAAGGTATTTAATTTATTTAATTATAATATTAAATAAATTATTTTAAAATGATTTTAATACTTGAAAAATCATTTAAATTTATATTATGATATAAGAAAATATTTTAAGTTATTTTAATGACTTTTAATATTTTGTGATGAATTTCATTAATTAATTAATATTAATTATATTTAAGTTATTTAATAAATGTATTAAATAAATTATGAAAAATAGAATTAATGATTTAAAAATCATTTAAAAATATTATAAAAAAAATATTTTAAGTTATAAAATATAACTTTTGATATTTTGTCATGAAAAATATTAATATTTTAATATTAATGATATTAGATTTATTTAATATTTATATTAAATAAATTAGTTTAAAAATAATTTTAATATTATAAAAATTATTTTAAATGAAAATAAAGTGTTTAAGAATATTTTAAGTTATAAAATATAATTTTAATATTTAAAGAATAATTTCATTAATAATTTGATATTAATGATACTAATTTAATATTAATGATATTAAATTTATTAAATAATTATATTAAATAAATAGTTTAAAAATGATTTTATTTATTTAAAAATCATTTAAAAAGGATATAAAGGAATTAAAAATATTTTAAGGTAAAATAAATGACTTTTAATATTTTGATGAATAATACATTAATATATAAATATTAATGATAATTATTTAAAAATAATTTTAAATATTTTAAAAATCATTTAAGGGTAATATTAATACTTTAAAAATATTTCAAGTTATTATAAATAACTTTGATATTTTGGCAATGATTTCATTAATAGTTTAATATTAATTAAATATTAATGATAATAGAATTATTTGATATTTAAATCATTTTATAATGATTCCAGTGTTTGAAAAATTAGAATAAGTTATAATAATTGTTTAAAAATTATTGTAAGTCATTTAAAAATGTTATGACTGTTATTTAAATAGTTTAAATAGATATTGAACTTCGATATAGAGTCTTAGACTCGATAATTACCCGGTAAAATCGTTGGTACACCAACATGTTTCAGAAATTGATCTGAACTTAGATATTTTGACTGTATTAATGTTTATTTGTGATCCAATGACTGTGAAATATGTGGGACAATGTGATTAGGTTATGTACTGACTACAATAAGCAGTGCTATGTGTTATAGTATGTTATTCTAATCGATCAAATGATCTTATTAATGATAGGTTTCGGTATAAAAGATAAATCTAAGTTGCGTATTGTAAGCAGCAGATCAGGCAAGTATCCTACCTTTGCATTTTCTTTATGTAATGGACATGAATAACAATGTTTAAGAATTATATTATTATTATTCTAAATTATTAAACCTATTGTGATATATTCTATATCCGACCATTGTTTATCAACATGATATTATATTATATAATTCAAATATATATTCTGTTCGTTATTTTCTAAACATGGTTATACAAGTGTCCCCACTTGGATAATCATTGTATTTAATCACATGTTGATATATATATATATATATATATATATATATATATATATATATATATTGATCCCCAGTATGAATACAGTAAAAGCCGTCTAAGCTATTTGACCTAGCTAGACACAGATTCAAAAATATCGTTGAATATGATAAAACTCTTTTGTATCCAATCAAAGTATTTTGGTTCGGATTCCTGACTAATTATGAACATCCCGAACATGGGAAAATTTTTATGCGCCAAGGAGGACAAAGGATGAACGATAATATCCTTCTTACAAGGTAGTATTGATCAATACAGGGTCCATGGGATGTACACCCTCGTGCCCGTAAGTTATGACGGTTTGTGCGATGAAGTTCTCGCTAAACCTTTTCAAAAATGAAAAACAATGTTCATAATCTGTCGACTACCCCATATATATAGTCAATACGTAGTTTCAAAAAAAAAAACTTTGATATAGAAATCATATATGGTTATGATTGGTTCAGTTTACTTCACAACTATTGATTTGTTGCAGAAGTGATGTACAAAGAAAATATTTAATTCTTTCAGCTAATTATATTTATAATTGTTATTACTTACTGGGTACCCAAATGCTCATTCTTGCTTTAAATTTAAATGTTTTCAGCTAAGCATGATCAACCTGAAGGTTTAAACAAGATCAAGTGAAAAGGAAAGCAAACAGAATATGTTTTATGGTATCTTTTGTAATAGTTAGATTGTATTAAGATAATGATATGTATTATATATCATGTAAAGAATGTGGTAAAGGTTGCGTACTTGGGATTAGACTCTGATAAATATAAATTTAGTTTCATATTCATATTATTGTTATTATTATTAGTATTAGTATTATTTTCGCTCATAGAAATGGTATCGTAAAGCACCGAGTTCGGGTTTCAAGTACCTGAATTTGGGGGTGTTACAATGCATAAACAACTGTTATAATAACCACACTGCAATTGCGCAACTGCATCAACACACACTGCATCATACACACATTACATCTTAAAGGAACTAGTATTGCCATTCAATTACATAATTAATTCCCAGTACAATCTACAAATCAAAGGCAATTCAAAATAGTTGTCTTAACAATTTACAATCAGAGGCATCATGTTCTAATCAATTTATAATCCTAGCCACACCTTCTTGGCCCTATGCACAAAACATACATACATCAATAATTCATAAGTTTAGGCCCCAAAAATACCCTAAAATGGATATATACATCCATATAAGCTTAATACCCCAAAAAAGCCCCAAAAAATTCCAAAAACCCCATCTGGTTGCTATTAATCTGCAGTAGGCCCTCCACTGTTTGGTTTCCTAAACTGGATCTTCTCTGTTTTGGATCTTGCTGCAGCTTCTAGGTCTCCTAGTGTTATACATTGTTTCCCCTTCCATGTGTATTCCTTGGGTTGTAATATATCATCTGAGTCATTTCTTTGGCTGCCCTCATAATGGATTCCACCTTGCCACTTTATAGAACCTCCTGCTTGCTCTTGCTCAACATTCATTCCACCTGGCTCCAGTGTAGACTCATGTGTTGCTGTCATTGGTGAAGGTTGAGAAGCTTGAGTATGCGTCTGAGAAGTCTTTTGAACATTTTTTGCCCTCTTAGCCTTTGGAGGAGGTTGAGATGATTGACTTTGTGGAGCCTAGGAAGATTGTGAAATCACATCTGGTTGCTTATTGAGTTTCTAAAAATAGACAAACATAAATATATTAAACCCAATATAGGATCTTGAAAAAATACAAATAGAAACACACACTTAACTTACTTGAGGACACCTTCTTGCATTGTGACCCCATTCCTTACAAAATCCACATTTCAATGATGTTCCTTTCCTCTTCAAACTTGTACCTTCTAGATTTGATTCTAAAATATCATTACCTTTCCTCCTAACAACTTTAGGCCTGCCTACAGTAGTATATTTAACCGGTGGCAAAGGTGGCTCAATCCCAGTAGGATCCCACTCAGATCTGTGCTTTATAGGCTCAATGTTGTGACTGTAAACCTTTAGATTGGTTGAACACTCATGTACATATTGTTAGGTTTGTAATATTCATGAACGTAATCAAATTGCAAAAATAAGCGAAAACGTGTAAAAATCAGAGTTTAAAATTTTACAAACCATATACCCAGATCACCCTTTATGCACAATTATTAATTAAAAGAAAAATTGAAGAACAAGAACCATACCCTTGAAGATCCGAGCTTCCTCAGGTACAAGTTCACCTCCAATTCTTTTCGCGTTCAACTTGAATCCACCGGGTTTGGTTCCTTCCTTTGATCAACGTTAGCCACCCAAGTGTTTGGCCTCTAGAGGTGATCCACCAAGGAAGAAGAATTTTCAAGAAGAAGGGGTATTGGCTCAAACCCTAGTTTTTCCTATCTGTATAGAAAAAGGGGGCGTACTCTCCAACCATTGGAATTATATCGTATTCTTAATATCTGATATAAGACTCCTCTTATAAAGATATCATGTAACCCTATTAAAATAAGGTATCCTTTAATTAAACCCTTTTAATTAAAGGGGCTCCCTAATCTTATTAGGGATAATTAATTAAACTCCTTTAATTAATTTTTTCTCCTAATCCAATTAGGAATAAATGAGAGTACTTATATTAAATTAATTCCTAAACTCTTTTAGAAATTAAAATAATAATAATTGTAATAATATTAATAAGACTCCTCTTATTAATTTATATTTAATATTTCTAAAATATTAAATAATAAATATTAAGCTATTTAATTTATTCTATCACCATAGATTAAATTAAATATACTTAACATATATTATTACGATTATGCCATTAACTTCTTAAATAATAATTCTTCCTTTTATGGTGTGACCCTTTAGGTTCTCCATATTAAACCTAAGTTGAATAAATTAATTAGAATAATTCTAATCTTATTTAAATAAATAAATTAAACAATTAATTTATTTAAATAAATAATATTTATTCTACAATAGGGATAAGCCTCCCTGTAATGATCAACGACTTTCCGGATAATATAGATTTCAACATTAATCATAAAAGAACCTTTGAGTAAATAGTTACTGTCAATTCATTCCTTCCACCATACAATGTCCCAATTAAATATAAGACATAGAATTCATCACAAGTCTTATTTTATTTAATTATATGTATTTCGACTCTTAAATGCACAACTCAAAATAATGCAAATTAGAAACTCCTTTCTAATTTCATTCTCTTTAACCAAGGACTCACCGGGTTGTCATTTATCAAATCACATAAGACATTTCTCTTCTTTTAATAAGTGGTAGATTCTTTATTGATCATACATTATCTCCATGTAAACTTATTATACCCAAGCATACCCTTTGATATACCCTAAGGGTCTTAAGGAATAAGTCAAAGTATAACTCATCATACACAAGATACTATGATGATCTCAAGTCCAAGGATTACTTGACTTCTCATTGTCACTACAGAATTCCTATCGACAGCAAGTAAAACTCCATTAGGTATTCCTTAGCAAGCCACGCTCAAATGAACTTATTCTCTAATAAGCACCTACATACTTGCTTTAGTGTCTCCACACAAATGATCATGAGATCAATCATCCTCATCCAATGAGCAAGCAACGTATGTACCATTCTCATCCGGATTCACTAATCCCTAATTTAGTAATCCAATGATTGGGAACTATTTTAGTTTTAAGCTTTCTAAGAATTTAGATCTCATTAGAATGATCATCATCATTATTCTAAAAGCATTGCTTAAAACTATGGGTTTATCACATATTATAAAACAGCATCATGTAGATAATTAAAAGCCTTTAATAAATTAATACTTTTTATTAATAAATGAATAAGATTGTTACAAAGTATATGCTTTATCATCAAACATGATTGGCTTGTGTGCATACTACTTTCAATCTCCCACTTGCACTAAAGCCAATCGCCATGGTATTTCATACCCTTCTTCTCTAAGTGACGATTATCCTCGCCATTGGATAAGCTTTAGTTAATGGATATGTAATGTTGTTCATGAGAGTCCACTATCTCAGATAGTGATTTCCATCTTTCAATGATTCTAATAATCAAATGAAAGTGCCACAACACATGTTTAGATCCAAGATGAGACTTAGGAACTATTCCTAGTTCTCAGAATGAACTTTTAATCCAAACAATCAACTTGCGACTTCATTTATAGCTATATACTTTGTCTTTATCACTAAACCAAAGAACTCTTTGCTATTTGGAACCTTTCCAATTCAACGCACTAATCGCTCAAGATAACGCTTTACCTTAAAGTGGATTTTTCATCATCTTAGTCTGTCTGAAAAACTTGAGTCTGTTAAGCCCTCTAGTTTTCATCCGCACCCACCATGTATGCTCACATCCTTAGTCTTTGGTTAAGAACTTTAAGATGTTTTTCACTTCGCCTTTACAAAGTGATCTTCTCTAGAATATGACCGATCAACATTAGATCTTGTATATTTCATTGCATACATGATAGTCACTCATGCGATCTCTCTTTTCAGGAGTCTGTGGGGACTATAAAGAGAGATACACTCCATAACTCATCAACATGAGACATCTCTTGAGTTTGCCATGCTAAACGACTTTAGCATCAAATGAATATACGCCTCCTTGGGTTAAGTTGAGCATCTTTTTAAATCTATCTATATAGATTTGCATCCCCAATAATGATACTCTTCCCAAATCATTCATGGAGGATTGTTTAGACAACTTTATCTTTACTGATTGTAGCATTGGTATGTAATTCCTCATTCGTAGTATATCAACATATAATAATAGAAATTTCACGACGCCCCCATCGACCCTTTTGTACACACTAGAACTCTTACCTCATCGTATGTAACTCGGATCATCATCTTCTATGATCGCACCTCATCATCATCATCCATGATGAATCCATACCTCCTAGGTATCTTCTGTACTATTCCGGTTTATGATTCTATTGCGTGGTACAATAGGTCTATCTATAGGTTCCTCTTATTTGACTTATAGAATTTTGTGGATCATGAACTCTTCAAGATCTATAATCCTCCCACTAGCCCCTTCAATGATAAACATCTTTATCTTAGAAGGCAGCGTATTTTACAACAAACACCTTTTGATAACTAAGATTATAGAACATATACCCTAAACTTACTTTAGGATGTCCCACAAATCGACACTTATAAAATCTTGTCCCAAGCTTATCCTTTGAAACCTTTTCACATAAGTTGACAACCCCTTATCTTAACATACTTAAGATTAGAAATCCTCCCCGCCTATAACTTTTATGGAGTCTTGGGGCTGGATTTTGAGGTTACCAATTTCGTGATATGTGCGACCATTTCTAGGACATTATCCTAGAAGGATACCGGAATGCTCGGTAAAATCATTATGGACCGCACTACGTCCAACAAAGTACGATTTTTCATTCGGATACATCAATCAATTATTGCGTGTCGATGTGTCCATTATGAGAAAACCATTTGAGATGATCCGAAACTTATTGCACAAGTATTTATTCCTTGATCTAATCAAAGAATCTTAATACATTGCCAATTTGTTTCACTTCTCAATTCTTTGAACCTTTCAAATAATTCACACTTGTATTTTTAGCAAATACACACATTCAACTCTTTGAATGATCATCTCCTTTTCTTATACTAATTTGTTCAATATGCAAAATTATTTTCATGTAAGTCAAGTATACAAAATTTATTAAGTAATATTCCATTTATATACAAAAACATTATTATTATAAATAGAACAACAATTGTTCTTAATTATAATACCAAAGATTTCATTGTCCAACAATAAAATGGAAATAATATTTTTAACAAGAACTGGAATACAATAACAACTTATTGACTTAATAGATTTGCTTCAGTAGGCATTGCTAAACTATAAGTTTCTATGGCTAATATGGCAACCTTTGCTACATTTCCATATTATGATTACTTATATTTGTTTAGCTTTCTACTTACCTTGGTCCTTCATAAATCTATATTTATGATAACCAAAGTCGGTATCCAATACCCAAGTAGAACCTTGACTTAAAGAAAATTTTATTTCAATCATGAACAAAATTATATTTATGGCTCAAACTTCACTAAGCTTCTTTGGTTAGCTTCTGGAAGATGCTTCTCGCAATTTCTTTCCAAAGGTCCAGGCTTATTGCGTTGGAAGCAAACTCCTTTGCTATCCGTGTATCGCTTTTGTTCTTATTATCCTTTGTTTTTGCCTTTCTATATACCTTCTTTGAATCGTTCTTCTTTTCAGAAGATCCTTTGGCCCCAACCAGTAAGACATGGTCTTTCTTGGTTGGAAAGTGACTCTCATCATTTTTTAACATGTTAAGCAACTCAACGAAGCTGATATCTAGCTTGTTTATATGAAAAATTCACAACAATTGTGTAAGGAGTCCGGGAGTTAGTGCAAGATCAAATCTTGGCTCAACTCTCCATCCATGACTAAACCAGTTGTCCTAATTGATCAATCAAATTGATTATGTTAAGAACTTTTTATCTGCATTTATAGTGCCATTGGCCATTCTAGATCGGAAGAGCTCCTTAGATATCTCGATATCTATCACCCCTACTTTCCTCACCATCAACTACTTGATGTGCGGGAATATAGTAGAAGCATCCATAGTTTCATCGCCGACGCTAAAGCTCGTTACTCATGGATGCGAGCATGATGCATTGAGCCAATCATGCATCATCTTGCCACTTTCTAAAAGTAGCAATCTCTTCCTCGTAGGCATTATTCTGCAACTATCGCGGGGATAAGCGACATGACATAAGATAGTTTTTTCAACCATGAGAACTATTCTCATATTCCTTAACCAATCCATTTAATACGGTCCAGCTTAAATAACATCTAATATGTTTCAAAGAATAGTAATTAAGACATTGTAAAATTTTGTAAATGAATTTGTAATTAACAACATTTTAACATACATTCTTTTATTAATTACCAAAATAAATTAGGTCTTGTTTTAAATTGGTAGCTCCCACTATTTTCTTCAAACTATATTACCCTCAATATATATAGTTCGGCAAAATCTAATTAAAGATCTGCTAGTGAGAATAAGGATCCCATTTCAAATGTTTATAGCCTTGTGGTGACACAACAAACTATATATAAATAAATAGGTAGACAATTTTTGTCAATTACATCAACTATGCAACTCCATTTCTTTTGCCTCTTAGATTATTTTGATCAAGTGGTGGCACATCCGAATCAAAATTATCCAAGTTAAGTCCGACCTAGCACTCCATATATTCAAAAAAGAAAAATATCATCCTTGTGGTGACACAACAAAACAATATTATTCAATTTTCTTTATAAGCATCAAATGTGATAAATTAACATCTTAAATACTTAATACTTGCCTTGTGGTGACACAAACAAACTCATATTAAATATTTAATACTCTATTAATTTTATCATGCTAGAAGGCTGACGCTCGATATTCCAAATATCTTTGAATGCTTAGGACTTAATATATAAAAATGAGGGGTTTGTTATTAATTTGTCTCATCTTGTTTAGCAAAGCATGCACATATATATAAAATACGCGTCATATTAATGAACATGCTGAGCATGTTTGCATAATATATAATATATATAGTATAAGCATGCACATATAGAATACTATATTCTACCCGGATTGATTATGGACTTTTATTCTAGTTTGGTTCACTAGAGCCACCAAGTGAACCAAAAGGTCAAACCTTAGGGTGCAAGAATTAATATTTAAATATAACTATTACATTTAAACCCTGCTCCATTACAAATGGGTCTTCAAGCGCTCCTTGCTCCTTGATCTCTAATTCTTCAAAAATTAATTCTAACTATTCCTATTACAAAACTATTTAAAATAAATAGAAACCTTGATCGTGATCAAGGGGAAGTACATAGGAGGAGATAGAATTTACATTCGTAAAAAATTAGAGAAGACGAGTCTGCAGACCCCATTTAATAAAACTCATACATTCATGCATCCAACTAAAATAAAATCCAATCATATTGGTCAATAGTCCATAATCAATCCCATTTATTATCATACACATCATCATATGCATCAATAAATAACATTCATCTTATGAATAATAAACATTTAATATATATATTGATATCATTTAATGGGCAAATTTAATTAGTATAAAATCTAATTTTGAATCAAAATAAACTCCTTTATTTTAATCCAAATTTAAATCAAAATAAAACTATTTTATTTTAATTTATCCAATTTTGAATAAAATAAACTATTTTATTTTAATCAAAATTTTAATCAAAATAAACTCCTTTATTTTAATTAATTATGGAATTCAATTCCATATATAAAAAAAATTGTTAAAGGAAACACGGATTATCTTTCCTATTCACAAATAAACTCCTTTATTTTGAATAATATGAAATCTTATTTCATATCTAAATAAACTCCTTTATTTAAGGAAATATCGATTCTTTTCCTATTCACAAATAAACTCCTTTATTTTGAATAATATGAAATCTAATTTCATATCTAAATAAACTCCTTTATTTAAGGAAATTAGGCAATCCAATTTCAACTCCAATTAGTTATCATGGAATCAAATTCCAACTCTAATTAGTTAGCATGAAATTTAATTTTAAAATTAAAATAAACTTTTTTATTTTAATAATAAAATAATTAAGATTAATATATATATATATATATATAACTATTATATATATATATAACTATATATATATATATATATATATATATATTATAAACCGATATATATATATATAGTTAACAGATTACAACTATATATATATATATAACGTTAATATATTATATATATAACTATTATATATATAATTAATATTAACTATATATATATAATCAAGATCCTGCCGAATCACATGCATTTTTTTTTTATGGTATTACTTTACATGTTCCTTACATTAGTAATCACTTGACTCCTGCAACCTTTACTGGGCCACGTGATCACCATTTAAGTAACCTTTTAAAATGAAAAGGAAAAGCAAGCCACGCAATCCGGTATGAGAAGAAAAAAAAAATCAGTTTCGCGATTTTTTTTTTTAAAATAAATTTTATACAATAAAATTATGCCCAATTAAATTGTTCTAAACACATATCAATATACATATCAAATTAAAATAATTAATAATTCGTATAAAGGTTTGGCTCTGATGCCACTGTTAGGTTTGTAATATTCATGAACGCAATCAAATTGCAAAAATAAGCGGAAACGTGTAAAAATAAGAGTTTAAAATTTTACAAACCATATACCCGGATCACCCTTTATGCACAATTATTAATTAAACGAAAAATTGAAGAACAAGAATCATACCTTTGAAGATCCGAGCTTCCTCAGGTACAAGTTCACCTCCAATTCTTTTCGCTCAACTTGAATCCACCGGGTTTGGTTCCTTCCTTTGATCAACGTTAGCCACCCAAGTGTTTGGCCTCTAGAGGTGATCCACCAAGGAAGAAGAATTTTCAAGAAGAAGGGGTATTGGCTCAAACCCTAGTTTTTCCTATCTGTATAGAAAAAGGGGGCGTACTCTCCAACCATTGGAATTATATCGTATTCTTAATATCTGATATAAGACTCCTCTTATAAAGATATCAAGTAACCCTATTAAAATAAGGTATCCTTTAATTAAACCCTTTTAATTAAAGGGGCTCCCTAATCTTATTAGGGATAATTAATTAAACTCCTTTAATTAATTTTTCCTCCTAATCCTATTAGGAATAAATGAGAGTACTTATATTAAATTAATTCCTAAACTCTTTTAGAAATTAAAATAATAATAATTGTAATAATATTAATAAGACTCTCTTATTAATTTATATTTAATATTTTTAAAATATTAAATAATAAATATTAAGCTATTTAATTTATTCTATCACCATAGATTAAATTAAATATACTTAACATATTATTACGATTATGACATTAACTTCTTAAATAATTATTTTTCCTTTTATGGTGTGACCCTTTTAGGTTCTCCATATTAAACCTATTGTTAATAAATCAATTAGAACAATTCTAATCTTATTTAAATAAATAAATTAAATAATTAATTTATTTAAATAAATAATATTTATTCTCTAATAATAGGATAAACTTCCCTAGCGATCAACGACTTTTTCGGATAATATAGATTTCAACATTAATCATAAAAGAACCTTTGAGTAAATAGTTACCGTGACAATTCAATCCTTCCACCATACAATGTCCCAATTAAATATAAGACATGGAATTATCATCAAGTCTTATTTTATTTAATTATATGTATTTCGACTCTTAAATGCATGACTCCAAATAATGCAAATTAGAAACTCCTTTCTAATTTCATTCTCGCCTTAACCAAGGACTACTGGGTTGTCATTTATCGAATCACATAGGACATTTCTCTTCTTTTAATAAGTGGTAGATTCTTTATTGATCATACATTATCTCCATGTACAACTTATTATACCCAAGCATACCCTTTGATATACCCTAAGGGTCTTAAGGAATAAGTCAAAGTATAACTCATCATACACAAGATACTATGATGATCTCAAGTCCAAGGATCACTTGTACTACTATCACTACAGAATTCCTATTGACAAGCAAGTAAAACTCTATTAGGTATTCCTTAGCGAGCCACGCTCGTTCGGTAATTTATTCTCTAATAAGCACCTACATACTTGCTTTAGTGTCTCCACACAAATGATCATGAGATCAATCATCCTCATCCAACGAAAGTAAAGCAACGTATGTACCAATCTATCCAGATTCACTAATCCCTAATTTAGTAATCCAATGATTGGGAACTATTTTAGTTTTAAGCTTTCTAAGAATTTAGATCTCATTAGAATGATCATCATCATTATTCTAAAAGCATTGCTTAAAACTATGGGTTTATCACATATTATAAAACAGCATCATGTAGATAATTAAAAGCCTTTAATAAATTAATACTTTTTATTAATAAATGAATAAGATTGTTACAAAGTATATGCTTTATCATCAAACATGATTGGCTTGTGTGCATACTACTTTCACATATGTGTATGGATCATGTCTTATTTTGTTAATGCATGAACACAAGGTATTCCAGACAAGTCCCACCTCCTACAAGAACATGTTTTTTTCCCAAATCCACAACAAATGAATGACCCCCAGAAGTCATAGTCACTATAAACCTCCCACCACCACCTGACCACAATGGTAATCCACCCCCTGCCTGACCTTTCCATTTTTCTACTTTTTGAGCTATTCTAGGGTACACTACACCATTATGTTTCAACATCATTTCTCTCCTTTTAACAATCCTATTCATGCAATATAATCTAAGTCCTTCTAGACACCCTATTACTGGTTTCACTCTAGCCTTAAGAATTTTGCTATTAAATACTTCACAATAGTTATTGACATACACGTCACTTTTGCATATGGTTTGAAAATAAGACCTACTCCACTGAGTAGGTGCCTTAGGAGCTAACCATTCATATGCACTCTTATCTTCCTTTTGTAACACATCCATTGCCTTTTGAAAGACATACTGATTTGTAGCTTTGGCAGCATTCCACACCAATTTTCTTAATCTAGAGCCTTTATGCTTTTGCCAAAAGTTCCTATACAAATGCATAACACAGTGTCTGTGTTCAGCACTTGGGACCACATCTTCTAAAGCATTAATCAAACCCTGGGGACAAAAACATAAAGGAACTTTATCAATGTAAAATATATATAAATGGAGAGATGTTTATACCTTTTGTTTATCTGAAATGAATGTCCAGCCTCCATCATTTGAAATCCTAAGATCTTCCACCAGCAAGTTCATAAACCACACCCAATACTGAGTGCTCTTAGATTCAAAAATGGCCCATGTAACACCCCAAAATCCGGTCTATTTTCACATCCAGATTCCGTACGTCACGATCCCATCTTCTTCCAAATATACATCATTATATAGCTAAATATAACAACATACATCCTCAAATCCCAGGTTCTAAAACCTTATAACCTCTTCCATTACAAATAATGATAATTACATTATTCTTTACATCTTGTACAAGTGACTTTTATCCACCACCAAGGATACATAATCATTCATTAAACTATTCTATAGTTTAATTCTATCATTCTTATATTACAAGTCTTCGCTTGATCTTCACACTCATTCATATAATGAATGGCACTTCTTCTGGATACCGACCAGCTTGATCTTTATTGTGACACCCCCAAAACAGGTATACATCACCCAGCTTGAGTCGCTAGATACATGGTACATAAATTTAAATACAACTTAATTATACAACAGTCGTGTAAAATACGACAAAACATAGCTGAGAGTTTAAACAAGAATATTGTCATCTAGACAATATCCACACTCAATGTAGTCCTCATTACAATTATTATCACATTATTCCGTAGAATAGTGAGGACTATTAAAGCCACTTATCCTGGACCATCACTCCATTCCCCTACTCGTCCCAGCTATATTCTCATTTCCTGAAGAGAACAATGAAAGAAAGGGTGAACTCAACTAGCCCAGTAAGAAATATTATGAGACTAAGATAATGCAGAATAAATTATCCTTATCCTTCAACAGTATAAGAACTGATAGAATACAATAGACAACAAGTTTTAGATCAACAACTGCAGCGGAATAAACAATCCATTAGAAGAGTCAAGTAGAGCATAAAATCTACTATCTTCTATGATTTACAAAGTTTTTCATCAACTTTATCACGAGACTCAAACAATAAATAAACCACATCATCGAATCATCCTTTACACTACTACCAAGGATATTCATGTAATCATCATCGGTCATCATGATTATACCGAATAATCTCTCCAGTCATAATCATACCAACAACCGCCCATCAATGAACTACAGCCAAATGAGGACTTTTACCACATCATTAATTACATTACTACATTCATGATTATACCTAATAATCCTCGGTCATAATCATACCAAGTCCATCTATGCACGTAAGCCAAAGATGACTTTAATCACAATATAAACACACGAGAATGATGACAATGACATAATAGTTCAATAAAACAAGTTCAAGGATAAATTTTAAAGATTTATAATCTAATTTATACAGAAATCAATAATGTCCAAATTGTCAACACGATACTGCTTTGTAGAGTAAAATTCAAGAATAATATTTATATACCAAAAATAATTTGGATAGAAAAGAAATATATTTTTCGGATAAATAGTACCCCGTGAATAGTACCCTGTGAATAGTACCTCGTGAATAGTACCCCGACATGAAAAGTACCCCAAACACTTGAGTGAATAATATTTGAATGAATAGTAATTTGGATGAATAGTAACTCGTGAATAGTACTCTGACATGAAAAGTACCCCGAATACCCGAGTGAATAATACTAGAGTGAATAGTAACCGGGTGAATAGTAACTCATAACAGAAAAATACCAAATAAAATTATATTTCATAACGAGTACAAAAGAAATGATATTTCATACGAGTATAATAGAATATATGAAACTGCAAATGGATTTTCATTCACCATGCGGTAATCCACGTAGACAGATCATTTCCACAATTTAATAAAGAATGAATACGAAGGATCATTCACCATACATGTGGTAATCCACATGTATACATGTTATTCCAATGTAATAATAAAAATGAATAACATAAGAATTCACCATGCATGTCGATAGATCGCATGCATGTGTTATTCCAATGTAATAATAAAGAGTGGAACCAGTCATGCGTAATCCGCATGCATGTGATATTCCAACAAAATAATAAAGAATAGAACCAGATTATGCGTAATCCGCATAGACAGGATATTCCAACAGAATAATAAAGAATGGAATAATAACAAAATTCTCCAGGCACGCGATAGACCGCCCAGACAGGTTATTCCAACAGAATAATAAAGAATGGAATAATAGAAGAATTTCACCATGTATGGGGTACTTCGCATAGACAGGTTATTCCAACATAATAATAAAGAATGCAATAACAACCCTTACGAGTATTGAAAGAAAATAACTCTCTTCACGAATACGAAAGAATAATACCCCTTACCTCAAAAGAAGACTGGATGCTGGAATAGTGAGATAGTAGACTTATCTTCTTCTTTCTCTCTATAATTTCTCTCTATAATAATTGCTCTATAGCTTTAGTGAATTGGTGAGAAATGAAGGAAGAATGAGCTTCTATTTATAGGAAAATATAGTTTCGATAATTACACATTTTGGGGCTCAAAATATTACAGTATAATACCTTCCTCTTTTTCTTCATTTTTAATTTAGTCCTGCAAGTATTATCAAACTTGCACCACCTTCCCTAATAGTAAATCATGTGAATCAATAGTTCTAGACATGTGAAAATATGAATTACAGTATAGTACCTCCATCTATACCTCCATTTTTAACTTAGTCATGTAAGTGTTATCAATCTTGCACCAACTCCCCTAATAGTAAATGAATGTGAATCAATAGTACACACATGTGAACAAATAGTTATAATCATGTGAAGCAATAACAATTAATTGCTCATTTATTTGGTTAATTACCCGATTGGTCAATATAACCTCCAGACATCAATTATTATCGAAATAAATGTCGATTTCCACTAACACTAATAATTCCCACACAATGGAATTATCAATTTCATCCTTAATCAACACGAACTTATTCATCATTAATATTATAACGCATAATATTTAACAACCAGGTCGTTCCCAGGAAAGAGGGGGCTTTCCGATAAGGATTTCTCCTTATTGGCACCCAATTAGGTGACCAAATCTCTCCTTGAAAGGACTTCTAGACATCGTCAATATTGCAAATAATAATATGAATAACTGTGTCATCTCAATTATTGATTTAATAATATAAAATATTGTGACAATAATTGAATAAAACTGAGTGACTTCTCACGTAAGCATTAATAATCAATACCGTGGGCTACTGTGCAACCACGCGTATTACTATACTTTTATCACCAATTATTTTATGAAAACTTTCTTACTTTGAAAATTTTCAAATATCACCCTTAACTTTAAACTTTTATCAATTTAACTATTTACCAAAATAGAAAAATTGAATACTTTTATTTCATAAAAATCGGGATCTCACATTTATGGGATCCTTAAGTTCTTCTAACATCGTTCATTGAAAATGTTTTTATTTAAAGCAAGTGTGAGCATTCAATTTTCCAGCAAGTCTTAGCAGTTGAACAAACAACTTCAAGAATTTAAACATTCTTTTAAGACTTCAATAACTGAACAAAAGTTATGAAGTAGCTTGAATAATAGGAATAATCTCGATTCCTATCATTTTAAAACATTAGTCACATTCACTTTGAAATATTTTCATTCTTCTACCTTATTTCATACACATCCTGTCTGGCTAGAATCATTAGCACAGACTTAACAATAATGGTTCATGTATAAACAGAACATTCTCATATTGAACAATTCAATCACAGAACAGTTCATATCATAGAAACACCAAAGTGTTCACATTGTGGCACAAGGCCTCATACATTCTAACACCTTGTACAAATATCACACATTTGCACATAGATAAAACTTCTCAGGTTCAACATCTGAGAAGTTTTAGAAACTAGCATTCATTTAAAATATGAATGAAGTTAGGAAACTTGCCTTACACATAACTACAACATATAGTTTACGCTGAACTGCTTGTTCCAATTCCTATGTAGCACATAAGGAAATAACACATACACCAATTATAGTCATATACTTGACTTTACACATTTGTTTACTTAAATTTACTTCTTAGGGTTCGCGTTCTTACAATCTAAGTTTACGCGACCAACTTCGTTTATCGGCTAACGATTTCATGACATACTGAGATGTCTTACTCAAATATTCATCATCTTTGATGATTTACATTTTTATCTTCTTTTTATAACTTTTTTAGGACTCAGCACACATCGCGTCTCTGCTAGTATTCCATATAGTAATTTGAGTGGTTTCCCACAAACAACCAATAAACAAGTTCCCGTCCCATCTACACTACCCATAATAGTGAGTTAGATAAGTTGCCAGTTTTGTATATACCTTCGCTCTCAGAAGGAATTGTTTAGCCCAACTCCCATATGTCAACCATCAAAGGTTACAATTGTACAACCTAAATTTATCTAACTTATTTGAACTATTAAACTATAATGTTCGTTAAGTTAATTTCTTATTCCTTATGGCTTTTTGGAAACTAAATGCCATACCTCAGGTTCATTCTTTATCGTCTAAGTCATACAATCCTTTGTATACTCAGAACGATCATTCAATATTCATTCTACGCATTTATAACGTTAACCATTTTACGTTACTTTATTCTTATCTTACAACATCCGGTTCATTCGACTCGGAACGTCATCCAAGTTATAAACATTAACTCGGCTTCTTTGCGTTATACGTACTTGTATTTAATTCAGCTTCTTCACCGCTCACAGGTTTAATCATTGGTCTTCATTACTTTACGGTCAAACCATACATGGGGTGTAGGTTCTACCCTCTTAATATTCGCGTACACTCAACCTTCACATCGTTTAAAGTGCTTAACGCTTACATTTCATTCTAACATTCTCTATCCAACTCACATTCGGCTTTTATTAATCTTATTATCGTTCACTATGGCTTTCTTGATAATTTATATCTTACTTACTACTTTCGTCAACGTCTAAGTCATACAACCAATGTATACTTAGAACATTCGTCAGACGTAAATACGATCCACAAGGATCGTTTACGTATTCAACGTTTACATTGTTCATCCCTTAATCTCTTATTCAACCTTTATCTAAAGTTTTAATCGCTTTCATTCATTACTATCATCTGAACCCCATGTTCAATATTCTTTCTTAATGTCAAAGACATACGGTTCGTTGTATGCTAAGACCAATCGTTCATTGCAACAACGTTGCGTTCACAGCGTCTATACTCTTTACATTCATCTCTCATTACCATGTCATAACATCAAAATGTTATACATTACCATCGTCACTCAACGTCTAAGGAATCACAATCATAGCAATCCCCCACATTTGTTTCATTGCGACTACGGTCCCCAGATATCGGTTCCATAACCCGCATCTACATTTTTTGTCTTTTAATCTCGTTTAATTTTTTCTTTCAACCTTTATCAAAGGTTTAATACACTTGATTAAGTGTACATTAGTTGAACTACATGTTCATATTTCTTTCTTGCACATCCCCAATAATTGAAAGCGCTTAAAAGCTCATCATCTGGCACTATCTTCTGCACGTGCCACCGTGCTGGCGTTTCTTCCTTTACATCACACTGTCACGCCACTGCAGTTGTCAAATCGCCGAAATGAGCAATGCTGCCACTTTCTTCTCTATTTCTCACACTGTGCCATTCAAAGAAGAGTCGATGACTGGCTCATACGTTGCTCACGCCTCCCAAGGCTCACCGGCATTCAAGACTACCTCCTCCCAAGGCTCAAATTGGTATATGGCCACGAGCCCAAAACCTAGAAAATTTTTCTAAGTCTTAGAAATTTCTTAAGACGCTTACTTCCTGATTCCATAACTTATTCGTTATAACTCGGAACGAGGTCGTTCCAAAGTTATTCTCTGCCTTATCTTACGTACTTTGATTACCCTTAGACATAACTTCATTCAGAATCCATTAACATGCCATTCAATTGGCTTAATCTTCGCTCTTCGTTCGTTTTACATTTTTAACGCTCTTCGTTCATTCGTCCGTAATTCAGTCATCCGAACTCAGAACTCGTTCGTTCTTGAGTCCACGACTCACATTTTCTACACTCTCTTACTTTCTTATGAAACCTTACATGTTCGGGTTCATTTACTAACTTTTTACTTCTCGTTCATCATTTGTAAAATTTTTGCCATAACTTCGTTATAGCTAAGTTTTAATCCGTTCTTCATGAACGTTTCTAACGTTCCTAACCAAGCAATAAGCAACTAACTTATAGGCGATGGTTTTAAACTTGTCCATCAACAACAATTATCCTACGATGGTTTTAAATTTCTCCATCAACAACGTTCTTCGCGTGTTCTTCACGTTCTTCGTTCGTTCTTCATTTTTAATCGATATTTTGATTACGATTTTACTTTTTCTTGGACTTCAATGTTATAAAACACCATTCCTTACTTATTTCACCGAATCGTTCATATGATTCATTCGGATCATTCTAATTCATTACGAATCCTATACTTCCTTAAGAAATTTATAAAATAAACTTCTAATTTCTTATTTCTTCTTTTCACATGATTTCAACCATATGAAACCATTCTTAACATCTTTTACTTCTTATTCTCATTAAGTTATTCTTTTAACGTATAAAACTTAAAGAAAATTATCTAGAAGTTAGGTTTTCGGATTACCTTTCTTCTTTAATCTCCTTCCATCCGACAAAGGTTGCTTACAAGCAAGCTTTTCCTCTTCCTTTTCCTTCTCTTTCTCTTTCTCATCCGAAATCTCTCTCTCTCTCTGAAAAGTTGTTGGATTTTTAAAATCCTAAATAAATGAGTTAAACTTCCTATTTATAGAAAACCAAGGCTAGGGGTATTTTAGTCATTTTGCCCCCCAAACCTCCTTACTATTCATGTCTTAAGCACTAAGTTTACTTACTCTGTGACACCCCCAAATCCAGGTACTTCATTCCCATAGGATCTGGTGTTCACTTAATCAAACATTCATATCTAACTACCCAATCACAATAAAACTGGATAAATAAAATCTTTCCCATTAAAGGTTTACATAATAAAATCTCCCAGGTTGTCTAACCTTTAATTACAATCATTCAAATGCAGAATTTAAAATAAACTTCATTACAACCATTCAATTAAAATCTGAAAATCAAATATCAAATTAAAAGTCTTGAAAACTTGCTCATTTTTCTTTCCTTTCCTTTACTCTAAGCTAGGTACATCACCCTTTTCGCCTTTAATCGTAAGAGTTATATAAGCAAGAGTGAGCAAACAATGCTCACTTGAAACAATAAGGAATCGACAAGAGTATAATAATAATAACTGCCCATGATAGGCACATCAAGACTGAATGGTACTCTAACAATGATAATCAAGAACTAAAATCCAAAATGTGGAATAAATATAACTGAGGGTCATAAGACCATGAACTATGTCCACAGTTGCGAGTAATCTTTCAACTCTAACTTTAACACTCATAAGACTATAAGGACTCCTCGTACTTAGGGGGATCATCCCTTCGTACCATGTATTGTGCACAAACATTTAACGCTACGCGTAAGTTATCCCCTAATAATAATAGGGTTGTTCATCTCAGTATTTGGAGTACAAGTCCGCACCAAAGAGAGTTTGGTTTGGATAAGCTTTCAAGGGTAATTTAAAGTTCAACGATCATCAACTAGAGGACTAGTTGAATTAATAACATCATATTACAGAATAATCGTAATTGAATCAACATGGTAAACCAAAATCATGCTTTAGGAATAATCTAATAGCATATACTTTGAATAACTATAACATGCCTTGCTTGAACAATATTAAGTCAAGGTTAATTAGAATTGAGTACTAAGCATGCATAACCGTTTGAACGATAAAATTGCTCGACATTAGTATAAATAGTTGTGCATGCTAAACAACAAGTTAAATACAAGAATAACTTGTCAACATCAAACCAAAGTTTAGAAAGCTTGCGTCATTTATAAGGTAGTCGAATTGAAACAATAAATAGTTCAACAAGATAAAGAATTAGAAAACTTGCATTATTATATTGGAAAAAATAATTGATTCAATCAAGATAATGGATTAGAAAACTTTCCTTGCTCGTAGGCTAAACTGAATAATTTGAATCAGAATATCCTATAAACACATGTCATCATGACATAGTTAGATATTACCACTTTACAAACATAACTAAGTACGTTCATCATTTAAAAATTGGATTTTTAATCACATAATCAAGTTACAACACAATTTAATCCTTAAAAACACAATTATTCATAGTATAGAAATACTAAAATCAACATTTTACGGCCCTACTATCATCACATAACTTTTCTTAAAATTTCATGTATAAAAAGTACACTGTTAGACCATTCTGCTAACTCATCACATGCAAGCTACGCTTTACACACTGGTCTTACATATGCACAAGGGCATGGTATTGCATGCGCAGCAATAAATAACCTCACAAAGCCATGCATTGAACGACGTGGTGATGATGTATTCACTATACCACTAACGTCTTCTTTGGCCTCGTTGAAAGCAAATCAGCTGATTTTGGACAAAGATCTAAGAAAAGATGACAGAAAAAAGCCAATTTGGCCTACAAGCTCGCTTTCTAATGTACTAAATAAATAGCATAAATCATACAAAAACTCCATGTAAACAAAATTCAAGAATTCCTAACATGTTTCTATCCATACAACAACATAAACGACAAGTTTAAAACATCCAATTTCACTGTTTTTGATAAAAAAACTCACTTTTTGATATTTCAATGAAAATCAACACTGTAAATTTTGTTTTTCAACCAAAACCATTAATTTAAAGCATTTTATCAAAGTATATACATACTCTAACAAATTGAATAGTCAATTTATCAATAAAACAACTAAACAACCCATAATTTCTATTTTAACTAAACAATATATAATGACAAAAACTCTTTGTAAAAAGGTTTTCTTCACAAATTATATACATATCATCAATTCATTGATTATAATCATATAAAACTTATGAAAATAACTTTACAACACTAGTTAATCATATGAATACCCATAAATTCAACAATTTACCCTATCACAAGAATTTTACAGAGAGAAATAGGAGAGAAAACTAAAACTTTTAAAACTTAAAAAGAATAGGATAATACCTTGAGGAAGATGATGATGGCTATTCCCTTCTTTGATTCTCAAACTTTTCTTCTCACCAATTCCCTAGCCTTTCTTCCTCTCTTCTTTTCTTCTTTTCTTCTTCTTCTTATTCCTCTGAGTTTTTCTCTTTTCTTCTTAACTCTAACTACGTACTAACCATCTAACGTATATAGGATATAATATATATTAATTATATAATATAAATATAGATATAACTGATATCAGTTATATAAGTTTTGAAAATCAAAAGCCATAAGGCTTGTTTGGCTAGTCACTAAAAAAATAACCAATTAATCTTTAGGCCTTGTTTGGTAAAACACAATTAGAATAAAGACTTAATAAGCAATAGGCCTTGTTTGGCAAAACTGAATTAAAACTCATTTAAGTTATTTTAATAACTACTTTATAAAAGGTTATTTGTCACACTTTAAATTCAATTAATTCTAAAAACAATTTATTACATCACTTTAACACATAAGTCAATACCACAAAATTATAATTTTCTATATAATTATAACTTTATTTAATCAACTAACACATCCTTTTTATTACAAATTCCAATAAAAGAATAGTATTTCAATTAATCAAAACTTTCTAACTTAATAATTAAATTAAATTAGCATAAAATAATTAATTTCCTTAATTATTTATTTAACAAATAGCTAACCAAATTGAATCAAATTTGAACAATTATTTATTTAACAATAAACACATCCACTAAATACTTAAATATTTTAATATAACAATAAAAGTTCTGGAATGTTATATCATTCCCCCCTTACAAGGATTCTGTCCCCAGTCCACAGAATCACAATTCAAATAATTCATTCGTCACATTCTCCCCTACTTATAAAGATTCTGTTCCCAGAATCGAAGACATAGATTAAACAAATAACTCAGGGTAATTCTTCATCATTTCAGCTTCGAGTTCCCACGTAGCCTCTTTGACATTGTGGTTCCTCTAAATTACCTTCACAGAAGGTATCACTTTATTTCTGAGCACTTGTTCTTTCCTGTCGACTATCTGGATAGGAACCTCTTCATAGGACAAGTCTTTCTCAAAGTGCAATGGTTCGTACTCAATCACGTGCTTGAAATCAGGTTTATATGGTTGTAACACCAAAACATGAAAAACATTATGAATGTTTTGCAATTCTGGAGGTATAGCTACCTCGTAATCAACCTCTCCAACTTTTCGCAGCACTTCAAAGGGTCCAATAAACCTCGGGCTTAGTATCCCCTTTTTACCAAATCAAAATTTTCCCTTCCAAGGTGAAACTTTTAAGAAAACGTAATTTTCTACATCGAATGCAGGATCTTGTCTGTGTTGATCAGCATATTTCTTTTGTCTGTCTTGAGCAGCTATCAATCTTGTTCTGATGAGTATGACAACCTCAATAGTTTGTTGTACCAGTTCTGGTCCTAACAGTTGACGTTCACCGACTTCATCCCAGCACAGTGGAGTTCTGCACTTTCTGCCGTATAATGCTTCGTAAGGCGGCATGCCGATGCTAGCATGATAACTGTTATTGTAGGCAAATTCCACCAACGGTAATTGTTCATCCCAGCTTCCTTTGAAATCCATGACGCATGCTCTCAACATATCTTCTAATGTCTGAATCGTTAGTTCACTTTGGCCATTTGTTTGCGGATGATATACCGTACTCATTCGCAACTGTGTTCCCATACATCCTTGAAGTCTCTTCTAGAAATTTGATGTGAACCCTGGATCTCTATCAGATATAATTGATACTGGAACTCCATGTCTTGAAATGATCTCCTTAACGTACAGTTTCGCCAGCTGATCAAGATTAAATCTAATCTTTATTGGCAAAAAGTGTGCAGATTTTGTCAATCTGTCCACTATCACCCAAATTGCATTGAATCCTTTCTGAGTCATTGGGAGACCTACCACAAAATCCATTGTGATATGTTCCCATTTCCATTCCGGTATCTCCAATGGTTGAAGTAACCCGCTTGGTCTTTGATATTCGGCCTTGACTCTCTGACATGTTAAGCACTTTGCAACGCATTCTACAACGTCTCTTTTCATGTTTGGCCACCAAAAATGTTGTCTCAAATCTTGATACATTTTCGTACTTCCTGGATGAATCGAATATCTCGAGCTATGAGCTTCTGTCAAAATGTCCTCTTTAATATCTGGTACTGCTGGAACCCAGATTCGTCCCTTGAATCTCAGCATTCCATCAATATCAACCTTGTATTTCACTTCCTTTCCGTCGACCACACTTTCTCTTATTTTTCTGCATTCCTCATCCTGCAGTTGAGCGTTCTTCACTTTGTCCACCAAAGTTTGACTGGCTTCTATCTGGTACAATTTCTCATCGAATTCTTTTGGAAATTTGATTTCCAACTCTAACCTTGACATTGCTGTAATAAGCTCCTCCTTATCAGTTAACAGCATCAACTTTTCTCTGCCTTTCCTACTCAAGGCATCTGCAAACCACATTTGCTTTACCTGGATGATAAAAGATCTCACAATCGTAATCCTTTATCAATTCCATCCATCTCCTTTGATGCATGTTCATGTCCTTCTGAGTGAAAATGTACTTCAGACTTTTATGGTCTGTGTAGATCTCATATTTTTCTCCATAGAGATAGTGTCTCCATATTTTTAAAGCAAACACAACCGCCGCCAACTCTAAATCATGAGTCGGATACACTTTTTCGTAGTCCTTCAATTGCCTTGATGCATACGCGATAACTTTTCCGTTCAGCATAAGGACACATCCTAATCCCTTGTGTGAAGCATCACTGTACACCACAAAATTTCCTGTATTATCTGGTAATGACAACACTGTTGCCACACTGAGCTTCTTCTTCAATTCTTGAAAACTCTCCTCACATTTCTCCGTCCAAACAAATTTTACAGTTTTTCTCGTCAAATTTGTCAACGGAGTGGCAATCTTGGAGAAGTCGTGGATAAACCTTCTGTAATACCCTGCCAATCCCAAGAAACTTCTTACTTCTGATGGAGTTCTTGGCTGTTCCCAATTTATCACAGCTTCGACCTTTGATGGATCCCCTGAGATTCCATCGTTGTCAATTACGTGTCCAAGAAATTGTACACGTTCTAACCAAAATTCACATTTAGAGAATTTCGCATACAAATTTTCTTTTCTTAGCGTCTCCAGCGTTAGACGTAAGTGTTCCACATGTTCCTCTTGAGTTTTAGAGTACACCAGAATATCATCGATAAACACCACCACAAACTTGTCCAATAATGGTTTAAATACCATGTTCATAAAATCCATGAACGCTGCAGGGGGGTTTGTCAAACCAAAAGACATCACCAAAAATTCGTAATGTCCATACCGAGTTCGGAATGCCGTCTTTGGTACATCCTCCTTTCTTACCTTCAGTTGATGATACCCACTTCTCAAATCTATTTTCGAGAAATATCTAGCACCCTTCAATTGATCAAACAAGTCATCTAATCTCGGCAATGGATACTTATTCTTAATAGTGACTTAGTTTAACTCCCTACAATCAATGCAAAGACGCATTGAGCCATCCTTCTTCTTTATGAATAACACCGGTGCTCCCCACGGTGACACACTCGGCTGAATGTATTTCTTGTCCAATAGCTCCTGTAGTTGTACCATCAGTTCTTTCATCTCCACTGGAGCCATTCTTTACGGGGCTTTCGATATCGGAGCGTTTCCTGGCGCTAAGTCGATCACGAAATTGATTTCTCTGTCAGGCGTAAGTCTCGGCTAATCCTCCGAAAATGCGTCCACAAACTCCCTAACTACTGGTTTTTCTTCCAGTTTCGCACCCTTCTTCTGAGTATCGACTATGTAAGCTAAATAACCCACACAGCCTTGACTCAACAACTTCTTGGCCTGCATAATTGTTAGACATCTCATTTGTCTAGGCAATCTGCTACCATTGAATACTACCTTTGACGGAGTCACAAGGTTTACACATTTCTTTTGGCAGTCAATTATCGCTCCATAATTGAACAACCAATCTATTCCCAAAATAACATCAAACTCTCCTAGCCTGATCAGAATCAAATCTACCATCAAAATATTTCCCTTAATATTCACCCTACAGTTCTTGTGTACGAACCTAACAGGAACTACTTCCTTATTCGTAATTTCTATGTTTAAAGGGAAATTCAATTCTTCACTAGGCAATCCTAATCTCATAGCAAATTCATAAGATATAAATGAGCAAGTAGCACTCGAATCAAATAATACATAAGCATCAATGTCATTGATCGGGATAATACCTGACACCACATCCTTTGATTGCACAACATCTTGCACAGTCATGTTGAAGGTTCTGGCTGTGGGCTTATTTATTGTTGTTGGTCCAGCAATAGCCAGCGCACCTCTACTAGCATTTCCCTTGCTCCCATTTGACTCACCAAATCTCTTCTTAGGGCATTCACGAGTAAAGTGATCTTTAGATCCGCACGTGAAGCACACATTCTTCTTAGCTTCAGTGCAATTTGGGGCGATTTGACCCTCCCGGCCACAATTGAAGCATACTGCTTTCCCCAAGAAACACACTCCTTATGAAACTTTTCCGCACGTAGCACATGCTTGAACTTCTTATTTTCTTTGGTTTTCTTTCTTGATTTCCAGCTCCTCCATTCCCATTCCACTTCCTCTTGAGGTTGTTGCCATTACTACCGCTACCACCACTCTTAGCTTCACCTTCACTTTTCTTCTTTCTTCTGCTCTTGATTATGCTTTATTATCCTCTCCTCCTTTTTCTAAGGAGAATCGCCTTCTCCATCACTGCTGCAATTGTCTTCAATTGGAATAGAGAGACCCTACTGTACAACTAGGGTTTCAGTCCCTGCTCAAACCTTTTCGCCTTGCGCTCATCTGTGCTAACCTGATATGGCGCAAACCTCGCCAACTCGTTGAACTTTGCGGCATACTCCGACACCGACATTGTTCCCTGCTTCAACTCCAAAAACTGGACCTCTAGCTGACTCTTCGAACTCTCTGGGAAAAAAGTCTTGAAGAACAGCTCCTTAAACCTATCCCAGGTCATTACTCCTGGTCCTTCCCGAGTTTTGTTGGCCTGCCACCAATAGCTAGCCTCCTCTTTCACCATAAACATTGCAAAAGCAGTCTTCTGATTCTCCTCTACCCTAGCCACATCAAAAACCTTCTCTATTTCCATAATCCAAATCTGTGCTTCAACTAGATTCATGGATCCACGGAATTCTGGTGGTCCAACTGCCTTAAAATCCTTAAACGTAGCACCTTAGTTCTAAGGTTGATTCTGCGGTTGATTTTGCAGTGCACCTGCCAGTAACGTCACCAACTGCTGAACGGAGTTAGTTTCAACATTATCGTTGATGGTTCCTTCTGTGGTTCTCTGACGGGGTGGTTGACGTCTTGGAGGCATTTTCTGTTAAAAAAATACATTCATTAGATTATTACTCAACTCTTTTCAAGTAATTTCTACTTAACTTGCCTCCATGAAAGTAATCACTTCATAACACATAACACTTTGGATAAAGAAAATAATATCTTTTATTCATAACTTATTTGAAAACATCATATCAATAGCATCACTGCTATTTACATCCACCATCCTGAGATAAAGAATCTACAGGATTTAAAACATCAAAATATTCCTTTGTTTATAAACACATCGGAATTTACATCATTAACTACCAAATAATTTTCATATAATTAAACTAATACTACTATCACTTTATCTCATATTAAGATATTTGAATAGCCTTGCTACTTTCCTCTTCCATGATGCGAGACATCGTTCTGCGATCTAACATATTTGATTGTAGATCCTCAAACTGGATTGGATACTTCCAAACTCGATCTTGGACCGCATCCATTGCATTTTGTAGTGTAGAGTATGTCTCCTCAAGTTTAGCCTTCTTCACACGGCGATCATCTTCTGCAAGATCAGCCCGACGTGACTCTCGTACCCAGCCCTCCTCTTCTATGGCAAGCCTCTCTGAGCTCTTTTTCAGATCCTTCTTCAATTTTTCTATTTCTGCGGACTTATCCTCGGTTTGACCCTTCTCGTGGACCAGATCCCACTCCACATTTCCTAAACGTGTGCGAAGAGTCACAATCTCCTTATCCCTCGGCTCAATAGTAATTTGCTGACTAACTGCACGCTCAGTCAGATCCCGAGACAGTATCCTGCAACTCTATGTTATGATCATAAAGTGCATCATACATCTTAGCATCAATGGAGTTTGGTGGGAACTCCTCTTCTTCCTCAGGATCCTCCTCTAGATCAGTCTCAGTCTCTGGCTCATGCTCCTGACCAACAACAGTGATCAATGGAGATGTCTCCCCCTGCACCAGCTGTTCCTTGACGACATGAATGTCTCGGGGCTCCTCCTCTATAGGTACTCGGGGTTCCTTATCCCCAACTCGACTAGCTCCTCCAAAATCCGACATCCTGACAACAAATTTGAAGTTTTAATTACTAATCATTACTACTCGACTCTCACGAGCACATAAGTTGTAAACACATAAGCACATAAGTGTTTTATTACTTCTTCCTTAAAACTCGATAAGAGTTTATCATCACTATCTTTTCGAAGGTTACTTCCTAAGGCTTTTCCCCCACCTAAGGTTCATAACCTAAGGCTTTGATACCAACTTGTGACACCCCCAAATCCAGGTACTTCATTCCCACAGGATCTGGTGTTCACTTAATCAAACATTCATATTTAATTACCCAATCACAATAAAATTGGATAAATAAAATCTTTCCCATTAAAGGATTACATAATAAAATCTCCTAGGTTGTCTAACCTTTAATTACAATCATTCAAATGCAGAATTTAAAATAAACTTCATTACAACCATTCAATTAAAATCTGAAAATCAAATATTAAATTACAAGTCTTGAAAACTTGCTCATCTTTCCTTTTCCCTTACCAGTGCTAGGTACATCAGCTTTTTCGTCTTTAACTGTAAGAGTTATATAAGCAAGAGTGAGCAAACAATGCTCACTTGAAACAATAAGGAATCGACAAGAGTATAATAATAATAACTGCCCATGATAGGCTCATCAAGACTAAATGGTACTCTAACAATGATAATCAAGAACTAAAATCCAAAATGTGGAATAAATATAACTGAGGGTTATAAGACCATGAACTATGTCCACAGTTGCGAGTAATCTTTCAACTCCAACTTTAACAGTCATAAGACTATAAGGACTCCTCGTACTTAGGGGGATTAGCCCTTCGTACCATGTATTGTGCACAAACATTTAACGCTACGCGTAAGTTATCCTCTAATAATAATAGGGTTGTTCATCTCAGTATTTGGAGTACAAGTCCGCACCAAAGAGAGTTTGGTTTGGATAAGCTTTCAAGGGTAATTTGAAGTTCAACGATCATCAACTAGAAGACTAGTTGAATTAATAAAATCATATTACAGAATAATCGTAATTGAATCAATATGGTAAACCAAAATCATGCTTTAGGAATAATCTAATAGCATATACTTTGAATAACTATAACATGCCTTGCTTGAACAATATTAAGTCAAGATTAATTAGAATTGAGTACTAAGCATGCATAACTGTTTGAACGATAAAATTGCTCGACATTAGTATAAATAGTTGTGCATGCTAAACAATAAGTTAAATACAAGAATAACTTGTCAACATCAAACCAAAGTTTAGAAAGCTTGCATCATTTATATGGTAGTCGAATTGAAACAATAAATAGTTCAACAAGATAAAGAATTAGAAAACTTGCATTATTATATTGGAAAAAATAATTGATTCAATCAAGATAGTGGATTAGAAAAATTTCCTTGCTCGTAGGCTAAACTAAATAATTTGAATCAGAATATCCTATAAACACATGTCATCATGACATAGTTAGATATTACCACTTTACAAACATAACTAAGTACGTTCATCATTTAAAAATTGGATTTTTAATCACATAATCAAGTTACAACACAATTTAATCCTTAATAACACAATTATTCATAGTATAGAAATACTAAAATCAACATTTTACAGTTCTCCTATCATCACATAACTTTTCTTAAAATTTCGTGTACAAAAAGTACACTGTTAGGCCATTCGCTAACTTTCATGTTGGCATGCCACACGATTTACATTTGTGGGTGTACGTGCTGACATGCACGTGTGGCATGGCGTGTTTGTGGCATGAAAAAACCCTCTGAATCCATCGCTGCGGCGGCGTGGTGATGATGGCATCATATTACCACTAACGTATTCTCTTCTCGTCAAGGCAAATAAAATCTGCAGCTTCGATTTGACAACTTTTAACAAGATGACAGAAAAAAGCTAATTTTGGCCTACAAGCTCGTTTCTAACAAACTAAATAGCATGTAAATCATACAAAAACTCCATGTAAACAAAATTCAAGAATTCCTAACATGTTTCTATCCATACAACAACATAAACGACAAGTTTAAAACATCCAATTTCACTATTTTTGATAAAAAAACTCACTTTTTGATATTTCAATGAAAATCAACACTGTAAATTTTGTTTTTCAACCAAAACCATTAATTTAAAGCATTTTATCAAAGTATATACATACTCTAACAAATTTAATAGTCAATTTATCAATAAAACAACTAAACAACCCATAATTTCTATTTTAACTAAATAATATATAATCACAAAAACTCTCTATAAAAAGGTTTCTTTACAAATTACATACATACCATCAATTCATTGATTATAATCATATAAAACTTATGAAAATAACTTTACAACACTAGTTAATCATATGAATACCCATAAATTCATCAATTTACCCTATCACAAGAATTTTACAGAGAAATAGGAGAAGAGAAAACTATAACTTTTAAAACTTAAAAAGAATAGGATAATACCTTGAAGAAGATGATGATGGCTATTCCATTCTTTGATTCTCAAACTTTTCTTCTTACCAATTCCTTTCTCCTTTCTTCCTCTCTTCTTTCTTCTTTCTTCTTCTTCTTCTTCTTCTTCTTCTTCTTCCTCCAGTTTTTCTTTTTCTTCTTAACTCTAACTACGTCTTAACCATCTAACGATATAGGATATAATATATATTAATTATATAATATAAATATAGATATAAGCGATATCGCTTATATAAGTTTTGAAAACCAAAAGCCATAAGGCTTGTTTGGCTAATCACTAAAAAAAATAACCAATTAATCTTTAGGCCTTGTTTGGTAAAACACAATTAGAATAAAGACTTAATAAGCAATAGGCCTTGTTTGGCAAAAAACTGAATTAAAACTCCTTTAAGTTATTTTAATAACTACTTTATAAAAAGGTTATTTGTCACACTTTAAATTCAATTAATTCTAAAAAACAATTTATTACATCACTTTAACACATAAATCAATACCACAAAATTATAATTTTCTATATAATTATAACTTTATTTAATCAACTAACACATCCTTTTTAATTACAAATTCCAATAAAAAGAATAGTATTTCAATTAATCAAAACTTTCTAACTTAATAATTAAATTAAATTAGCATAAAATAATTAATTTCCTTAATTATTTATTTAACAAATAGCTAACAAATTGAATCAAATTTGAACAATTATTTATTTTACAATAAACACATCCATTAAATACTTAAATATTTTAATATAACAATAAAAGTTCTGGAATGTTATATCATTCCCTCCTTACAAGGATTCTGTCCCCAGAATCACAATTCAAACAATTCATTCGTCACATTCTCCCCTACTTACAAATATTCTTTTCCCAGAATTGAAGACATAGATTAAACAAATAACTCAGGGTAATTCTTCATCATTTCAGCTTCGAGTTCCCACGTAGCCTCTTCGACATTGTGGTTCCTCCAAATTACCTTCACAGAAGGTATCTCTTTATTTTTGAGCACTTGTTCTTTCCTGTAGACTATCTGGATAGGAACCTCTTCATAGGACAAGTCTTTCTCAAAGTGCAATGGTTCGTACTCAATCACGTGCTTGTAATCAGGTTTATATGGTCGTAACACCGAAACGTGAAAAATATTATGAATATTTTGCAATTTTGGAGGTAGAGCTACCTCGTAAGCAACCTCTCCAACTTTTCGCAGCACTTCAAACGGTCCAATAAACCTCGGGCTTAGTTTTCCCTTTTTACCAAATCGAATTTTTCCCTTCCAAGGTGAAACTTTTAGGAAAACGTAATTTCCAACATCGAATGCACGATCTTATCTGTGTTGATCAACATATTTCTTTTGTCTGTCTTGAGCATCTATCAATCTTGTTCTGATGAGTTTGACAACCTCAGCAGTTTGTTGTACCATTTCTGGTCCTAACAGTTGACGTTCACCAACTTCATCCCAGCACAGTGGAGTTCTGCACTTTCTGCCGTATAATGCTTCGTAAGGCGGCATGCCGATGCTAGCGTGATAACTGTTATTGTAGGCAAATTCCACCAACGATAATTGTTCATCCCAGCTTCTTTTGAAATCTATGACGCATGCTCTCAACATATCTTCTAATATCTGAATCGTTCGTTCACTTTGGCCATTTGTTTGCGGATGATATGCCGTACTCATTCGCAACTGTGTTCCCATACATCCTTGTAGCCTCTTCCAGAAATTTGACGTGAACCTCGGATCTCTGTCAGATACAATTGATACTGGAACTCCATGTCTTGAAACGATCTCCTTAACGTACAGTTTCGCCAGCTGATCAAGATTAAATCTAATCTTTATTGGCAAAAAGTGTGCAGATTTTGTCAATTTGTCCACTATCACCCAAATTGCATTGAATCCTTTCTAAGTCGTTGGGAGACCTACCACAAAATCCATTGTGATATGTTCCCATTTCCATTTCGGTATCTCCAACGGTTGAAGTAACCCGCTTGGTCTTTGATATTCGGCCTTGACTCTCTGACATGTTAAGCACTTTGCAACGCATTCTGCAACGTCTCTTTTCATGTTTGGCCACCAAAAATGTTGTCTCAAATCTTGATATATTTTTGTACTTCCTGGATGAATCGAATATCTCGAGTTATGAGCTTCTGTCAAAATGTCCTCTTTAATATCTGGTACTGCTGGAACCCAGATTCGTCCCTTGAATTTTAGTATTCCATCAGTATCAACCTTGTATTTCACTTCCTTTCCGTCGACCACACTTTCTCTTATTTTTCTGCATTCCTCATCCTACAGTTGAACGTTCTTAACTTTGTCCACCAAAGTTTGACTGGCTTCTATCGGTACAATTTCTCATCAGATTCTTTTGGAAATTTGATTTCCAACTCTAACCTTGACATTGCTGTAATAAGCTCCTCCTTATCTGTTAACAGCATCAACTTTTCTCTGCCTTTCCTACTCAAGGCATCTGCAACCACATTTGCTTTGCCTGAATGATAAAAGATCTCATAATTGTAATCCTTTATCAATTTCATCCATCTCCTTTGACGCATGTTCAGGTCCTTCTGAGTGAAAATGTACTTCAAACTTTTATGGTCTGTGTAGATCTCACATTTTTCTCTATAGAGATAGTGTCTCCATATTTTTAAAGCAAACACAACCGCCGCCAACTCTAAATCATGAGTCGAATACCCTTTTTCATAGTCCTTCAATTGCCTTGATGCATACGCGATAACTTTTCCGTTCTGCTTAAGGACACATCCTAATCCCTTGTGTGAAGCATCACTGTACACCACAAAATTTCTTGTATTATCTGGTAATGACAACACAGGTGCTACACTGAGCTTCTTCTACAATTCTTCAAAACTCTCCTCACATTTCTCCGTCCAAACAAATTTTACAGTTTTTCTCGTCAAATTTGTCAACGGAGTGGCAATCTTGGAGAAGTCTTGGATAAACCTTCTGTAATACCCTGCCAATCCCAAGAAACTTCTTACTTCTGATGGAGTTCTTGGTTGTTCCCAATTTATCACAACTTCAACTTTTGATGGATCCACTGAGATTCCATCCTTGTTAATTACGTGTCCAAGAAATTGTACACGTTCTAACCAAAATTCACATTTAGAGAATTTCGCATACAAATTTTCTTTTCTTAGCGTCTCCAGCGTTAGACATAAGTATTCCACATGTTCCTCTTGAGTTTTAGAGTACACCAGAATATCGTCAATAAACACCACCACAAACTTGTCCAAAAATGGTTTAAACACCCTGCTCATCAAATCCATGAACGCTGCAGGGGCGTTTGTCAAACCAAAAGACATCACCAAAAATTTGTAATGTCCATACCGAGTTCGGAATGCCGTCTTTGGTACATCCTCCTTTCTTACCTTCAGTTGATGATACCCACTTCTCAAATCTATTTTCGAGAAATATCTAGCACCCTTCAATTGATCAAACAAGTCATCTATTCTCGGCAATGGATACTTATTCTTAATAGTGACTTAGTTTAACTCCCTATAATCAATGCAAAGACGCATTGACCCATCCTTCTTCTTTCTTTAATAACAACACCCTCTCCCCACGGTGACACACTCTGGTTGAATGTATTTCTTGTCCAATAGCTCCTGTAGTTGTACCATCAGTTCTTTCATCTCCATTGGAGCCATTCTGTATGGGGCTTTCGATATCAGAACGGTTCCTGGCGCTAAGTCATTCACGAATTCAATTTCTCTGTCAGGCGGAAGTCCCGACAAATCCTCCAAAAATACATCCACAAACTCCCTAACTACTGGTATTTCTTCCAGTTTCGCACCCTTCTTCTGAGTATCGACTATGTAAGCTAAATAACCCACACAGCCTTAACTCAACAACTTCTTGGCCTGTATAATCGTTAATCATCTCATTTGTCTAGGCGATTTGCTACCATTGAATACTACTTTTGACGGAGTCACAAGGTTTACACATTTCTTTTGGCAGTCAATTATCGCTCCATAATTGAACAACCAATCCATTCCCAAAATAACATCAAACTCTCCTAGCCTGATCGGAATCAAATCTACCATCAAAATATTTCCCTTAATATTCACCCTACAGTTCTTGTGTATGAACCTAACAGGAACTACTTCCTTATTCGCAATTTTTATGTTTAAAGGGAAATTCAATTCTTCACTAGGCAATCCTAATCTCATAGCAAATTCATAAGATATAAATGAGCAAGTAGCACCCGAATCAAATAATACATAAGCATCAATATCATTGATGATCGATAATACGACACCACATCCTTTGATTGCACAACATCTTGCACAGTCAATGTTGAAGGCTCAAGGCGTCAGGGGCTTATTTGTTGTTGTTGGTCCAGCAATACCCAACGCACCTCCACTAGCATTTCCATTGCTCCCATTTGACTCACCAAATCTCTTCTTAGGGCATTCATGAGCAAAGTGATCTTTGCATCCGCACGTGAAGCACACATTCTTCTTAGCTTGAGTGCAATTTGGGGCGATGTGACCCTCCTGGCCACAATTGAAGCATACTCGTTTCCCCAGCAAACACACTCCCTTATGAAACTTTCCGCAAGTAGCACATGCTTCAAACTTCTTATTTTGCTGGTTTCTTTGCTGATTTCAAGCTCCTCCAATCCCATTCCACTTCCTCTTTAGGTTGTTGCCATTACTACCGTTACCACCACTCTTAGCTTCACCTTCACTTTTCTTCTTTCTCTGCTCTTGATTATGCTTTGTTACCGCCTCGCCTCCACTTTCAGCGAGAATCGCCTTCTCCATCATTACTGCAATTGTCTTCAATTGGAACAGAGAGACCCTACTGTACAACCAGGGTTTCAGTCCCTGCTCAAACCTTTTCGCCTTGCGCTCATCTATGCTGACTTGATATGGCGCAAACCTCGCCAACTCGTTGAACTTTGCGGCATACTCCGACACCGACATTGTTCCCTGCTTCAACTCCAAAAACTAGACCTCTAGCTGACTCTTCAAACTCTCTGGGAAATAAGTCTTGAAGAACAGCTCCTTAAACCTATCCCAGGTCATTACTCCTGGTCCTTCCCGAGTTTTGTTGGCCTGCCACCAATAGCTAGCCTCCTCTTTCAACATAAATATTGCAAAAGCAGTCTTTTGATTCTCCTCTACCCTAGCCACATCAAAAACCTTCTCGATTTCCATAATCCAAGTCTGTGCTTCAACTGGATTCATGGATCCACGGAATTCTGGTGGTCCAACCGCCTTAAAATCCTTAAACGTAGCACCTTGGTTCTGAGGTTGATTCTGCGGTTGATTTTGCAGTGCACCTGCTAGTAACGTCACCAACTGCTGAACGGAGTTAGTTTCAACATTATCATTGATGGTTCCTTCGGTGGTTCTCTGACGGGGTGGTTGACATCTTGGAGGCATTTTCTGTTAAAAAAATACATTCATTAGATTATTACTCAACTCTTTTCAAGTAATTTCTACTTAACTTGCCCCCATGAAAGTAATCACTTCATAACACATAACACTTTGGATAAAGAAAATAATATCTTTTATTCATAACTTATTTGAATCATATCAATAGCATCACTGCTATTTACATCCACTATCCCGAGATAAAGAATCTACAGGATTTAAAACATCAAAATATTCCTTTGTTTATAAACACATCAGAATTTACATCATTAACTACCAAATAATTTTCATATAATTAAACTAATACTATCACTGTCTGTTAAGGCGCTGAATAGCCTTGCTACGTTCCTCTTCCATGATGCGAGACATCGTTCTGCGATCCAGCATATATAATGGTAGATCCTCAAACTGGATTGGATACTTCCAAACTCGATCTTGGACCTCATCCATTACAATTTGTAGTGTAGAGTACGTCTCCTCAAGTTTAGCCTTCTTCGCATGGCGATCATCTTCTGCAAGATCAGCCCGACGTGACTCTCGTACCCATCCCTCCTCTGCTATGACAAGCCTCTCTGACCTCTCTTTCAGATCCTTCTTCAATTTTTCTATTTCTGTGGACTTATCCTCAGTTTGACCCTTCTCGTGGACCAGATCCCACTCCACATTTCCTAAACGTGTGTGAAGAGTCACAATCTCCTTATCCCTCGGCTCAATAGTAATTTGCTGACTAACCGCCCTCTCAGTCAGATCCCGGACAGTATCCTGTAACTCTATGTTACGATCATAAAGTGCATCATACATCTCAGCATCAATGGAGTTCGGTGGGAATTCCTCTTCTTCCTCAGGATCCTCCTCTAGATCAGTCTAAGTCTCTGGCTCATGCTCCTGACCAACAACAGTGATCAATGGAGATGTCTCCCCCTGTACCAGCTTTTCCCTGATGACATGAATGTCTCGGGGCTCCTCCTCTATAGGTACTCGGGGTTCCTCATCCCCAGCTCGACTAGCTCCTCCAAAATCCGACATCCTGACAACAAAATTTAAAGTTTTAATTACTAATCATTAATACTTGACTCTCATGAGCACATAAGTTGTAAACACATAAGCACATAAGTGTTTTATTACTTCTTCCTTAAAACTCGATAAGAGTTTATCATCACTATCTTTTCGAAGGTTACTACCTAAGGCTTTTCCCCCACCTAAGGTTCACAACCTAAGGCTTTGATACCAACTTGTGACACCCCCAAATCCAGGTACTTCATTCCCACAGGATCTGGTGTTCACTTAATCAAACATTCATATTTAATTACCCAATCACAATAAAACTGGATAAATAAAATCTTCCCATTAAAGGATTACATAATAAAATCTCTCAGGTTGTCTAACCTTTAATTACAATCATTCAAATGCGGAATTTAAAATAAACTTCATTACAACCATTCAATTAAAATCTGAAAATCAAAAATCAAATTACAAGTCTTGAAAACTTGCTCATCTTTCCTTTTCCCTTCATCAAAAGTAGGTACATCATCCTTTTGTCTTTAAGCGTAAGAGTTATATAAGCAAGAGTGAGCAAACAATGCTCACTTGAAACAATAAGGAATCAACAAGAGTATAATAATAATAACTGCCCATGATAGGCTAATCAAGACTGAATGGTACTCTAACAATGATAATCAGGAACTGAAATCCAAAATGTGGAATAAATATAACTGAGGGTTATAAGACCATGAACTTGGTCCACAGTTGCGAGTAATCTTTCAACTCCAACTTTAATAGTCATAAGACTATAAGGACTCCTCGTACTTAGGGGGATCAGCCCTTCGTACCATGTATTGTGCACAAACATTTAACGTTACGCGTAAGTTATCCCCTAATAATAATAGGGTTGTTCATCTCAGTATTTGGAGTACAAGTCCACGCCAAAGAGAGTTTGGTTTGGATAAGCTTTCAAGGGTAATTTGAAGTTCAACGATCATCAACTAGAGGACTAGTTGAATTAATAACATCATATTACAGAATAATCGTAATTGAATCAACATGGTAAACCAAAATCATGCTTTAGGAATAATCTAATAGCATGCCTTGCTTGAACAATATTAAGTCAAGGTTAATTAGAATTGAGTACTAAGCATGCATAACCGTTTGAACGATAAAATTGCTCGACATTAGTATAAATAGTTGTGCATGCTAAACAACAAGTTAAATACAAGAATAACTTGTCAAAATCAAACCAAAGTTTAGAAAGCTTGCATCATTTATAAGGTAATCGAATTGAAACAATAAATAGTTCAACAAGATAAAGAATTAGAAAACTTGCATTATTATATTGGAAACAATAATTGATTCAATCAAGATAATGGATTAGAAAACTTGCCTTGCTCGAAGGCTAAACCGAATAATTCGAATCATAATATCCTATAAACATATGTCATCATGACATAGTTAGCCATTACCACTTTACAAACATAACTAAGTATGTTCATCATTTAAAAATTGGAATTTTAATCACATAATCAAGTTACAACACAATTTAATCCTTAATAACACAATTATTCATAGTATAGAAATACTAAAATCAACATTTTACAGTCCTACTATCATCACATAACTTTTCTTAAAATTTCGTGTACAAAAAAGTACATTTGTCGGACCATTCTCTTTAACTTCATCATGCGCCACACGCCCACGCTATCTTTGGGTCGTGTCATACAGGCGTGGGCATAGCGCAGAATAACTAGCACGGGTTACTGATCATTGCGGCGTGGTGATGGCATTCTTGGCTACACTAACGTCTTCTTGGTATGGCCACAGCATCTCTAGCTAAATCGATTCGAATTTATAAGCTTTTCAAGAATAAAGACAGAAAAAGCCAATTTTGGCCTACAAGCTCGTTTCTAACAGACTAAATAGCATGTAAATCATACAAAAACTCCATGTAAACAAAATTCAAGAATTTCTAACATGTTTCTATCCATACAACAACATAAACGACAAGTTTAAAACATCCAATTTCACTATTTTTGATAAAAAAACTCACTTATTGATATTTCAATGAAAATCAACACTGTAAATTTTGTTTTTCAACCAAAACCATTAATTTAAAGCATTTTATCAAAGTATATACATACTCTAACAAATTGAATAGTCAATTTATCAATAAAACAACTAAACAACCCATAATTTCTATTTTAACTAAACAATATATAATGACAAAAACTCTCTGTAAAAAGGTTTTCTTCACAAATTATATACATATCATCAATTCATTGATTATAATCATATAAAACTTATGAAAATAACTTTACAACACTAGTTAATCATATGAATACCCATAAATTCAACAATTTACCCTATCACAAGAATTTTACAGAGAAATAGGAGAAGAGAAAACTAAAACTTTTAAAACTTAAAAAGAATAGGATAATACCTTGAGGAAGATGATGATGGCTATTCCCTTCTTTGATTCTCAAACTTTTCTTCTCACCAATTCCCTAGCCTTTCTTCCTCTCTTCTTTTCTTCTTCTTCTTCTTCCTCTGAGTTTTTCTCTTTTCTTCTTAACTCTAACTACATACTAACCATCTAACGTATATAGGATATAATATATAATAATTATATAATATAAATATAGATATAACTGATATCAGTTATATAAGTTTTGAAAACCAAAAGCCATAAGGCTTGTTTGGCTAGTCACTAAAAAAATAACCAATTAATCTTTAGGCCTTGTTTGGTAAAACACAATTAGAATAAAGACTTAATAAGTAATATGCCTTGTTTGGCAAAACTGAATTAAAACTCATTTAAGTTATTTTAATAACTACTTTATAAAAGGTTATTTGTCACACTTTAAATTCAATTAATTCTAAAAACAATTTATTACATCATTTTAACACATAAGTCAATACCACAAAATTATAATTTTCTATATAATTATAACTTTATTTAATCAACTAACACATCCTTTTAATTACAAATTCCAATATAAAGAATAGTAATTCAATTAATCAAAACTTTCTAACTTAATAATTAAATTAAATTAGCATAAAATAATTAATTTCCTTAATTATTTATTTAACAAATAGCTAACCAAATTGAATCAAATTTGAACAATTATTTATTTAACAATAAACACATGCATCCATTAAATACTTAAATATTTTAATATAACAATAAAAGTTCTGGAATGTTACATACTCCTTAAGTTTACTTAGCCATTAAGTTTACTTAGCCCTTAAGTTTACTATTTCCACCTCCTTAGTTAACCTCCTTACTATTCACGAAACTTAGCTTGTAAGTTTCGTGGTTCTGTCTTTTGGTTTTCGTCCGACAGTTTTAAAAACTGCGATTCTTGGAATCCAAATATTTTTGGATATTTCGTCTTTCTTTTACCGATTAACTTTTACGTATTCTTCGGATTTCCAAAAAACTGAAAAACACTTTTTGGTGTCAAGTGTTTTCCTTCACATTTTCCCCTAACGTAGTTAAACGAATGAAAAGTACATAATAGTACTTTTCGTCATTTTTATTTCGTCCGATTTTTGCAAGTTTTTTGAGAAAAACTTTTATCGGCTTTCTTAACTTTTCACGATATATTATCGTCAAATCTTTCGACGGAATATCATTTCGACATACCGAACTCTCGGAAAGGCTTAGCTTATTCAAACCCTAACTCTTAGGGTTTCGTTAGGTGAATAGTGCATATTTCGTCTTTTTCCCCAGAAATATTTATTCCCAAAAAAGTTTTATTTTCGTCTTGAAAATTCTTACTCGTTCAGTCTAGCTCGTAGCCAGAATCCTTCCGATTAATAATCATTCTAGGTTCTAGAATGATTAATAAACACATAGCACAAAATAGTATTTAATAAAAAATTATTTTATTAATAACTATTCTTTAAATCTTAAATTATGGACAATCCGATTTTTCGGGTTGTCACATTTTTCCCTCCTTATAAAAATTACGTCCTCGGAATTTCTAAAACCACACCCATACCCGGGTGCCTACAACCTTTAACAAAGGTTTAATCTCAATTCATCCTTCTCACACGGATCATCTGTTGACATAATCGTCATTAGTTAAACCTCACGCTTAACTATACTTTCAATCTTTCGGGTCCTCACATTCACCCATTCTTCATAGAATTTCGTCATCGAAATTTTAGCTTACCCTTCTTCTCAACTTTTCTTCAAAGAAGTTCTTATCTTTCATACATTCCCTACCCTTCATAACTTATCAAGAATCATGAAGTGAAAGGAATAAATAAGAATATAAGGATTCCTTTAAAACATTTCATACTTTTGCTGAGGGGTCAAATCGACCATGATCTCTTACTAGGTTTAACATCATTTCACCTTAAACCCTTCTTACGCGGTTAGTTTACAATCACAAAGAAGGTAAATTACCTCTTCCATACGTAGGCGATCAACCCATCGTATAACCCCATTTCAGGGTATGTTCACCTCAGACTTAATCATTAGATTCCGCACCAAAATAATTTGGTTCAACATAACTCTTCAAATAAAGCTCGATTTTCTTTTAATCATGACATACCATTCGTCTTAGCCAAATCAAGTAGCTTAGACCATACCAATAAATTGGACATCTACTTGAAACATTCGTCTAGTCAAATCAATTGACATCGACTACTTCTTTAAATTCTTTCGCAATACATCAAAACGTTTTATGACTTCATGATACTGTACTTTTCATAGTACGTTGAGGACTTCGTCAGTTTATGACTTCATCATTATACATCATACCATAGCTGGCTGTTGATCCTAAGATCAAATCCAACACCAGGTTTAATTGCATTAATAACTCCATCCTTTTATCATCCTTGCATCAAATGCACTGATGATATAAAATTCATTTTGATATTTCAAATTAATTTCTGTCTAGCCAAAACAATTAGCATAGACATACCAAGAATAGTTCTTTTAAAATCCATTGGTTCCAAAAGTTGAACCAATTCTTTCCTGTTTAAAACGAGCACATTAGCATGATTTTAAGAAACTTCAAAATCTAGCATAGCTAGATGACTTGGAATATCCTATTCTCCATCTTCCTTCATTGTCTTACTTGTGACAATACTTAATCTTCTCTAGCACCTTCAATGCTAAATCTACTAAAAATAACTCATTTTCAGTCCACACATTCCTATACCTTAGTACAGTTCATCAACTTACCACACATTATGAGTTCAGGAACTTTCCACAATAATATGAGTTAAAGAACTATCCCAGACAGACCATAAGCGTCTATTCGCTGAGAAGTTCAAAAACCTACCATATCATTATGAGTCACGAACGTACCATAAGTATGAGTTTCAAGAACTTGCACCTACCTTATCGTTCTCTACCTATTAAGTATATACATGAGAAAAGATTCACCTTCTCGCCATATACATCTTGACAACGCGACCAATTCCAATGACTATCACTATAATAAACTGAGCAGTTGTTACACCAAAGCACAAACCTCTTCCCATAACAAAGGTTCATACAACTCAGCCATCACATGAGTCCTTGTAACACCCCCTTTCCGAAATAGAAAGAGAGGTTACTCAAAACATAACAACAACTTTAGGATTGCAGATTTTTTCCCCTATCAAATCATGATTGTTGGCCAATTCACTAAACAATACTCCTTATATATATAATTAAGTCTAATGCCCTGATCCGTTCCAAGACAAGATCAACCAAAACAAAAAAAAAGAAAAAAAATCTCCACATGCTTTCAATACCAAATCACAGATAGACTTACATGTATGGCAAATCAAACAGTTTCCTTCTCTCTAGCAAGTGCCGCCTCTGATTCTCCTTTCTTTCTGATTTGTAACACATATAAGATTAGGTTTTAGAATATAATTATTTATTATTTATCTTATTAATTCTCCTAATTATAATAAAATTAATATTGCCCACATTTAATTAAATTAAACCCAAATAAATTTTAAGGCCCAAATTGTACTAAATTAATTTACCCACCTCTTATTAATATTTATTAGCCCACACAAATTAAATAACTAGTTTGACCCAAAATAAATGACAAAGTCCAATTAATATGTTTTTAAACAAAATAATTTTTTTTAATTGGACTTTTTTAAATCCAATTAATATATTATATTTTTTTAAATCCAAACACACCTATCCAATTAATATGTAACAAAGTCCAATTAATATATTATATATATATTTTTTAGAATATAATTATTATATTCTAAAATGTAAAATTTACCCATCTCTTATTAATATTTATTAGCCCACACAAATTAAATAACTAGTTTGACCCGAAATAAATGACAAAGTCCAATTAATATGTTTTCAAACAAAATAATTTATTTATTTATTTATTTTTTATTTTTTATAATATTTAATATATTTTTTTTCGGGTATAACATCGCCTACCCCTTAAAAAGGATTCCTTCCCCAGAATCAATAGAATGGAACGCACCTAATTTTCAAAGAGATACGGATACTCCGCTCGAATAGACTCCTCCATCTCCCATGCGGCTTCCCGCTCCGAATGATTCCTCCACAAAACCTTAACAAACGGAATAGTCTTCCTTCTCATAATCCGCTCTTGACGATCCAAAATCGCCTAAGCTTGTTCCTCACAAGTAAGATCCTCCCGAATCTCATCGAACGGATATTGCACCACATGCAACGGATGATAATGATTACTCCTTAACACCGACACATGGAACACATTGTGCACATGAGCTAGCTGTGGAGGCAAAGCTAATCGATACACAACTTCACCAACCCTCTCTAAAATCTCAAATGGACCGATATAACGCGGACTAAGCTTCCCTTTCAACCCAAATCGCTGAATTCCCTTCCAAGGAGAAACTTTTAGAAACACATGCTCACCAGGTTCAAACTCTAAAGTCCTCCTATGCTTATCAGCATAACTCTTCTGCCATGATCGAGCCGACTTCAATTTTTCCTTAGCCACCGCTACCTTTTCCGTAGTGATTTGGACTAACTCAGGCCCTTCTATGGCCCTTTCGCTAACCTCATCCCAACAAGTTGGTGCCCGACACTTTCTACCATATAAGGCCTCAAAAGGAACCATTCCAATACTTGCATGCCAGCTGTTATTATAAGTAAACTCAACTAGGCTCAAGTAATCATCCCAATTACCCGACCACTCAAGTGCATAAGACCTCAACATGTCCTCCAACGTCTGAATAGTCCGTTCAGATTGTCCATCAGTTTGTGGATGAAAAGAAGTACTGAAGTTGTGTCGAGTGCCCCAAGCTCGTTGAAACCCTTTTCAGAACCGTGAAGTAAACCGTGGGTCCCGATCTGAAACAATGGACACCGGAGTACCATGAAGTCTAACAATCTCCTGCTGAAAGATATGTGCCAACCTATCCACTGAGTAACCCTCATGGATAGCCAAAAAGTGTGCCAATTTGGTCAACCGGTCCACCACTACCCATATGGCATCATTCTTATTGAAAGTCTTCGGCAAACCAGTCACAAAATCCATCGTGATATCCTCCCACTTCCACACTGGAATGTCTAATTGCTGCAGCAAACCACTAGCTCATTGATGTTCAATCTTTACTTATTGACAAGTGAGGCACTTCCGAACATATTCAACCACGTCTCGTTTCATCCCATTCCACCAAAAATTCTTCTTCAAATCCCTTTACATCTTTATAGAACCTGGATGAATAGAAAATGGCGAACTATGAGCCTCAGCCAACATAGCCTCTCGAATGATTGGATCCGACGGTACACACAACCGCTCACCCAACCAAATCACACCATGGTCATCAATACAAAATTCAGGTTGCTTTCCCTCCTCTAGATTTTGCGTCATACTCCACAACTCCCCATCTTCTTTTTGAGCTTCTTTGACCATGAGATAAGAGAGGGCTCCACTCATACACTGCTAAATGCCCATCCGAACCTCGTCATACAACTCCAACTCGATCCGCTCCATATCCGAAATAAGCTAAGGTTGTGTAATAAAAAAATACACTCCCCGAACTCTTTCGACAAGAAATCTACAAACCACATTTGCCTTCCCCAGGGTGATCTTCAATTCTAGCATCATAATCCTTTAGAATCTCCAACCAACACCTCTGCCTCATATTGAGCTCCTTCTGAGTGAAAATGTATTTAAGACTTTTGTGATCGGTGAAGATATCACAAGTCTCTCCATACAAATAATGCCTCCAAATCTTTAGGGCAAAGATCACCGTAGCCAACTCCAAATCATGTGTGGGGTAATTCACCTCGTAAGGTTTAAGCTGCCTAGAAGCATAAGCAAACACCTTACCGTGTTGCATCAAAACACACCCCAAGCCCTTCTTAGAAGCATCACTATAAATCTGGTAACCTCATGTCCCCGATGGCAATGCAAGTATAGGAGCTGACACAAGTCATTTCTTCAACTCCTCAAAACTCTTCTCACGCTCCTCATTCCACACAAACTTAGTCCCCTTTCTCATCAACTGAGTCAATGGTAAGGCAAGCAAGGAAAACCCTTCCACAAACCTCCTATAATACCCTGCCAAACCCAAGAAACTCCTAATCTCTGTCACTATAGTAGGTCTTGGCCATTTAGTGATAGTCTCAACCTTCGTAGGATCCACCTTAATGCCTTCAGCAGAAACAACGTGGCCCAAAAATGTGACCTGCTCCAACCAAAACTCGCATTTAGAGAATTTAGCATACAATTTCTCTTTCTGTAAAATCCCCAACACTGTGCGAAGATGCTCCTCATGCTCTTCCTTAGACTTGGAGTAAACCAAAATGTCATCAATAAAGACAATAACAAATTGGTCCAAGTACTCCCTGAACACCCGATTCATTAAATCCATGAACACCGCCGGAGCGTTAGTCAACTCGAATGGCATCACTAAAAACTCATAGTGCCCATATCGAGTACGAAAAGCCGTCTTAGGGATATCCTCATCCCTCACCTTCAATTGATGATAGCTCGACCTCAAATCTACTTTTGAAAAATACTTTTCCCCTTGAAATTGGTCAAACAAGTCATCTATCCTCGGCAATGGATACCGATTCCTGATGGTGATCTTGTTCAACTCTCTGTAGTCTATACACAGCCTCATAGACCCATCCTTCTTCTTTACAAACAAGACCGGAGCACCCCACGGCGAAACACTCGGCCGAATCACACCACGATCTAACAATTCCTGTAACTGTTCCTTTAATTCGTGCAACTCCAATGGTGCCATTCGACACGGCACCTTAGAGATAGGCTTCGCACCAGGAACAAGCTCAATAGCAAACTCCACTTCCTGCTGTGGTGGCAACCCTGACAATTCCTCAGGGAACACATCGGGAAAGTCACAAACAATTGGAACATCTTCAATACGAGACTCACCCTTAGAGGTATCCTTCACAAATGCTAAATACCCCTCACAACCCTTTGCCACCAACTTCCCAGCCTTCAAAACTGAAATCAACTTCAACACCCTACTCGGCTGTGAACCCTGAAACACGAACTCCGGAGACTTCACATCTCTAAATATAACCTTCTTCGCCTGACAATCGATAGTGGCACGGTGTTTATCCAACCAGTCCATCCCAAGAATAACATCAAAATCGTGCATACTCATCGGAAGGAGATTAGCTCTACAAATCTTATCTCCAAAACTGACCGCACACCCTCGATACAAATCAAAAATAACAACAGAAGTCCCCATCGGGGTAGCAATAGTCATAACAGAATCTAAAGACTGAGATGGCACACCCAGGTGTCGAACAAAAGACTGAGCAACAACGGAATGAGTAGAGCCCGTATCAAATAAAATAGACGCCTCACGATTGCCAACTAAAAGAGTTCCAGAAACAGTACCTGGTGCACTTGCCGCCTGGTTATTCGTCAGGGCAAACACTTAACCACCCTGACGCTGACCTCCATTGCCACCATTATCACCTCCTCCACCATTTCCACGTGGCCCAATATAATCTCTAGCCATATGACCTATCTGTCCACACAAGAAGCATGCACCGATGAGTCTGTGGCACTGCCTCCCCGGATGATTAACCCCACAAGTAGCACAAGGAGCTATAGGAATAAGATTTGGGTTACCCTCACCAGCTGGTCCTAGATAACTACCCTGATTTTTCCCCTGCTGATGATTATGGCCCTGCTGATGATTCTGTCCATACCAAGGTAGCTGAAGTTGACGATTTTGCCCTTGCTGAGGCATTTGCTGATAACCCATATTCTGATTCTGGCCACGCCACTGCCCTTGCTGGCCACCACGGTTCTTGTTCCACTAACCACCCTGATTCTTCCTGTGCTGACCCGAAGTTTGACCCTGCTGATCATCTCTATCCCTCTTTCGGCTCCCTTCCGATTTAGAAGACCTAAAGTCCTGTCTCTCCATCTCAATATTCTTGGCAGCATTGGCCACTGCTGACACATCTGCAAACTTGGTGTTAATGAGATATTGCCAATACTTGTAATGGAGCCTCCACTTGAATTTATCTGCCTGTTCTGCTGTGGTCCCTGCTGAGGTTCCCGCAAATCCTGCCAACCTAGTGAACCTCGTCATGAAGTCCGTGATGGACTCATCATCTTTTTACCAAATAGACAGATACTCTCTGGCATAGGCCTCTTTATCAGCAGCTGGAAAATACTACTGATAAAAGACCTCACAAAACTCCGCCGAACTAAGTGTCTCAACACAGCCATCACCATTTATTACTTTCACCGCCTTCCACCACCTTTGTGCATCCCCTTCCAGCTTGTAAGCAGCAAGTAACACTTTTTGATTATCCGAACACCCCAACACATCATAAATCTTCTCTAAGTGGGCAATCCAATTCTCTGCATCAATTAGAGTTAGAGCTGAACTGAATGCATGTGGTTTCTATTTCTGAAACCTTTCCAACCACACATACATTGGAATCACCTACTGATCATGACAATCTACATTCCCTTCCTCTTCGTTTGCCTGTGGACCATTATTTCCTGGGTTCTCCTTGTCAGGAATTTCTGGTGGTGGCTGTTGCATTGCCTGTACAACCTGTGCCACCAACTGAGGTAAAGCTTGATTCACCGCCTGATTCACCAAGGTAGCCAATTGAGCATTAATCTGATTATTAGGTTGCTCATTGGGCTGACCCTAGCCTCTTCCCCTATTGTTACCTCGCCTCCCAACAATTCTAGCGGATCTACGAGCCATCTAAGAAAGAGATCACGAACATAAACAAAGCAGATTAGAGAAAAACTCGAATATAGCTAATATGATAGCTGAACAGAAAATTAAACAGAACAAAAACCTAACCCAGAAGTCTACCCATAACTCACAGGTCAAACCTAAATAATTTTTCTACAAGAAAGAACCTAAGCTCTGATACCAACTCTGTAACACCCCCTTTTCGAAATAAAAAGAGAGGTTACTCAAAACATAACAACAACTTTAGGATTGCAGATTTTTTTCCCTTTCAAATCATAATTGTTGGCCAATTCATTGAATAATACTCCTTATATATATAATTAAGTCTAATGCCCTAATCCGTTCCAAGACAAGATTAACCAAAACAAAAAAAAGAAAAAAAATCTCCACATGCTTTCAATACCAAATCACAGATAGACTTACATGTATGGCAAATCAAACAGTTTCCTTCTCTCTAGCTAGTTCCGCCTCTGATTCTCCTTTCTTTTTGATTTGTAACACGTATAAGATTAGGTTTTAGTATATATTTATTTATTATTTATCTTATTAATTCTCCTAATTATAATAAAATTAATATTGTCCACATTTAATTAAATTAAACCCAAATAAATTTGAAGGTCCAAATTGTACTAAATTAATTTACCCATCTCTTATTAACATTTATTAGCCCACACAAATTAAATAACTAGTTTGACCTAAAATAAATGACAAAGTCCAATTAATATGTTTTCAAACAAAATAATTTTTTTTTAAAAAACATATTATTAATATGTGATTACATTAATTTGGGCTTTTATACTAATTGGGTCTATTTTGTATTTGGGTAATATTAAAATCCTATTAAAATTAGGAGATACAATAAGATAAATAAATAAATAAGTAAAACCTAATTAGACTCTCTTACGCTTTATACGTGACTGAGGGAAAGAGAAATAAGAAGCAAGAGTCGGCTGTGGATAGAAATCTAAATAGGAAGTGCTCGGGACTTCCAATCGGCGGAATAAAGGTATGATTGCAGCGTGGAATTTATTGTAAACCATTATTGTAATAATAACTATAATATAAGCCTAATAGATTTTGGGAGATAAGTAATTGAACTTTGAATTTTGAGTACCAATTCTTCCACCAAACTTTAATTCTATTAGTGTTCCTTTTGGGTAATATATGTGTATATATATGAATGCTTATGATAGTCATGTATAATTAATTTAAGATTTTGAGAAAAAAAATGTTAACGTTATCATGCAATGAAAGGCTGCTCTACTATTGTTATATAATCAGGATGATACATACATTTATATATATCAATTTTCCTGCGAGAATTTAGATTATATATATATATATATATATATATATATATTGTATATTTCGTTAATTTTAGTTATATTTAGTTAATTTAAATTATATATATATATATATATATTAATAAACTTTTGGCCATGAAACTTATAAAAAGACTTAGTAAATTAAATTGAAGTTTATATATTAATTTGAAGTAATTAATTTTGTGGACATAGTTATAAAAGTTTTAATAATAAATTTAATAATATTATGTTATTAATGATTGGATTGTAATAAAATCTTATTAAATTATTTAAATTGAATCGGAAAGAATTTATAGAATTATACTTGGAATATAAATTTTGGAATATTAATAATTGATATAAGGCGATGATTAAAGGCATATTAAATAGATTATGAATTATTTTGGGAATTATTAGTTTGGATTATTTTAATTTGAGGTGAATATGTTTAGGTTCTGAATGACGTTTCGTATTTGATATCGTTGGCATTTGAGGGTAAGATTTGGTGGAGTGTGCTATAAATGGTTTGGAAGTATCAGGTACGGATTTCGTACTCTTTCAGCGATACTCTTGTTAAATTAAATTTGTTCGTCTTGTTTCTTATTTCGAATTTCGTTATTATTTCACATAATTGATTCTTGTGAAATTCATATAATAGTTTAATTTTAGAGTTGATATATATGACTCGTGTTTGTACTCTTTGAATTAGGTTATCATGCTTAGTATTTATTTTTGATAATTGTAGAGCAGTACATATTGCTACCTTCTTTTTGAGACATTGTGACTATAATTTGATTTGGTTCAACATGTACATATAGAACCCTTTTGTTGGTATTATGTCGCATGTGTTGTGACATAATATTTTTGGTAGAATATACCGTAGGGTATACCTGAGCTATAACCACATAGAAAGTACCACAGTACATGTCTTTTTAAGGCACGAGAGGCACGACACTCTCCGTGGCAGTGTGATTAGTCCACGACGTCACCGTTTGGGCTTCGGAGGAAGTGGGCCATTTGGTGTTTTGATGTGGGAGGAATATGGGTTAACCCTAGTTTTCTGTTCTGCGGATTTGTGAAGTTGTGCCAAACACACCTATTCGATTAAAATATAATAATTTTTTTGTATTTTTTAATATTTTTTTTTCGGGTATTACATCACCTACCCCTTAAAAAGGATTTCATCCCCTAAATCAATAGAATGGAACGCACCTAATTTTCAAAGAGATACGGATACTCCGTTCGAATAGACTCCTCCATCTCCCATGTGGCTTCCCGCTCCGAATGATTCCTCCACAAAACCTTAACAAACGGAATAGTCTTCCTTCTCATAATCCGCTCTTGACGATCCAAAATCGCCTCGGCTTGTTCCTCACAAGTAAGATCCTCCCGAATCTTATCGAACGGATATTGCACCACATGCAACGGATGATAATGATAACTCCTTAACACCGACACATGGGAACACATTCATGCATATGAGCTAGGCGTGTGGAGGCAAAGCTAATCGATACGCAACTTCACCAACCTTCTCCAAAATCTCGAATGGACCGATATAACGCAGACTAAGCTTCCCTTTCAACCCAAATTTCTGAATTCCCTTGCAAGGAGAAACTTTTAGAAACACATGCTCACCAGGTTCAAACTCTAAAGTCCTCCTATGCTTATCAGCATAACTCTTCTGCCGTGATCGAGCCGACTTCAATTTTTCGTTAGCCACCGCTACCTTTTCCATAGTGATTTGAACTAACTCAGGCCCTTCTATGGCCCTTTTCCCAACCTCATCCCAACAAGTTGGTGCCCGACACTTTCTACCATACAAGGCCTCAAAAGGAGCCATTCCAATACTTGCATGCCAGCTGTTATTATAAACAAACTCAACTAGGCTCAAGTAATCATCCCAATTACCCGACCACTCAAGTTCACAAGACCTCAACATGTTCTCCAACGTCTGAATAGTCTGTTCGGATTGCCCATCAGTTTGTGGATGAAAAGAAGTACTGAAGTTGAGCCGAGTGCCCCAAGCTCGTTGAAACCCTTTTCAGAACCGTGAAGTAAACCGTGGGTCCCGATCTGAAACAATGGACACCAGAGTACCATGAAGTCTAACAATATCCTGCTGAAAGATATGTGCCAACCTATCCACTGAGTAACCCTCATGGATAGCCAAAAAGTGTGCCGATTTGGTCAACCGGTCCACCACTACCCATATGACATCATTCTTGTTGAAAGTCTTCGGCAAACCAGTCACAAAATCCATTGTGATATCCTCCCACTTCCACACTGGAATGTCTAATTGCTGCAGCAAACCACTAGCTCATTGATGTTCAATTTTTACTTGTTGACAAGTGAGGCACTTCCGAACATATTCAGCCACGTCTCGTTTCATCCCATTCCACCAAAAATTCTTCTTCAAATCCCTATACATCTTTGTAGAACCTGGATGAATACAAAATGGCGAACTATGAGCCTTAGCCAACACAGCCTCCCTAATGATTGGATCCGACGGTACATACAACCGCTCACCCAACCAAATCACACCATGGTCATCAATACAAAATTCGGGTTGCTTTCCCTCCTCTAGATTTTGCGTAAATAGTTGTTGTTTACATTTTAGAATATAATAATTATATATATATACTTTGATACTGAGAGTTGAAGTTAATATTAATAATATATTATCATGTCGGCTAATTTAGTTAACAGATTTTAGCTTAGATGTATGTTCTTGTTTAACAATAATTGACCTGCATAAATATTATAAAAAAATTATGAAATATAATAATAAGGTAACATAATTAGTTAATCAAAATGTGATAGCAATAACTATAAAATTTTGAAAATCTTGATTATTAACAGAATTATAAAATTTGATGACTATTAATTAATTTTTTTTATTAGATCTAACGGAGAGAGTCTAAACGAGTCAAATTTGGAGTATAAATTTTGGGTATTATAGTCCTCAATTGAAATTTTACAACTTCTAAATTTCTCTTTACTTAATACAAATTTTCTTTAATTCATATGCTATCTTTCACAACTCAATCTAAGTTCTTCTTCCCGTACTACTTCGTAGTACCATTAATTTATAGCATTAGCTACAAATCATCCATCGTTTAACATCTCATATGTTACTACGATTTACTATGATAACGTGGTGACCTTCTTATCCTTCTCACTACAATTATAGTCTTAGGAACTCATACCTAAGATTTATAACCTATCAGCTTTGATACCACACTGTAACGCCCCAAAATCCGGTCTATTTTCACATCCAGATTCCATACGTCACGATCCCATCTTCTTCCAAACATACATCATTATATAGCTAAATATAACAACATACATCCTCAAATCCCAGGTTCTAAAACCTTATAACCTCTTCCATTACAAATAATGATAATTACATTATTCTTTAAATCTTATACAAGTGACTTTTATCCGCCACCAAGGATACATAATCATTCATTAAACTACTCTATAGTTTAATTCTATCACTCTTATATTACAAGTCTTCGCTCGATCTTCACGCTCATTCATATAATGAATGGTACTTCTTCTGGATACCGATCAGCTTTATCTTTACAGGATCCTTAAGTTCTTCTAAAATTGTTCGCTAAAAATGTTTTTATTTAAAGAAAGTGTGAGCATTCAATTGCTCAGCAAGTCTTAGTAGTTGAACAAATAACTTCAAGAATTTAAACATTAAGTTTTCTTAGCCATTAAATTTACTTAGCCCTTAAGTTTACTTAGCCATTAAGTTTACTTAGCCCTTAAGTTTACTATTTCCACCTCCTTAGTTAACCTCCTTACTATTCACGAAACTTAGCCTGTAAGTTTCGTGGTTCCGTCTTTCGAGTTTCATTCGACAGTTTTAAAAACTACGATTCTCGGAATCCAAATATTTTTGGATATTTCGTCTTTCCTTTACCGATTAACTTTTACGTATTCTTCGTATTTCCAAAAAAATAAAAAACACTTTTTGGTGTCAAGCATTTTCCTTCACGTTTCCCCTAACGTAGTTAAACGAATGAAAAGTATGTAATAGTACTTTTTGTCATTTTTATTTTGTCTGATTTTTGCATGTTTTTTGAGAAAAACTTTTATCAGCTTACTTAACTTTTCATGATATATTATCGTCAAATCTTTTGACAAAATGTCATTTCGACATACCAAAATCTCGGAAAGGCTTAGGTTATTCAAACCTTAACCTTTAGGGTTTCGTCGGGTGAATAGTGCCTATTTCGTCTTTTTCCCCAAAAATATTTTATTCCCGATTTTTTTTAATTTTCATCTTGAAAATTCTTACTCATTCAATCTAGCTCTTTGCCAAAATCCTCCCGATTAATAATCATCCTAGGTTCTAGAATGATTAATAAATACATAGCACAAAATAATATTTAATAAAGATTCATTTTATTAATAACTATTCTTTAAATCTTAAATTCTGGACAATCCGATTTTCTGGGTTGTCACAACTCAAGCAACTGGCCATATCCCATTGTTAGGGTCAACACCAACTACAGTCAATAACTGACTCCCATATGGTCCTTTGAGAAAACATCTATCAAGCCCCACTAGTGGTCTACACACCAATTTAAATCCTTCTTTTAGTGGTGCAAGACAGACATAAAATCTCAAAAATATGCCTAAGTCTTGTCCCTGTTCTGGTTCTGCTCTCTTTAAGACACAAGTACTCCCAGGTATGACTCTTCTAAGCTTTGCAGCATAGTTCAAAAGCAATCCATACTCCTCTTCAACACTCCCTTCAATGTTTTTCATTGCTCTTTTCTTAGCTCTGTATGCTAGGCTCCTTGATACTCCAATATCCAAATCTTTAACTACTTTAGTATGAAACTGATCTAATCCCCATGTTGGATTCATCCGAAGATCATCTTCATATTTTTTTGGCAATCCACTCTGCATTTATACAATAATTATCCCACTCTCTGCTACAAGTATGCACTTTTTATAACCTAGTAATTTTAAATGTGAGCTCTCTTTGTACCTTTGCAGCATAAAAGTACCATGTACATGGGTCCACACACCTTGCTTAGATCTTATTTGATAGGTTTTTCTTGAAATACACCTTCCTTCCTTGTTTAATGCCATGATTTTTGATTGCTGCCCTCACTTCAGTGACATTGATAAATGTCATTCCCAACTCAAACTCAAGATCCTCACTGTCACCTTCCCTAAATTCTGGATACCATTTATGTTCTTGTTCAGGTGGTTCAGGGTCAAACTCATCAACCCTAGGCATCCTTTCCACATCACTATCATCATAGTCAGAGGATGAAAATCCTGGTTCATGTGGTTCTTCAACTGAAGTTTGGGTTTCTGTAGTTTGTTTTCCCTTCCCTTTGTTAGGTGCAAATCTTGTTTCTTTTCCTTTGCCTTTCTGTGTTACAGTTTCACCCTTCCCTTCCCTTTGTTTTCCCTTCCCATTGTCAGTTGCCCCATCCTCAGTCCCCCTAGTTTGATCACCCTCTGCCCCATCTTCAGTCCCCTAGTCTGATTACCCTCTATCCCCTCCCCAAATTCAGCACTCTCAGTCCCCACAGCCTGATCACTCTCTACCCCCTCCCCCAATTCATCACTCTCAATCCTCCCAATCTCATCACCCTTATCCTAGAATGGATAAGTATACACATTGTTAAAACACCATCATCATTTTCTAACCCAAATAATCCCCTCTCCATATCAGTTGCAGGTGACTTATAATGGAACTTGAGGTGTCCAACTTTATATCCCAACTCCTTCCCCATGTTACATATGTCAAGTAAAGAGATGTTATCAGGATGACCGAAATCAAAGAAATTAAAAGTACCTACCACATACTGTTTATGTGGGCTCTTTTCAAAGTGTCCACTATGAAAAAATTGACTGTAAAATAATCCTTGTTGCTGCTATAGCTACAAATACAATGTATTCCCTGTCTGAAATTAAGATAAGGCACACTTAGAAGGGGGGTTGAATAAGTGTGGAAGCAATCTATGACCAATTTTTAAACTTTAAACCAAACTACTGAATACAACCTACTATATTGATGAATGCAACTTGCTAAATTAATATGGCCTACCGAATTTGACTGTTTGTTTTTAAGAAAATATCTTGCTAAATTTAACTTAAAGAAAATACTTGGTGTTAAAGAATTATCTTAAGATAATGCGAATAAACAAATTTTAATTATTAAGATAATTAATTAGCTTTTGTAAGTGATTAAAGAAAAGCAAGTAATAAAATTAACACCAAGATTTTTTATGTGGTTCAACTATTACCCTCTATAATAGCCTAGTCCACGTCCAATACCAAATAGTATTGGAGACTCACTTTTATTTCTTTAAATTGACCGTTGCTACAAATCCGATTCTATCAAATTTGAATTTCAATAATTCACTTAAGCACACTTGCTCCTTGTGCACCAATTCACCCCTTCAGCACCTATGCTTCCTTGAACCTGTTTGTAAACAAACCTTAATCCACCTGGATTAATTAAATTCCTTTAGATAACACTTAGTCTAAAAAATATAAGATTACAAATATAGAGGTCTAATGATCAAAGCAAATAAGCAATTTAACAATGCAAGGCCCAACTAATGAATGCAATGATCAAGTAGTAAAAGAAATATCACCAATATGAAGCTCACGAAAATTAGCTAATAAATAATCTGAATATGAATTGCACAACAGCTTAGAATTTGCACCAAGAATAATAGAATAGCTTTTCAAGTGTATGAGTGCAAAGATTGATTCAAGTGTTGTTGTTAAGCACTAATTATCACAGTTCTCTTTTTATAAGCCAATTATTACCGTTGAGCATTAAGTTCCGTTGCATAAAATTATTTACGTTGCCAACATATTTTCTTAAGAAGATAAGTAACGTTCCAATTATATTTTTGTTGGAATAAATCAAGTAAATCTCCAGATGTCAAAAACATAAATTAGTTAGACTTTTTCAATAATCTTCCAAAGAGATAAGTCTCTGTTTTACCATACTGTTTTTGTATTAAACATCCATAAGAAATATATTGAATGTAAGTTTCGTAATTAATGGCAACATACAATTTCTCAGGATAATCATTACTTTTAAGTTCCAAGATATGTGCACCTTTTAGACTTCTAATCATGATCCACTAAATAAAGAGTCATCATGACTCAACCGCCTCATATATAATACTTCCTTTCCAATTAAATATATAACCATTTCGTAATAAATGGAAAAAGATAAACATACTGCTTTTAGTGTAAATCACTTAGGAATTCAAATAGCAAGTAACAACAAAGCACATTTTTCTAGGATAATTATCTTAGAGTTTCCAAGACATATGCACACCAAAATATTTCATTACTTCTACATGTGTATTATGCATATTAATTCAAAACTTTTTCAAATTACTTAGTGATAGCAATCCTTAGCATGTATATCTGTAACAACATTATTTTACTAACCACTGTATTTTGAATATATGCGTAAAATAAAATGCTTATCATATTTAATGAACATAAAAATGTCCTAGAGCCTTGAATTGAAAAATTAAATATTTGCAATGACCTTACATAATTTTCTTAGGACACAAGATGTCTTCAAAGCCTTTAGACAATAATCCCTTTATCAATTTCCTAAAACTTCATAATAAATAAATTAGTACAAAATATTAAGTCATCATCAAAACAATAAGGTTATAATATTAACAAGTCAACATTCTCCCCCTTTTTGATGATGGCAACATAAAAATTATAACTCCCCCTAAATTCATGCATATTCAAAAATTTCAGGATAAACAATATCTAAATAGATTAACATCATGCCTTTTGTTTAGGCATTATTCATCTTGCAAGTTTGTTAGCTTTAACAAATTTTAGATAAACAAAAACTTTCAGCATAATATCAAATTATCTAATATTGGTTCCAACCAAATCGTTTAAAAAACAATCCATCAAAAACATAAACTTAACAAATATTGGTGCCAACCAAATCGTTTTTAAACAAAATCATAAAAGATCAGCAAAATTAGCTAACACACTTCTTCATAGTAACCAACTTGCTTCATACTTCTTCACAGCAACTCATTTAGCGTAGTGTCTCCCCCTTTGTCATCAACAAAAAGGTCATCAGATGTCAATGTCGTCAACATGGAATACGGGAAGAGGGAGAGAAGTGAAATAGGGACGATGCAGAAGAAGATGAAGTTTTTCTTCATAAGAAAATTCATGAGCAAACCTAGGAGGACGAGGAATAAAGGACTCATTTGTTAGAGGAAGGTCTAAAAAATCTCCAACGTACTCGGCCATCCAATTACATCGAGGCCATTCCGGGATTGGAGAATACATCCTGTCAAAATGTAGTTTCCTACCAACGTCATTCATACGAACAAACATAAAATCTGTAAATTCCCTAATTTGATAACTTACAAACTTAAGTTCTTGACTCAATTGACAAGAATTTTTGTTGATTTTCCTTTGAAGAGCTTTAACCATAGCAATTATTTGTATCTCAAAACTAGCTTGTAAATCAATAAACTCATCTTCTATTTGGGAAAAACATTGTTTCAAATCATTAGCCCGAATGGGCAATTTCCCTTTTTCCAAAACCAAAAGTCTGTGTTTAACATCAAGAATATCAATACGCATGGACTCTTGATTCTTAAGAATTTGAGTCAACAAATCGACTACTTCTAGAGATGAGACTGATGAGGTAGGAAGTGTAGAGGAAGTAGGATTATTATATGGTAAATCGGATGAGATAGAACTTGGTGGAATAAGAATAGGATCAGGAACAATTCGAACAAATAAACCATCAACAAATGAGATATGAGATTGTTTTAAATTAGCAGAATCAATGAATTCATTGTGTGAAACCACAATTTCATCATCAAGAAAAATTTTAAAAAGCTGAAACATTTCTGTCAGAAATAACCCATAAGGCAACACTTTTTAACTTGTCGAATACAAGTTAGCATGTGGGACAACATCATGAGAGAATAATTAAAACTTACACCTTTTAAAATCATTGCAATAACCACAAGATCTTGAAAGTAAAATCTTCTCCACCACCTACTCGTGGAAACAGATTGTAACGAAGTAGTTTATGCAAAACACATGCAAGTGGACATACATCAACGATTTTGGGGTAAACAGAGTAGTCAAAGATGAATTATTCATCACAGTGTAAAGTTTCTTGAGGGGAGGAAAGGGTATATTAGCAGCACCCTTGAGGGTAAAAGGACAAGGACCAGAAGAATGAATATCAAAAATACTTCCAAAATCAACAACCATGAAATATGGAGATTTTCCCTTCACAAAAGATGTGTAACAATCACCATTACATTCTAGATTTGTATAGAACTATTGTACCAACCGGGGATACGCCCTAGTGGGGGGAAAGAGCATAGCAGAAATACCACAAGAAGTGAAAAGTTTTTCCAAAGAAGAATTTTTGAAATAAAATAGATTCATAATTTTTTCATAGACAAACTGTTTGGTAGAAATAGAGGTTTTGAAGTGGGCTTCAAAACTCTGACCCCAAAAGAATTTGTCTGGAAAATCTGAAGTAATAGAGAAAGGGTTTACCAGATTAGATGGCGATTCTGGTTGAGAGGAAGGAGGCTCCAAACCAGGAGATTGTGGGGATTTCTTTAGGAAGGAAAAACTGGAATCAGACCCATCGGAATCGTCGGAAGAAACATGAATAGATGTCTGACGAGTTTGTCTTTTGGACTTCTTCGGTGATCTCACAGTATAAGGGGAACGTGGATGTTTTCCTTCTTTGATAGTGATGCCAGATGATCGTTTGTTGGCGTGAGTCTTCATTATCTTGCAGAAACTAGACCTAGTGCTTTAAGAATGATGAAGAAATTTCTGAGTGCATTTAAAATCATAACATGCAGATATACTGTATATTTGAAATATTTTATGCATGAACTTTTTTAGTATGTGATCATTATTTATACCATGCACATTCCAATATATCTCCTTAGCATGCAAAACCTTTCTTCACTTAAGGGTTTAGTAAAAATATCAGCTAATTGTTTTTTTATTGGAATAAAAAATAATTTAATTAAACCTTTTGAAACATTATCCCTTAAGAAATGATGCCTAACCTCTATGTGTTTTGTGCGTGAATGCAAAATAAGATTTTTTGAAATGTCAATAGTGTTAGAATTATCACAGTAAATAGGCATACTATCACAAAAAACATCAAAGTCACATAGAGTTTGTTTTAACCATAAAATTTGAGAGCAACAACTCCCTATAGCTAGATATTCACCCTCAGTGGTTGATAATGCAACTGAAGTTTTCTTTTTACTGTGTCACGTAACAAGACTGTGACCTAAAAATGTGCAAGTACCACTAGTACTTTTTTTTTTATCAATTTGACATCCTGCATAGTCAGCATCTGAATAGACTATTAGTTCAAAATAATTACAAATTGGATAAAATAATCCCAAATTAATTGTAGCACTTAAATATTTAAAAATTCTTTTAACAACTTGTAAGTGGGATTCTTTAGGTTTTGCTTGAAAACGCGCACACAGACATACACTATACATATTTTTTGCTCTAGATGTAGTTAAATATAATAGACATCCAAGCATACCTTGATATTTAGTTACCTCCACATCTATACCTTTTTTGTCAGACGTAAGCTTTATTGAAGTGCTCATTGGTGTAGCCTTTGAATTGGATCCTTCAAAACCAAACCTTTTGAGTAGCTCTTTTGTATATTTGGTTTGATGAATATAGATCCCTTCCTTTGTTTGCTTGATTTGGAGTCCCAAAATATAGTTTAGTTCTCCCATTAGACTCATATCGAACTCCTTGTGCATGCACTTAGAAAACCACTCACAAAGGAAATCATTAGTAGCACCAAAAATTATATCATCTACATATATTTGTACAATAATAATATCTTTATTTCCATGCCTAATAAATAATGTAGAATCAATTTTTCCTCTAATAAAACCATTTGAAAGAAAATACTTACTCAACCTTTCGTACCATGCCCTTGGAGCCTGCTTTAGTCCATAGAGAGCTTTTTTGAGCTTGTAGACATGGTTTGGATACCTCTCATGTTCAAATCCAGGAGGCTATTTTACATATACCTCTTCATTGATGTATCCATTGAGGAAGGCGCTCTTTACATCCATTTGATAGAGTGTGAACTTCTTGTAACAAGCAAATGCTAACAAGATTTGGATGGGCTCTAGTTTGGCAACTGGGGCATAAATTTCTTCGTAGTCAATCCCTTCTTGTTGATTGTATCCTTGAGATACTAGCCTTGCTTTGTTATGCGTGATTTTTCCATGCTTATCAAGCTTATTCTTGAATACCCATTTCGTTCCAATGATGGAAACATCTTTGGGAGGGGGCATAAGTTCCTAAACTTGGCATCGTTCAAATTGTTGAAGTTTTTCTAGCATTGACATTAGCCAACTTTCATCTAGGATAACTTCTTTAGCATTCTTTGGCTCAACTTGTGATAAGAATGCAGAAAATACACACTGATTTTGTAATCCTCTTCTTGTCGTGATTCCTTTGTTTATATCTCCAATGATGTTTTCTAGAGGATGATTCTTGAGATATCTCGTAGTCTTTGGCATTCGTACATCATGTATTACTTCTTCTTGTTGAGGGATATCAACTTCAGGCTCTTGTGTTGTTCCTTGTTCCACTCCTTGCGAGTTTTCCAAATTAGCTTGCTGGATTTGTCCATTTGGCTTGCTGAATAGATTTTTTGGTTTGCTGGATTCACTGAGATCTCCAAATTTTTTGCATCCTCATCTCTTTCTTTTGGAAGATCATTTTGAGTTTCATTAAATGTAATATGAACAGACTCTTCAACACATAGCTTATTAATATTAAATACACGATAAGCTTTACTATTTTGTGAATAAGCAATGAAAATTCCTTCATAAGATTTAGCATCAAATTTTCCCAAGTTTTCACTAGTATTTAGTATAAAACATTTAGATCCAAAATTTTTGAAATAACCTATATTAGGAATCTTATTATTTAAAAGTTCATAAGGAGTCTTCAAAATGATTGGACGAATAAGTACTTTATTCAAAACATAGCAAGAGGTGTTTACAGCTTCGGCCCAAAACTTTTTAGGAAGGTTACTTTCTTGTAACACAGTTCTAGCTTTTTTTGTAATGTTCTATTCTTTCTTTCCACTACACCATTTTGTTGAGGGGTTCTTGGGGCTAAAAATTCATGAATAATTCCTTTTTGATCACAAAATATTATAAAGTCTTTTTGAAAGTCAGTACCATGATCACTTCTTATCTTTACAAGTTTGAGACTATATTTTGTTTCCAAATTTCTTATTAATTTCTCAAATTCTTTAAATGCTTCATCTTTAGTTCTCAAAAATAATACCCATGTATATCTAGAGAAATCATCTACTATTACAAATGTATAAAACTTACCATTTATACTAGCATGTCTTTCTGGTACAAATAAATCAAGATGAAGTAGTTGTAAAGGAGAAGAAGTTGATACCATGTTCTTTGTCGTAAACGATGTTCTTACTTGTTTCCCGAGTTGACAAGGAACACATATTCCCTTCTTTTCATACTTTATCTTTGGCAATCCTTTGACAAGATTCTTTGAGGATAATTTCTTGATTAAATCTATGTGAACATGTCCCATCCTCTAATGCCATAAGTTAGCCTCATCTTGAATAGGTGCAAGACATAGTTCTTCATCATGTTGCTCAAAATTAATAGTATATATATTTCCTTCTCTTTGTGCAACTAGAGTAACATTGTTAGTACAATGAGAAATAGTGCATTTTTCTTTTTGAAAACTAACTTGATGACCATTATCCATCAATTGACTGATACTAATAAGATTAAATTCAAGTCCTCTAACAAGATGTACATTATCAATATTAACCTTACCATTTCCTATTTTACCTTTTCCGATTATTTCGCAGGTTCGATTATCTCCAAATGTAACTGTAACATTCCAGAATTTTAATTGTTTTATTAAATATTTATTGAATTATTTAAATATTTAATGGATGTGTTTATGGTTGAATTTGTAATTGTTCAAATTTGATTCGATTTGGTTAATTGTTTGTTAAATAAATAATTAAGGAAATTAATTATTATATTCTAATTTAATTTAATTATTAAGTTAGAGAGTTTTGATTAATTGAATTATTATTCTTTTATTTGAATTTATAACTAAAAAGATGTGTTAGTTGAATTAAATAAAGTTATAATTATATAAAAATTATAATTTTGGTGGTATTGATTTATGTGATGAAGTGATTTAATAAATTGTTATTAAGATTAATTTAATTTGGTAAAGTGTGACAAATAACCTTTTATAAAGGAGTTATTAAAATAACTTAAAAGAATTTTAATTCAGTTTTTCCAAACAAGGCCTAATGCCTATTAAGTCTGTAATCTATTTGTGTTTTACCAAATAAGGCATAAGGATTAATTTATATTTTTTTTAGTGATTAGCCAAACAAGCCTTATGGCTTTTGATTTCAAAACTCAAATAACTGATATCACTTATGTTTATATTTATATTATATAATTAATATATATTATATCCTATATACGTTATTTGTTAAGACGTAAGAATAGAGGAGAGAGGTTAGAGAGAAGAAAGAAAACTCATAAGAAGAAGAAGAGAAGAAGAGAAGAAGAAAAGAAGAGAGGAAGAACGGCTAGAGATTGGAGAATAGAAAGGAATAGCCATATCATCTTCTTCAAGGTATTCTTCTATTTCTTTTAGTTTTAAAAGTTTTAGCTTTCTCCTATTTCTCTGTAAAATTCTTGTGATAAGATAATTGTTGATTTTATGTGTGTTCATGTGATAAACTAGTGTTGTAAAGTTATTTTCGTAGGTTATATATGATTATAATCAATGTATTATTGTTATGTATGTAGTTTGTGAAGAAAACCTTTTTACAGAGAGTTTTGTGAATGAATATGGGTTAATTTTGTTAGGTTTGTAATATTCATGAACACAATCAAATTGCAAAAATAAACGGAAACGTGAAAATTCAGAGTTTAAAAATTTTACAAACCATATATCCGGATCACCCTTTATGCACAATTATTAATTAAACAAAAATATGAAGGACAAGAATCATACCCTTGAAGATCCGAGCTTCCTCAGGTACAAGTTCACCTCCAATCCTTTTCGCGTTCAACTTGAATCCACCGGGTTTGGTTCCTTCCTTTGATCAACGTTAGCCACCCAAGTGTTTGGCCTCTAGAAGGTGATCCACCAAGGAATACTAAAGATTCAAGAAAATGGGTGGTTGGCTAAACCCTAGTTTTTCTATCTCTATAGAAAAGGAGCGTACTCTCCAACCATTGGAATAACGTAGTCTTAATATCTGATATAAGACTCCTCTTATAAAGATATCAAGTAACCCTATTTTAAATAAGGTATTATTTAATTAAACCCTTTTAATTAAAGGGGCTCCCTAATCTTATTAGGGATAATTAATTAAACTCCTTTAACTAATTTTCCTTCCTAATCCAATTAGGAATAAATGAGAGTAATTAAATTAATTCCTAAACTCTTTTAGAAATTAAAATAATAATAATAATTGTAATAACATTAATAAGACTCCTCTTATTAATTTATATTTAATATTTCTAAAATATTAAATAATAAATATTAAGCTATTTAATTTATTCTATCACCATAGATTAAATTAAATATACATAACATATTATTACGATTATGCCATTAACTTCTTAAATAATTATTCTTCCTTTTATGGTGTGACCCTTTAGGTTCTCCATATTAAACCTAGTTGTGAATAAATCAATTAGAACAATTCTAATCTTATTTAAATAAATAAATTAAACAATTAATTTATTTAAATAAATAATATTTATTCTACAATAGGGATAAGCCTCCCTAGCGATCAACGACTTTTAGGATAATATAGATTTCAACATTAATCATAAAAGAACCTTTGAGTAAATAGTTACTGTCAATTCAATCCTTCCACCATACAATGTCCCAATTAAATATAAGACATGGAATTCTTTGTCAAGTCTTATTTTATTTAATTATATGTATTTCGATCCTTAAATGCACAACTCCAAATAATGCAAATTAGAAACTCCTTTCTAATTTCATTACGCCTTAACCAAGGACTCTTTGAGTTGTCATTTATCGAATCACATAGGACATTTCTCTTCTTTTAATAGATTTGGTAGATTCTTTATTGATCATACATTTTCTCCATGTACAACTTATTATACCCAAGCATACCCTTTGATATACCCTAAGGGTCTTAAGGAATAAGTCAAAGTATAACTCATCATACACAAGATACTATGATGATCTCAAGTCCAAGGATCACTTGTACTACTATCACTACAGGAATTCCTATTGACAGGCAAGTAAAACTCTATTAGGTATTCCTTAGCGAGCCACGGTCAGTGAACTTATTCTCCAATAAGCACCTACATACTTGCTTTAGTGTCTCCACACAAATGATCATGAGATCAATCATCCTCATCCAATGAGCAATCAACGTATGTACCAATCTATCCAAATTCACTAATCCCAATTTAGTAATCCAACGATTGGGAGCTATTTTAGTTTTAAGCTTTCTAAGAATTTAGATCTCATTAAAATGATCATCATCATTATTCTAAAAGCATTGCTTAAAACTATGGGTTTATCACATATTATAAAACAACATCATGTAGATAATTAAAAGCCTTTAATAAATTAATACTTTTTATTAATAAATGAATAAGATTGTTACAAAGTATATGCTTTATCATCAAACATGATTGGCTTGTGTGCATACTACTTTCAATCTCCCACTTGCACTAAAGCCAATCGTCATGGTATCTCATACTCTTCTTCTCTAAGTGACGATTATCCTGCTGTTGGATAAGGTTTAGTTAATGGATATGTAATGTTGTTCATGAGAGTCCACTATCTCTATAGTGATTTTCATATTTCAATGATTCTAATAATCAAATGAAAGTGCCACAACACATGTTTAGATCCAAGATGAGACTTAGGAACTATTCCTAGTTCTGTAATGAACTTTTAATCCAAACAATCAACTTGCAGCTTCATTTATAGCTATATACTTTGTCTTTATCACTAAACCAAAGAACTCTTTGTTGTTTGGAACCTTTCCAATTCTTTGCACCAATTGCTCAAGATAACGCTTTACCTTAAAGTGGATTTTTTTTGTCATCTTAGTGCATGTACGAAAACTTGAGTCTGTTAAGCCCTCTAGTTTTAATTTAGACCCACCATGAATATGATCACATCCTTAGTGCCTTAAGCACTTTTTAAGATATTTTTCACTGACTCATAGTGAACTTCTCCATAATATGACTTATCAACATCAGGTCTCGTACATTTCATTGCATACATGATTGTCACTCATGCGACCTTTCTTTTCAGGAGTCTGTGGGGACTATTAAGAGAGATACACTCCATAGCTCATCGACATGAGACATCTCTTGGTGTTTGCCATGCTAAACGACTTTAGCATCAAATGAATGTATTTTCCTTGGGTTAAGTCGAGCATCCTCTTAAATCTATCTATATAGATTTTATCCCCAATTAAGATACTCTTCCCAAACCATTCATGGAGGAATGTTTAGACAACTTTATCATTATTGATTGTAGCAGTAGTATGTCATTCCTTATCCGTAGTATATCAACATATAATATTAGGAATGTCACGGCGCTCCCCTTTGTCCCTTTTGTACACACTAGAACTCTTACCTCATCGTATGTAATCGGATCATCATCTTCTTCGATGTGTACCTCATCATCATCATCTATGATGAATCCATACCTCCTAGGTATCTTCTTGTACTATTCGATTTACGATTAGGTTTGTGGTACAATAGAATCTATCTATAGGTTCCTCTTATTTGACTTATAGTGTTTTGTGGTTCTTGAACTCTTCAAGATCTATTATCCTCCCACTAGCTCCTTCAATAATAAACACCTTTATCTTAGAAGGCGTGTTTTTATAACAAACACCTTTTGCTAAGTAGGATTATTGAACATATACCTAAACTTACTTTAGGATGTCCCACAAATTGTACTTGTCAAATCTTGTCCCAAGCTTATCCTTTGAAACATTTTCACATAAGTTGGACAACCCTTATCTTAACATACTTAAGATTAGGAATCCTCCCCATCCATAACTTTTATGGAGTCTTGGGGCTGGATTTGAGGTTACCTTTTCGTGATATGCGACCATTTCTAGGACATGATCCTGAAGGATCTTTGGAATGTCGGTAAAATTATTTTGGACCGTACCATATTCAACAAGGTATGATTTTTCCTTTCGGATACATCAATCAATTATTACGTATCATGAGGTGTCCATTATGAGAAAAACCATTTGAGATGATCTAGAAACTTATTGCACAAGTATTTATTCCTTGATCTAATCAAAGAATCTTAATACTTTTGCCAATTTGTTTCACTTACAATTCTTTGAACCTTTCAAATAATTCACACTTGTATTCAACAAATACATACATTCAACTCTTTGAATGATCATCTCCTTTTCTTATACTAGTTTGTTCAATTTACAAAATAATTTTTCACGTAAGTCAAGTATACAAAATCCATTAAGTAATCTTTCGGTTCTATACTGAAACATTATTATTATAAATAGAACAACAATTGTTCTTAATTATAATACCAAAAATTTTATTGTCCAACAATAAAATGGAAATAATGTTTCTACCAAGAATTGGAATACAATAACAACTTATTGACTTAATAGATTTGCACATGGCGGTCTTTAATCTATAAGTTTCTATAGCTAATCTGACAACCTTTGCTTCATTTTCCACACATAGGATTACTTATCTTTGTTTAACTTTCTACTACGCTGGTCCTTCATAAATCTATATTTATGATAACCAAAGTCGGTATCCAATACCCAAATAGAACCTTGACTTAAAGAAAAAATTATTTCAAATCATGAACAAATTTGTATTTGTAACCAAAACTTCACTAAGCTTCTTTGGTTAGCCTCTGCAAGATGCTTCTCGCAGTTTCTTTCCAGTGTCCAGGCTTATTGCAGTGGAAGCAAGCTCCTTTGCTATCCGTATCAGTTTTGTTCTTATTATCCTTTGTTTTTGCCTTTTCATTTACCTTCTTTGAATCGTTCTTCTTTTCAGAAGATCCTTTGGCCCCTACCAGTAAGACTTGGTTTTTCTTGTTTGGAAAGTGACTCTCAACATTTTTCAACATGTTAAGCAAATCAGCAAGGCTGATATCTATCTTGTCCATATGAAAATTCACAACAATTGTGAAAGGAGTCCGAGAGTGAGTGCAAGATCAAAACTTGGCTCAACTCTCCATCCATGACAAAACTCGTTGTCCTAATTGATCAATCAAATTGATAATGTTAAGGACTTTTATCATCTTCAGAGTGTCATCGGTCATTCTAGATCGGAAGAGCTCCTTAGATATCTGACATCTATCAGTCCTACTTTCCTCACCATCAACTACTTGATGTGCGGGAATATAGTAGAAGCATCCATAGTTTCATCTTGTGTTTGAAGCTCGTTACTCATAGATGCGAGCATGATGCATTGAGCCAATATGCAGATTATCTTGCCACTTTCTAAAAGTAGCAATGTCTTCCTCAGAGGCATTATGCGCAACCATTCTTGAGGATAGGCGTATTAAGGACATAAGATAGCTTTTCACTATGAGAACTATTCTCAAATTCCTTAACCAATCCGTTTAATTGATGCAGTTAATTTAGCATCTAATATGCTTCGCAGTGATAGTAATTTTAGACATTGTAAAATTACAGTAAATGAATTTGTAATTAACAACATTTTAACATACATTCTTTTATTAATTACCAAAATAAATTAGGTCTTGTTTTAAATTGGTATCTCCCACTATTTTCTTTCAAACTATATTACCCTCACTTATATAGTTCGGCAAAAATCTAATCAAAGATTTGCTAGTGAGAATAAGGATCCCATTTCAAATGTATATAGCCTTGTGGTGGCACAACAAACTATATATAAATAAATAGGTAGACAACTTTTGTCAATTACATCAACTATGCAACTCCTTTTCTTTTGCCTCTTAGATTATTTTGATCAAGTGGTGGCACATCCGAATCAAAATTATCCAAGTTAAGTCCGACCTAGCACTCCATATATTGAAAAAAAAAAAAATATCATCCTTGTGGTGACACAACAAAACAATATTGTTCAATTTTCTTTATAAGCATCAAATGTGATAAATTAACATCTTAAATACTTAATACTTTCCTTGTGGTGACACAACAAACTCATATTAAATATTTAATACTCTATTAATTTTATCATGCTAGAAAGCAACGTTCGATATTCCAAATATCTTTGAGCGCTTAGGACTTAATATAAAAAATTGAGGGTTTTGTTATTAATTTGTTCTCATCTTGTTTAAGCGCACATGCATATATATATATATATATATATATATATATATATATATATATATATATATAATATACGTCGTATTAATTAACATGCGAAGCGTGTTTGCATAATATATAATATATATAGTATAAGCATGCATATATAGAATACTATATTCTACCCGGATTGATTATGGACTTTTATTCTAGTTTGGTTCACTAGAGCCACCAAGTGAACCAAAAGGTCAAATCTAGAAAGTACAAGAATTAATATTTAAATATAACTATTACATTTAAACCGGCTCCATTACAAATCGGGTCTTCACGCCTCCTTGCTCCTTGATCTCTAATTTTTCAAAAATTAATTCTAACTATTCCTATTACAAAACTATTTAAAATAAATAGAAACCTTGATCAGCAGTCAAGGGGAAGTACATAAGAGGGAGATATAATTTACATTAAGAAAAAAATTAGAAAAGACGAGGTACGCAGACCCCATTTAATAAAACCCATACAATCATGCATCCAACTAAAATAAAATCCAATCACATTGGTCAATAGTCCATAATCAATCCCATTTATTACCATACACATCATCATATGCATCAATAAATAACATTCATCTCATGAATAATAAACATTTAATATATATATATATATATTGATATCATTTAATGGGCAAATTTAGTTAGTATAAAATCTAATTTTGAATCAAAATAAACTCCTTTATTTTAATCCAAATTTAAATCAAAATAAAACTATTTTATTTTAATTTATCCAATTTTGAATAAAATAAACTATTTTATTTTAATCAAAATCATTAATCAAAATAAACTCCTTTATTTTAATTAATTATGGAATCCAATTCCATATATAAAAAAACTTTTATTAAAGGAAACACTGATTCTCTTTCCTATTCGCAAATAAACTCTTTTATTTTGGATAATATGAAATCTTATTTCATATCTAAATAAACTCCTTTATTTAAGGAAAGATGGATTCATTTTCCTATTCACAAATAAACTCCTTTATTTTAAGGAAACATGGAATCCAATTTCAACTCCAATTAGTTATCATGGAATCCAATTCCAACTCTAATTAGTTATCATGGAATCCAATTCCAACTCTAATTAGTTAGCATGAAATTTAATTTCAAAATTAAAATAAATTCTTTTTATTTTAAAATTAAAATAAACTTTTTATTTTAAAATTAAAATAAACCTTTTATTTTAATTATAAAATAATTAAGAATATTATATATATATATATATATATATATACATATATATAATAACCATTAACATGAAGAATCTTGACTTCCTTTAACATGTTTTATCAAGTGGCACGAATCACAAAAAATTATATATATAAGGTGAATCACGTGTAGCAGCTTAAAAACTAAATATATCTCCTGGAACCTTTTAACCAAAGCCTCTAGGAACCTTTTAAAAAAAAACTAAAGTAATCATATAGCCTGATATACATATAATAATATAATCGGCACCATGATTCAGCCACAGCGCAACAAGGCTTGCAAATTTTAACAAAATCGTGACTCGTGATTAAAGCTACGGATCAGCAGCAAAAAAGAAAAAAAATGGTTTCGCAATTTTTTTTTAAAATAAATTTTATACAACAAAATTATGCCCAATTAAATTGTTCTAAACACATATCAATATACATATTAATTTTAACAATTAATAATTTGCATAAAGATTTGGCTCTGGTACCACTGTTAGGTTTGTAATATTCATGAACGCAATCATATTGCAAAAATAAGCGAAAACGTGAAAAATTAGAGTTTAAAAATTTTACAAACCATATACCCGGATCACCCTTTATGCACAATTATTAATTAAATGAAAATATGAAGGACAAGAATCATACCCTTGAAGATCCGAGCTTCCTCAGGTACAAGTTCACCTCCAATCCTTTTCGCGTTCAACTTGAATCCACCGGGTTTGGTTCCTTCCTTTGATCAACGTTAGCCATCTAAGTGTTTGGCCTCTAGAGGTGATCCACCAAGGAATAATAAAGATTCAAGAAAATGGGTGGTTGGCTAAACCCTAGTTTTTCTATCTCTATAGAAAAGGAGCGTACTCTCCAACCATTGGAATAACGTAGTCTTAATATCTGATATAAGACTTCTCTTATAAAGATATCAAGTAATCCTATTTTAAATAAGGTATTATTTAATTAAACCCTTTTAATTAAAGGGGCTCCCTAATCTTATTAGGGATAATTAATTAAACTCCTTTAACTAATTTTCCTTCCTAATCCAATTAGGAATAAATGAGAGTAATTAAATTAATTCATAAACTCTTTTAGAAATTAAAATAATAATAATAATTGTAATAACATTAATAAGACTCCTCTTATTAATTTATATTTAATATTTCTAAAATATTAAATAATAAATATTATGCTATTTAATTTATTCTATCACCATATATTAAATTAAATATACATAACATATTATTACGATTATGCCATTAACTTCTTAAATAATTATTCTTCCTTTTATGGTGTGACCCTTTAGGTTCTCCATATTAAACCTAAGTTATGAATAAATCAATTAGAACAATTCTAATCTTATTTAAATAAATAAATTAAACAATTAATTTATTTAAATAAATAATATTTATTCTACAATAGGGATAAGCCTCCCTAGTGATCAACGACTTTTCAGATAATATAGATTTCAACATTAATCATAAAAGAACCTTTTAGTAAATAGTTACCGTACAATTCAATTCTTCCATCATACAATGTCCCAATTAAATATAAGACATGAAATTACTGTCAAGTCTTATTTTATTTAATTATATGTATTTCGATCCTTAAATGCACAACTCCAAATAATGCAAATTAGAAACTCCTTTCTAATTTCATTACATCTTAACCAAGGACTCTTGAGTTGTCATTTATCGAATCACATAGGACATTTCTCTTCTTTTAATAGAAGTGGTAGATTCTTTATTGATCATACATTTTCTCCATGTACAACTTATTATACCCAAGCATACCCTTTGATATACCCTAAGGGTCTTAAGGAATAAGTCAAAGTATAACTCATCATACACAAGATACTATGATGATCTCAAGTCCAAGGATCACTTGTACTACTATCACTACAGAATTCCTATTGACAGTAAGTAAAACTCCATTAGGTATTCCTTAGCGAGCCACGTTCGATGAAACTTATTCTCTAATAAGCACCTACATACTTGCTTTAGTGTCTCCACACAAATGATCATGAGATCAATCATCCTCATCCAATAAGCAAGCAACGTATGTACCAATCTATCCGAATTCACTAATCCTAATTTAGTAATCCAACGATTGGGAACTATTTTAGTTTTAAGCTTTCTAAGAATTTAGATCTCATTAGAATGATCATCATCATTATTCTAAAAGCATTGCTTAAAACTATGGGTTTATCACATATTATAAAACAACATCATGTAGATAATTAAAAGCCTTTAATAAATTAATACTTTTTATTAATAAATGAATAAGATTGTTACAAAGTATATGCTTTATCATCAAACATGATTGGCTTGTGTGCATACTACTTTCAAATTTAAAGTATAAATTGAGAGCTAATTAGTTGTGTAGTTGATAAATTGGCTATTTAAATTGATAGAGTATGTATAAATATTGATAAAGATGCTTTGAATTAATGGTTTTGGATGAAAAACAAAATTTACAGTGTTGATTTTTATTAAAATATCAAAAAGTAAGTTTTTAGCCAAAAATAGTGAAATTGGATGTGTTAATTTTGTTGTTTATGTTGTTGTATGGGTAGAAACATGTTAGGAATTCTTGAATTATGTTTACATGAAATTTTTGTATGAATTGTATGTGATTTAGTCTGGTAGAAATGAGCTTATAGGCCAAAATTGGCTTTTTCCTCCTTTATTCTTGGTTGCGTCGATTCAAAGTTTCTAGTTTTCATGTGTGCCTTGAAGAATGATGTTAGTTTCACGTCATAACGCCGGGCCGCCATACTTGCCCATGATCTTGGTTTTGTAGTTTTGTTTCCATGTGACTTTCATGCTTTTATGTGCCAACGACACCCAATGTAAACGGTGGCCCATGCCCACGAGAGTTAGCAGAATGGTCTGACAATGTACTTTTTGTATATGAAATTTTAAGAATTGTTATGTGATAATAGTAGAACTGTAAAATGTTGATTTTAATGTTTCTATAGCTAGAATGAACATGTTATTAACAATTAAATTGTTTTGTAACTTGATTATGTGATTAAAAATCCAATTTTTAAATGATGAACGTACTTAGTTATGTTTGTAAAATGGTAATGGCTAACTATGTCATGATGACATATGTTTATAGGATATTGTGATTCGTATTGATTCGGTTTAGCCTACGAGCAAGGCAAGTTTTTCTACACTTTCTTTTTACATTGAGCAAGTTTTCTAATCCTTTATCTCGTTGAACTAATTATTGTTTCCAATCCGATTACCTTATAATGATGTAAATTATTCTTGAGCAAGTTATTCTTGTTGTTTAGCATGTATAACTATATATACTAATGTCAAACATTTCTATCGTTCAAATTGCTATGCATGCTTAGTATTCAATTCTAATTAACCTTGGCTTAGTATTGTTCAAGCAAGGAGTGTTATAGTTATTCAAATTGTATGCTATTAGATTATTCCTAAAGCATGGCTTTAGTTTACTATGATTGATTCAATCACGATTATTCTATAGTGTAATGTTATTGGTGTTATTAAACTAATCATTAGTTGATATTCGTTAAATTCCAAATTACCTTGAAAGCTTATCCAAACCAAACTTCCTTTGGTGCGGACTTGTACTCTAAATATTGAGATGAACAACCCTATTGTTATGATTAGGGGTTAACTTACGCGTAGCGTTAAAATGTTTGTGGACAATACATTGTACGAAGGGCTGATCCCCCTAAGTATGAGGTCCTTATAGTCTTATGACTGTTAAAGTTGGAGTTGAAAGATTACTTGCAACTGTGGACGTAGTTCGTGGTCTTACGACCCTCAGTGTTGTATATTTTCCATATCTTGGAATTTCAGTTTCTGATTATTGTTGATAGAGTACTATTCATTGTTGATGAGTTTATTTTGGCAGTTATTATTGCTATACTCCTGTTGATTTCATATTATATCCAGTAAGCAATTGTTTTGCTCACTCTTGCATATTTATAAACTCATTGCAGCTAAAGAAGAGAAGGTAGGTGAACCTTCAACTAGCAAAGGAAAGGAAAAAATGTGCAAGTGATGAAGACTCGTAACTTTTACTTTAGACTTGTATTATGATGATCTTAGACTTGGTTTTAATGAAGTTTATTTAATTTCCGCATTTGAATGATTGTGTTTTAAGGTTAGATAACCTGGGAGATTTTATTATGTAACCCTTTAATGGGAAAGGTTTTATTTATCCAGTTTTATTGTGATTGGGTAGTTAGATATGAATGTTTGATTAAGTGAACACCAGATACTGTGGGAATGAAGTACCTGGTTTTGGGGGTGTCACAAGTTGGTATCAAAGTCTTAGGTTATGAACCTTAGGTGGGGGAAGAACCTTAGGAAGTAACCTTTGAAAAGATAGTGATGATAAATTCTTATCGAGTTTTAGGAAAGAGAAAGTAATAAAACACTTATGTGATTATAACTTATGTGCTCATGAGTGTCGAGTAGTAATGATTAGTAATTAAAATTTAAACTTTGGTTGACAGGATGGCTAATGTAGGAGAATCCAGTCAGGATAGAGAGGAGGAGCCTCGAGATATTCAAGTGATTTGGGAACAACTACTGCCACGGGAAACTGTTCCGTCGGTCACAGTAGTTGAGCAGGAGAGAGTCCCTGATGAGGATGATGAGATAGAGATAGATGAGGAGGATCCCGTGGAGCTGCCACAGTCGGAGGATGAGAAGGACGAGGAGGAAGAGCTTCCACTTGATTCGATAGCTGCCCGTATGAACGACGAGGTGTATGATCGCAATGTGGAACTTCAAGATACCGTTGAGGAGTTACGAGAGATAGTAGCTGAACAACAGACTTCGATGGCGCAGAAAGACGATGAGATCCAGGATCGAGAAGAATGACTGAATAACGTTGAAGAGAAGCTGGTCTACACTGAAGGAAAGAATGAACGAATGATGGAGAAGATTGCAGAACTGGAGAATAAGCTGAAAGAAGAATCTACAAAAAGGGCAAGAGCCGAAGACGCATACAGTGAAGCTTATCAACAAGCCAGAATAGCAGAGAGAGATGCACAAGCCAAGAGGAGGAAGATGGAAGAAATGAGCAACGTATTCAACACCGTGGTCAATCGAGCTCAAGATCGAGTCATGAGTTATCCGATTCAGTTCGAAATGCTACCATCATACGCATTGGATCGCCGAATAATGTTCAGAATTATAGAGGAAGAGCGTCATAAGGCTACATAGTATCTTAGTAGGACATTGTAGAGATTGTAATTGATAGGTGATTTTGAAAATAAACGAAATGTAAATCCCGGGTATGATAACCAATGGGATAGATGATGATGATGATATCCTGAAACTGTTATAGTTCAGGAAAGTAATGTAAAAATAGCAGTGATGCTATTGTCTTGATGTTTTAGATGATGAATGAATAAAAATTATTATTTTATTCAAAGTGTTAAGTGTTATGTGTTACATGATAAACTTTTATGATTGAATAGCATTTGATGGGTTTATTTTAACAGAAAATGGCTTCAAGACGTCAACCATCACGACGGAGAACCACTGAGGAAAACAACAACAATAATGTGGAAGGAACCCCGTTCGGCTGACTAGTGATATTACCTTGTGGGTGCTTTGCGAGAATCAACCTCGAAATCAAGGTACTACGTTTAAGGACTTCAAGGCGGTTGGACCACCAAAATTCCGAGGGTCCATGAATCCAGTTGAAGCACAAACTTGGATTATGGAAATTGAGAAGGTTTTTGATGTGGCTAGGGTAGAGGAGTATCAGAAGACTGCTTTTACAACGTTTATGTTGAAAGAGGAGGCTAGCTATTGGTAGCAGGCCAACAAAACTCGGGAAGGACCAGGAGTAATGACCTGGGATAGGTTTAAGGAGTTGTTTTTTGAGACCTATTTCCCAGAGAGTTCAAAGAGTCAGTTGGAAGTATAGTTTTTAGAACTGAAGCAGGGAACAATGTCGGTGTCGGAGTATGCCGCAAAATTCAACGAGTTGGCGAGGTTTACGCCATATTAGGTCAAACATGATGACGGCGTAAAGGCGAAGAGGTTTGAAAGCGGGATCCAAACCCTAGTTGTACAGTAGGGTCTCCCTGTTCCAATTGAAGACATTTGCAGCAGTGATGGAGAAGGCGATTCTCGCTAAAAGTGGAGGCGAGGCGGTAACAAAGCATAATCAAGAACAGAGAAAGAAGAAAAGTGAAGGTGAAGCTAAGAGTGGTGGTAACGGTAGTAATGGCAACAACCTGGAGAGAAAGTGGAATGGGAATGGAGGAGCTGGAAATCAGCAAAGAAACCAGCAAAATAAGAAGTTCGAAGCATGTGCTACGTGCGGAAAGTTTCATAAGGGAGTGTGTTTGTTGGGGAAACGAGTATGCTTCAATTGTGGCCAAGAGGGTCACATCGCCCCAAATTGCACTCAAGCTAAGAAGAATGTGTGCTTCACGTGCGGATTCAAGGATCACTTTGCTCGTGAATGCCCTAAGAAGAAATCTGGTGAGACAAATGGGAGCAAGGGAAATGCTAGTGGAGGTGCGTTGGCTATTCTTTGGACCAACAACAACAAATAAGCCCACACGGAACCTTGACATGGTGTATGCAGATCTTGTGAAATCAAAGGATGTGGTGTCAGGTATTATCCCGATCAATGATATTGATGCTTATGTATTATTTGATTCGGGTCCTACTTGCTCATTTGTATCTGATGAATTTGCTATAAGATTAGAATTGCCTAGTGAAGAATTAAATTTCCCTTTAAACATAGAAATTGCGAATAAGGAAGTAGTTCCTGTTAGGTTCGTATACAAGAACTGTAGGGTGAATATTAAGGGAAATATTTTGATGGTAGACTTGATTCCGATTAGGCTAGGAGAGTTTGATGTTATTTTGGGAATGGATTGGTTGTTCAGTTATGGAGCGATAATTGACTGCTAAAAGAAATGTGTAAACCTTATGACTCTGTCAAAGGTAGTATTCAATGGTAGCAAATCGTCTAGACAAATGAGATGTCTGAGGATTATGCAGGCCAAGAAGTTGTTGAGTCAAGGTTGTGTGGGTTATTTAGCTTACATAGTCGATACTCAGAAGAAGGGTGTGAAACTGGAAGAAATACCAGTAGTTAGGGAATTTGTGGATGTATTTCCAGAGGATTTGCCAGGACTTCCGCCTGACAGAGAAATCGAGTTCGTGATTGACTTAGCACCAGGAACCGCTCCGATATCGAAGGCCCCATACAGAATGGCTCCGGTGGAGATGAAAGAACTGATGGTACAACTACAAGAGCTGTTGGACAAGAAATACATCCAGCCGAGTGTGTCACCGTGGGGAGCACCGGTGTTATTCGTAAAGAAGAAGGATGGGTCAATGTGTCTTTGCATTGATTATAGGGAGTTAAACAAAGTCACTATTAAGAATAAATATCCATTTCCAAGAATAGATGACTTGTTTGATCAATTGAAGGGTGCTAGATATTTCTCGAAAATAGATTTGAGAAGTGGGTATCATCAACTGAAGGTAAGGAAGGAGGATGTACTGAAGACGACATTCCGAACTCGATATGGACATTACGAATTTTTGGTGATGTCTTTTGGTTTGACAAATGCCCCTGCAGCGTTCATGGATTTAATGAATAGGGTGTTTAAACAATTTTTAGACAAGTTTGTGGTGGTGTTTATTGACGATATTCTGGTGTACTCTAAAACTCAAGAGGAACATGTATAACACTTACGTCTAACGCTGGAGACGCTAAGAAAAGAAAAGTTGTATGCGAAATTCTCTAAATGTGAATTTTGGCTTGAACGTGCAATTTCTTGGGCACATAATTGACAAGGATGGAATTTCAGTGGATCCATCAAAGGTTGAAGCTATGATAAATTGGGAACAACCGAGAACTCCATTAGAAGTGAGAAGTTTCTTGGGATTAGCAGGGTATTACAGACAGTTTATCCAGGATTTCTCCAAGATTGCCACTTCGTTGACAAATTTAACGAGGAAATCAGTAAAATTTGTTTGGACGGAGAAGTGTGAAGAAAGTTTCCAGGAATTGAAAAAGAAGCTAAGTATGGCACTGTGTTGTGTCGTTACACGATAATCTGAGAAATTTTGTGGTGTATAGTGATGCTTCACACAAGGGATTAGGATGTGTCCTTATGCAGAATGGGAAAGTCATCACGTATGCATCAAGGCAGTTGAAGGACTACGAAAAAGGGTATCCGACTCATGATTTAGAGTTAGCGGCGGTTGTGTTCACACTAAAGATATGGAGACACTATCTCTATGGGGAGAAATGTGAGATCTACACAGACCATAAGAGTCTGAAGTACATTTTCGCTCAGAAGGACCTGAACATGCGTCAAAGAAGTTGGATGGAACTGATAAAAGATTATGATTATGAGATCTTTTATCATCCAGGCAAAGCAAACATGGTTGCAGATGCCTTGAGTAGGAAAGGCAGAAAGAAGTTGATGCTATTAATTGATAAGGAGGAGCTTATTACAACAATGTCAAGGTTAGAGTTGGAAATTAAATTTCCAAAAGAATTCGATGAGAAATTGTACCAGATGGAAGCCAGTCAAACTTTGGTGGACAAAGTGAAGAACGCTCAACTGGAGGATGAGGAATGCAGAAAAATAAGAGAAAGTGTGGTCGAGGGAAAAGAAACAAATTACAAAGTTGATCTGGGGGATCTTTGAGATTTGAAGTCTGAATATGGGTTCCAATGATGCGGAGATATTAAAGAAGACATCTTGACCGAAGCTCATAACTCGAGATATTCGATTCATCCAGGTAGTACGAAGATGTATCAAGATTTGCGACGACATTTTTGGTGGCCAAATATGAAAAGAGACGTTACAGAATACGTTGCAAAGTGCTTGACATGTCAGAGAGTCAAGGCCGAGCATCAAAGATCAAGCAAATTACTTCAACCGTTGGAGATACCGGAATGGAAATGGGAACATATCACAATGAATTTTGTGGTAGGTCTCCCAACGACTCAGAAAGGATACGATGCGATTTGGATGATAGTGGACAGGTTGACAAAATCTGCACACTTTTTGCCAATAAAGATTAGATTTAATCTTGATCAGCTGGCAAAGCTATATGTTAAAGAGATCGTTGCAAGACATGGAGTTCTAGTGTCAATTGTGTCAGACAGAGATCCGAGGTTCACATCAAACTTCTGGAAGAGACTACAAGAATGTATGGGAACACAGTTGCGAATGAGTACGGCATATCACCCGCAAACAGATGGCCAAAGCGAAAGAACGGTTCAGACATTGGAAGATTTTTTTCGAGCATGCGTCATGAATTTCAAAGGAAGCTGGGATGAACAATTACCGTTTGTGGAATTTACCTACAATAACAGTTACCACACAAGCATCGGCATGCCGCCTTACGAAGCATTATACGGCAGGAGGTGCAGAACTCCACTGTGTTGGGTTAAAGTCGGTGAACGTCAACTATTAGGATCAGAACTGGTACAACAAACTGTTGAGGTTGTCAAACTCATCAGAATAAGATTGATAGCTGCTCAAGATAGACAAAAGAAATATACTGATCAACATAGACAAGATTGTGCATTCGATGTAGGGAATTACGTATTCCTAAAAGTTTCTCTTTGGAAGGGGAAGATTCGATTTGGTAAAAAGGGAAAACTAAGTTTGAGGTTTATTGGACCCTTTGAAGTGCTGAGGAAAGTTGGAGAGGTAGCTTACGAGGTAGCTATACCTCCAGAATTGCAAAAAAATCATAATGTTTTTCACGTTTCGGTGTTACGACCATATAAACCTGATTACAAACACGTGATTGAGTACGAACCATTGCATTTTGAGAAAGACTTCTCCTATGAAGAGGTTCCTATCCAGATAGTCGACAGGAAAGAACAAGTGATACCTTCTATAAAGGTAGTATGGAGGAACCACAATGTCGAAGAGGCCACGTGGGAACTTGAAACTAAAATGATGAAGAATTACCCTGAGTTGTTTGTTTAATATGTGTCTTCGATTACGGGGATGAAATCTTTGTAAAGTAGGGGAGAATGTGAATGAATGAATTGTTTGAATTATGATTACGGGGATGAGAATCCTTGTAAGGAGGGAATGATGTAACATTCCAGAATTTTAATTGTTTTATTAAATATTTATTGAATTATTTAAATATTTAATGGATGTGTTTATGGTTGAATTTGTAATTGTTCAAATTTGATTCGATTTGGTTAATTGTTTGTTAAATAAATAATTAAGGAAATTAATTATTATATTATAATTTAATTTAATAATTAAGTTAGAGTGTTTTGATTAATTGAATTATTATTCTTTTATTTGAATTTGTAACTAAAAAAGATGTGTTAGTTGAATTAAATAAAGTTATAATTATATAGAAAATTATAATTTTGGTGGTATTGATTTATGTGATGAAGTGATTTAATAAATTGTTATTAAGATTAATTTAATTTGGTAAAGTGTGACAAATAACCTTTTATAAAGGAGTTATTAAAATAACTTAAAAGAATTTTAATTCAGTTTTTCCAAACAAGGCCTAATGCCTATTAAGTCTTTAATCTATTTGTGTTTTACCAAACAAGGCATAAGGATTAATTGAATTTTTTTAGTGGTTAGCCAAACAAGCCTTATGGCTTTTGATTTCAAAACTCAAATAACTGATATCAATTATGTTTATATTTATATTATATAATTAATAAATATTATATCCTATATACGTTATTTGTTAAGACGTAAGAATAGAGGAGAGAGGTTAGAGAGAAGAAAGAAAACTCAGAGGAAGAAGAAGAGAAGAAGAAAAGAAGAGAGAAAGAACGGCTAGAGATTGGAGAATAGAAAGGAATAGCCATATAATCTTCTTCAAGGTATTCTCCTATTTCTTTTAGTTTTAAAAGTTTTAGCTTTCTCCTATTTCTCCGTAAAATTCTTGTGATAAGATAATTGTTGATTTTATGTGTGTTCATGTGATAAACTAGTGTTGTAAAGTTATTTTTATAGGTTATATATGATTATAATCAATGTATTGTTGTTATGTATGTAGTTTGTGAAGAAAACCTATTTACAGAGAGTTTTGTGAATGAATATAGGTTAATTTAAAGTAGAAATTGAGAGCTAATTAGTTGTGTAGTTGATAAATTGGCTATTTAAATTGATAGAGTATGTATAAATATTGATAAAGATGCTTTGAATTAATGGTTTTGGTTAAAAAACAAAATTTACAGTGTTGATTTTCATTGAAATATCAAAAAGTAAGTTTTTAGCCAAAAATAGTGAAATTGGATGTGTTAATTTTGTTGTTTGTTGTTGTATGGGTAGAAACACGTTAGGAATTCTTGAATTATGTTTACATGAAGTTTTTGTATGAATTGTATGTGATTTAGTCTGTTAGAAACGAGCTTATAGGCCAAAATTGGCTTTTTTCTGCATTTAAAGCTCCGTCGATCATCAAATCTATGAGTTTATGTGCAGTAAGCCTGCCGCCCGATGAGTGTTAGTTTCGCTACGCCGCAACGCTTATGCCATACCTGAGGTGGGTGGCTTTGTAGTTTTTTTCCCGCTCTGCAGCACCATTCTCACAGCTTGTAGCGACCCACGATGTAAATTGTGGTAGCAAGCATGATTTAAGCGAATATAGGTCCGACGATTATGTACTTTTGTACACGAAATTTTAAGAATTGTTATGTGATAATAGTAAAACTATAAAATGTTGATTTTAATGTTTCTATAGCTAGAATGAACATGTTATTAACAATTAAATTGTTTTGTAACTTGATTATGTGATTAAAAATCCAATTTTTAAATGATGAACGTATTTAGTTATGTTTGTAAAATGGTAATGGCTAACTATGTCATGATGACATATGTTTATAGGATATTGTGATTCGTATTGATTCGGTTTAGCCTACGAGCAAGGCAAGTTTTTCTAAACTTTCTTTTTACATTGAGCAAGTTTTCTAATCCTTTATCTCGTTGAACTAATTATTGTTTCCAATCCGATTACCTTATAATGATGTAAATTATTCTTGAGCAAGTTATTCTTGTTGTTTAGCATGTACAACTATATATACTAATGTCGAACATTTCTATCGTTCAAATTGCTATGCATGCTTAGTATTCAATTCTAATTAACCTTGGCTTAAGCAAGGAGTGTTATAGTTATTCAAATTGTATGCTATTAGATTATTCCTAAAGCTTGACTTTAGTTTATTATGATTGATTCAATCACGATTATTCTATAGTGTAATGTTATTGGTGTTATTCAACTAATCCTTAGTTGATGTTCGTTGAATTCCAAATTACCTTGAAAGCTTATCCAAACCAAACTTCCTTTGGTGCGGACTTGTACTCTAAATATTGAGATGAACAGCCCTATTGTTATGATTAGGGGTTAACTTACGCGTAACGTTAAAATGTTTGTGCACAATACATTGTACGAAGGGCTGATCCCCCTAAGTACAAGGTCCTTATAGTCTTATGACTGTTAAAGTTGGAGTTGAAAGATTACTTGCAACTGTGGACGTAGTTCGTGGTCTTACGACCCTCAGTGATGTATATTTTTTATATCTTGGAATTTTAGTTTCTGATTATTGTTGATAGAGTACTATTCATTGTTGATGAGTCTATTTTGGCAGTTATTATTGCTATACTCCTGTTGATTTCATATTATATCTAGTGAGCAATTGTTTTGCTCACTCTTGCATATTTATAAACTCATTGCAGCAAAAGAAGAGAAGGTAGGTGAACCTTCGACTAGCAAAGGAAAGGGAAAAATGTGCAAGTGATGAAGACTTGCAACTTTTACTTTAGACTTGTATTATGATTGATCGATTTCGCAATCAATAAATACGTGCAAGTATACACGGTCAACAAGTAATAAAGTGAAAGTAGAGTATCGTTCCCACGAGGAATTATTTAATAAAAATTACCAATTACTAACTCTTAACCAAATCAATTTTATTTAAACAATAGCAGATTGTGAATTTTCTAATTAAGAAAACTAAATTAACTAATTAAAACTAGGTTACTTTATAAATGAATTCAAATAAATAAAGGCTAAGAATCCAATATCCCCAATTATGAACTATAAACCAATTATCCAATTATCCCAATTATTATGTCTACTGAATTGTTAACAGGAATTCTCAAATGCCAAAAGCCCTCTCTCGAGTGATCAATTGCCTTCTATTTAACCCAGATTAAATTTGCTATATCTCTATGCAAAACAATTGAATTAAACTCGTTACAATCCCAATTCCTTATGTGTTACATGCGGCAAATAGATATTCTCATTCTATTCACAAACCTAATTATTCACTGTGCAAATAACTAAGTCACATGTCACCATGCCCAGTTCTAACCCTAGAATTCCTTTCTCAATTCCTTCTAGAGTAACACGGTAATTATTGGCCAGATAATTAATCAATAAATACAAGGCATGATGAATAATTCACTTCAACATAAATAATTGGAATAAATTAAATAATCAATTCATAATCATAAAAGGTTCCATTGGAATCTTAATAAAAATAATTACTTCATAATTAATGAATTAAAACCAAGAATCCACAATTGAATAGACATTAAAAGATAAAAGTAAGAGAAGAGAAGATAATATAATCTGTTGTCAGCAAAATTGATGCTCCCCTCTTGCTCCTGCTTTGAATCTTCAATGGTCTCCAAGTTGCTTCAATCTCCAAAACTAATAAGAACAAGGGTTATGTTCTAATCTAAAGGAGTGTTTAATCTAGTCTAATCTATATAATCTTCGTTTATTTTATGCCTTACATCATGTATTTATAGGTTACAAGTCAAATTTTTAGTTTCAGAACAAATCCAATCCAATTTGGAGTAAAAAATGTGTCAAAATTCGCCCAAAACGCATCCAGGCCATCACCAACCTCTTCCCCCCTTGAGATTTGGCTTTGACGCTCGAACATCGCCTTATAGCGCCCGTATTTGTGAAATGAACTAAGAATAGCGCCTTGACATTTGTTACAAGTTTTGACATTTTCTGCTCTGACGTCCTTTGGGAAAATGGCCATAACATCTTCGTCTGAACTCCGATTTAGATGATTCAAGATGATCCGGAAAGAGGAAAAGTAAATCTACAACTTTCAGTCTTAAAGATTTTCGAAATAAGGTCTGTAGCAATACTCAAATTGGCTCTGAAATGACTGTTGTGTAAATGGCAAGCCGAAAACGCGAATCTAGCCACCCCGAACGTCGATCCATGTAACTTTTATCCCAATTCCTACAAAACAACATAAAACCTGCTTGAATAGACATAAACACTTAAAAACTATTCTAAAAGACTTGAGAACAATAATAAATTAAGCCTGAATGTATCCAATTCATGTGTATAAAACTCACTCATCAATGATGATCTTAGACTTGGTTTTAATGAAGTTTATTTAATTTTCGTATTTGAATGATTGTATTTTAAGGTTAGATAACCTGGGAGATTTTATTATGTAACCCTTTAATGGGAAATGTTTTATTTATCCAGTTTTATTGTGATTGGGTAGTTAGATATGAATGTTTGATTAAGTGAACACCGGATCCTGTGGGAATGAAGTACCTGGATTTGGGGGTGTCACAGTAACTGTCCTATTTTTCTTCTTAATTTTTAGCTCCATGAACTTTGATTTATCACCAGTCATGTGATGAGAGCACCCACTATCAAGAATCCATTTTTGAGATGGAACCCTTGGCTTGAGACATACCTGTCAAAGAAAAATAATTCATCATTTTGGTACCCACATCTTTTTGGGTCCTTTAATGTTAGTTGCACGTAAATCATCCTTTTTAATCCATATTTTTTAATCTTATTTTTCTTAAAACAATTTATGTCCAAGTGACCTTTAATACCACAATTTCTACACGTTGTAAAAGGAGAGCAATAATTTAATCTAAAACGTGATTTTCATTTTAACATTTTCATATCACCCTTTTTATGTATAGAATTATAACCAATTCCTTGTCTTTCAAAGCTATGACTTTGTTTACCTAATATGACATTTAAATTTTCTTCACCTTGAACAAATTTAACAAGAGATAATTTTAGAGAATCTATTTCTTTTTGAAGTTCATTATTAGGAAAGGTTTTATCAAGTGATTTATCACTAAATGCATCAATACATACATCTCTCATTTTTAGTTCATTTGTCAATTTTTGAACCTTATTATTCAAATAATTTACCTTGTTGAAAAGTATTTTGTTATAATTATCTAGGTAGTCAATTTTAGCAATCAAAATCTTTTCTTCTTTACATATAGATTTCTTTTCAATATCTTTCTTTTCATCTATTAAAGAATCAACTTCACTCATTAATGTGTTTACCAAGTCTTTCAAATATGCATTCTTTTCTTTTAATTTCTCATTTTCTTGTTTCAAAGAATTAAACACAAAACTAGATACCTCATTTGATTCACCTTCTATTCCCATGAAGCATACTTGAGCTATTTCATCTTTGGCATCAACCTCAACTTCAGACTCTTCTTCATCACTCCAAGTGACAAGTGCCTTGTTTCTTTTATTATCTTTGGAGCCAGTCTTTCCTTTGTTCTTCAGTTGAAAATAATCTTTCTTAAAGTGTCCTGGACGTCCGCATTCAAAACAAGTCTCCTCGGTTTGCTATCCTTTGGGTTTATTGAAGGTATTTTTTCGTTTATTCTTCCTTTGTAGTAGTCCTTTGAGTCTCCTTGACATCATGGCTATCTCTTCATTTGAATCATCATCAAGCTCTTCTTCATTTCCTGCATTAAGAGCTAAAACCTTTCTTCGAGGAGTTTCCTCTTCATCATCATATCTCTTTAACTGATGTTCATATTCCTCAAGTTCACCAAAAAGAGTTATTGTATCCATAGTAGAAATAGTAGAGGAATCTTGAAGATTAGTAATTTTAGAAGTAAACCTCTTGGGCATAGCCCAAAGTAACTTACGATTAATCTCACTTTATGGAATGCATTTGTCAAGTAGATTTAAAGAGTTTAGAAGAACAAGGAACCTTGCTTGAGCCATCTTTATAGTTTCATCTTTCTCAAGTTTGACCATTTTATAATCGTGCATGAGCATGCTAAGTTTGACTTCTCGAACCTTGGATGTTCCTTCATGACTTACCACTAGAGTGTCCCAAATTTCCTTAGTTGTGTTGCATGAGGAAACTTTACCTTTCTCGGATTGTACCATGCCGCTGAGTAATGTGTTCATAGCCCTTGAATCATAGGAAACCATGAAAGTCTTAGTTGAGTCCATCTCTAGCAATGTCTTTGGAGTACCGTCATCTTTCCTTGGAATAACTGGTCCATTCCACATAACCCACCATTCCCAAGGATCTATTTTAAGGTAGATTCTCATTCAGAATTTCTAGAAGTTATAGTTTTTTGTTCCATACAGAAAAGGAGGTCTATTGGTTGATTGACCTTCTTGATTGTTATTCCCGAACTGTGCCATGTCAAAATCTTTCCCTACAAGTCACCTTTAAGACCAAGATAAGTAGAGTCAAGCTCTGATACCTATGAAATTCAGATAAGGCACACTTAGAAGGGAGGTTGAATAAATATGGAAGCAATCTATGACCAATTTTTAAACTTTTAAACCAAACTACCGAATACAACCTACTATATTAATGAATGCAGCTTGCTAAATTAATATGGCCTACCGAATTTGACTATTTGTTTTTAAGAAAATATCTTACTGAATTTAACTTAAAAAAAATACTTGGTGTCAAAGAATTATCTTAAGATAATGCGAATAAACAAATTTTAATTCTTAGGATAATTAATTAACTTTTGTAAGTGATTAAAGAAAAGTAAGTAATAAAATCAACACCAAGATTTTTTACATGGTTCAACTATTACCCTCTATAATAATAGTCTAGTCCACGTCGAATGCCAACTAGTATTGGAGACTCACTTTTATTTCTTTAAATTGACCCTTATTACAAATCAGATTCTATCAAATTTGAATTTCAATAATTCACTTGAGCACACTTGCTCCTTGTGCACCAATGCACCCATTAAGCATATATGTGATAAGTGGATTTTATATACGTGAATTAATGTCCATTTCATGCGTAATTGTTGCTAAATTCTTGTGATCATGTTCGTTTTTACTTGTTTTATGTTATTTCATGTGTAGGATAGTTGTTGCGGCATTTAACGGATATGTGGAGTCATTTGGGATGATTTGAAGTCAATAGGAGCAAAATTGGAAAAAGCCATGAAGTTCAAAGAAGTCGGGTTAGCAGATTACACCACCGAAGTATGCATGTTTTATATCAGTATACCCTTACGTAAGGGGGGGGGGTCTTAATCGATTAGTTAGCAAAGGTAGCTTCATTGGGCGGCGTATTGCTTATAAACCCCACAGGGGTGGGGGTCTTCATACTTTTCTGACAGAAAAGGGTGCCGTAAAAGCGAGCTTTTTTTTATGAACCCCATTTGGTGAGCAGGTGTCGGCTTGTGTTGTGTTATGCTTTGATTGAAACGCTTGCTGGAATTGGTTTTTAACAGATTGAATTACACATGGACTCTACTGGACGGAGATTTTTCGGCTGGGACTTATGTGTTGGACATCTATTTACTAAATTAACAAAAAAATTCAACAAGACAAAAAAGGCATATTACGAAGATTAAGCTCAGTTTTTCTAAACAAGCTGTGGAGGAGTATTTCGAGGAGATTTTCGAGACGATTGCGATTCTAGGCTACGAGAAGGGTGTTTTTCAATATTCCTCATCTTAGGCTATTATTTGTAATCGAAAGAATGTTTTCTATGATTTATTCAGTATTTATTTTGTTTATGATGAACTAATTCATTTTTTAGGCTTATGATGGATCTTTAAGTAAAACGATGATTTCGTAAACTTTGATTTCCATTTCAATAATCTATTTCCAGTTTATCTATATTGATTTGAGCTTGAATTTATGAATTGCCTGATCAACAATTCTTTGTGGATTTGTATGGAATCGAGAGAGGATATTCAAATCTAGACCTAATTAATATACCATGTGTTCATGAATTTTGTGAATAGAAGAATCTTGATGAATGTTAAGGTAGAGATATGCTTGACATCGCATGTAATCGGATAGAGAACTTAATCTTAAACCTTCTTTAATTGTAATTCACATAGAGATATAGTGAGTTAGTTAATTAAGGTGTTTAACTTGTTTCTATCTTGATTGTGGATTTAAGTTAATACGGTATTAGTGCATTGAGAGGTGGTTAATACAACGTTCATGTTCTTGATTAATAAACTAGGTTAGTGAATTAAATTGGAATAAAGGTGTTAACATCAGAGTGAAGCTTAAGGTGAAATCATAACTCTAATTCTCCATTAATTGTTTGAAATTCTAGATTTTGATATTTGTGATTATTTTGTGATAGTTCAATTATTCTTTAATTTAGAGTCTTTAATTTTAATTATTAAGTTATTTGGTTTAATAAAATTTGGATTAATAGAAAATTGGTAATTGTAAGTTAAGATTATTGCTAGTTAGTCTCTGTGGGAACGATACTCTACTCATCACTTTATTACTTGTTGACCACGTATACTTGCGTGTTATGCGTAATTAGATTTTAGCCAACAAGTTTTTTGCGCCGTTGCCGGGGGCAATTTAGTATAAATCTCAATAGTTTTACAATATCAGTTTAATTAATCCAATTTTACTTAAAAATTTTATTTTTGTTTTGTTCTTTCTATTTCAGGTTTGAAGCAATTTATGCAAACTCGGTTCAAAAATCCAGACTTACTGCCTTTTGAGGACAACAGTGAGAAAAGGTTTCAGAGGTTGAGTAAGTGGATTAAGGAAACGAGGCATGAATTTGAAACTTCTGAGAAGGAAGAGGAAATGGCAACCGAAGATCAGAAAGAGTTAAGGGACTTCGCCACACCCAAGGTGACTGAACTGCAGTCAAGCATCACTAGGCCAGCAATAGCTGCTAACATATTTGAAATCAAGCCTGGAATAATTCAAATGATTTAGAATTCAGTTTAGTTTGGGGGATTGGCAAATGATGATCCGAATGAACATTTAGTCAGCTTTCTGGAGATTTGCGACACCTTTAGGTACAATGGGGTGTCAGATGATGTAGTTAGACTTCGCTTGTTCCCATTCACTTTACGGGACAAGGCGAAGAGTTGGTTGCATTCTCTACCGCCCGGATCAATCACTACGTGGGAAGACTTAGCTCAGAAATTCCTCGGCAAATTCTTCCCATCGGCGAAAATTGCAAAGATGAGGAACGAGATAACGATGTTTGAACAGCAACATGGGGAGTCATTATATGAGGCATGGGAGAGATACAAAGAATTGCTCAGGAAATGCCCACATCATGGATTGCCCAAGTGGCTGCAAAGGAACACCTTTTACAACGGACTACATGGGAATCTCAGAACGAGTATTGATACAGCGTCGGGCGGAGCATTCATGGCTAAGAGTTACGAGAAAGCTTACGATTTGATTGAAACCATGGTAGCGAACAACTATCAGTGGCCCACAACAAGAATGACACAGGCGAAGGCAGCTGGGGTGTTAGAAGTGGATGGGGTGACAGCTATACAAGCACAAATTTCTGCACTTTCAAAGAAGTTGGATTCTCTGACAGGGGCACATGCACAACAAACACAACAAGTGGCAGTTATATGTGAATTATGCGCGGGAGAGCACCCAACAGATCAATGCACAATTAATCCAGCATCTGTGCAGTTTGTGGGCAATTATAATAGAATTTCACAGAATACATACCAGAATACGTACAATCAAGGGAATAGGAATCATCCAAATTTCTCGTGGAGCAATAATCAGCAACATCAAGCTCCACGAGAGACATGAAAGTAGTATGCACACAAGCCAATCATGTTTGATGATAAAGCATATACTTTGTAACAATCTTATTCATTTATTAATAAAAAGTATTAATTTATTAAAGGCTTTTAATTATCTACATGATACTGTTTTATAATATGTGATAAACCCATAGTTTTAAGCAATGCTTTTAGAATAATGATGATGATCATTCTAATGAGATCTAAATTCTTAGAAAGCTTAAAACTAAAATAGTTCTCAATCATTAGATTACTAAATTGGGGATTAGTGAATCCGGATAGATTGGTACATACGTTGCTTGCTCATTGGATGAGGATGATTGATCTCATGATCATTTGTGTGGAGACACTAAAGCAAGTATGTAGGTGCTTATTAGAGAATAAGTTCATTTGAACGTGGCTCGCTAAGGAATACCTAATGGAGTTTTACTTGCTGTCATCAATAGGAATTCTGTAGTGATAGTATTACAAGTGATCCTTGGACTTGAGATCATCATAGTATCTTGTGTATGATGAGTTATACTTTGACTTATTCCTTAAGACCCTTAGGGTATATCAAAGGATATGCTTGGGTATAATAAGTTATACATGGAGATAATGTATGATCAATAAAGAATCTACCACTTATTAAAAGAAGAGAAATGTCCTATGTGATTTGATAAATGACAACCCAGTAGTCCTTGGCGAAAGCGAATGAAATTAGAAAGGAGTTTCTAATTTGCATTATTTGAGTTAATGCATTTAAGGATCGAAATACATATAATTAAATAAAATAAGACTTGACAAGAATTCCATGTCTTATATTTAATTGGGACATTGTATGGTGGCGAGATTGAATTATACGGTAACTATTTACTCAAAGGTTCTTTTATGATTAATGTTGAAATCTATATTATCTGGAAAGTCGCCGATCGCTAGGAGAGCTTATCCCTATTGTAGAATAAATATTATTTATTTAAATAAATTAATTGTTTAATTTATTTATTTAAATAAGATTAGAATTGTTCTAATTGATTTATTCACAACCTAGGTTTAATATGGAGAACCTAAAGGGTCACACCATAAAAGGAAAAATAATTATTTAAGAAGTTAATGACATAATTGTAATAATATGTTAAGTATATTTAATTTAATCTATGGTGATAGAATAAATTAAATAGCTTAATATTTATTATTTAATATTTTAAAATATTAAATATAAATTAATAAGAGGAGTCTTATTAATATTATTACAATTATTATTATTTTAATTTCTAAAAGAGTTTAGGAATTAATTTAATATAAGTACTCTCATTTATTCCTAATAGGATTAGGAGGTTAAATTAATTAAAAGAGTTTAATTAATTATCCCTAATAAGATAAGGGAGCTTAATTAATTAAAGGATTTTAATTGATTAAAATAAACCCCAATTCCTTAATTGTTAAGGAGGGTTGCCCACATCTATAAATAAGAGGAGTCTTATTATGGGTGGAAGGGGTTGTTGACTTTTTAACAACAAACGTTATAATTCCAATAGTTGGGAGAGTACGCCTTTTTCTATGAGAGATAGAAAATTAGGGTTTTGCCAAATACCCATCTTCTTGAATTCTTCTTCTTCCTTGGTGGATCACCTCTAGAGGCCAAACACTTGGGTGGCTAACGTTGATCAAAGGAAGGAACCAAACTCGGTAGATTCAAGTTGAACGTGAAAAGAATTGGAGGTGAACTTGTACCTGAGGAAGCTCAGATCTTCAAGGGTATGATTCTTGTTCTTCAATTTTTTGTTTAATTAATAATTGTGCATAAAGGGTGATCTGGGTATATGGTTTGTAAAATTTTAAACTCTGATTTTTCACGTTTCCGCTTATTTTTTCAATTTGATTGCGTTCATGAATATTACAAACCTAATAGTGGTATCAGAGCCAAACCTTTATGCAAATTATTAATTATTTTGATTTGATATGTATATTGATATGTGTTTAGAATAATTTAATTGGGCATAATTTTGTTGTATAAAATTTATTTTAAAAACAAAAAAGGAAAAGTTAAAAACAATTATGATCCGGTTTTGTTGTTCTTTGTTTCTGCAGACGTTCAAGGTGCGGATCACGATGCCAGTTGATAATTGGATTCACGTAATTCACATGGAAGTAATGCACTTGATTTTGAATCCTGCAAGGCTTTAATACTATATATATTATCTGATTTCTAATTACCTTTTATCTTACAGGATTTCCTTTTAATTAGTGCATATATATTACTGATTATTTTATATGTGGATCACGTTAAGATGATATATATTATAATATATATTATTCTTAATTATTTTATAATTAAAATAAAAGTTTATTTTAATCTTAAAATAAAAAGTTTATTTTAATATTAAAATATAAAATTTATTTTAATTTTAAAATTAAATTTCACGTTAACTAATTAGAGTTGGAATTGGATTCCATGATAAGTAATTAGAGTTGAAATTGGATTCCATGTTTCCTTAAATAAAAGAGTTTATTTAGATATGAAATAAGATTTCATATTATTCAAAATAAAGGAGTTTATTTGTGAATAGAATTAAAATCCATGTTTCCTTAAATAAAGGAGTTTATTTAGATATAAAATATGATTTCATATTATTCAAAATAAAGAAGTTTATTTGTTAATAGGAAAGAGAATTAGTGTTTCTTTAAATAAAGGAATTTTTTTAAATGGAATTGGATTCCATAATTAATTAAAATAAAGGAGTTTATTTTGATTAAAATAAAATAGTTTATTTTATTCAAAATTGGATAAATTAAAATAAAATAGTTTTATTTTGATTTAAATTTGGATTAAAATAAAGGAGTTTATTTTGATTCAAAATTAGATTTTATACTAACTAAATTTTCCCATTAAATGATATCAATATATATATTGAATGTTTATTATTCATGAGATGAATGTTATTTATTGATGCGTATGGTGATGTGTATGATAATAAATGGGATTGATTATGGACTATTGACCAATGTGATTGGATTTTATTTTAGTTGGATGCATGAATATATGGGTTTTATTAAATGGGGTCTACTGCACTCCTGCCTTCTATATTTTTCCGAATGTAAATTCTATCTCCTCCTATGTACTTCCCTCGATCACGATCATGGTTTCTATTTATTTTAATTAGTTTTGTAATAGGAATAGTTAGAATTAATTTTGAAAATTGGAGATCAAGGAGCAAGGAGCGCTTGAAGACCCGCTTGTAATGGAGCCTGTGTTTAAATGTAATAGTTATATTTAAATATTATTTCTTGCACCCCAGGGTTTGACCTTTTGGTTCACTTGGTGGCTCTAGTGAACCAAACTAGAATAAAAGTCTATAATCAATCCGGGTAGAATATAGTATTCTATATGTGCATGCTATATATATATATATATATATATATATATATATATATATATATATTATATTATGCAAACATGCTTCGCATGTTTATTAATATACGCCGTATTTTATATATATATATGTAAATGCATGCTAAAACAAGATGAGACAAATTAATAACAAACCCCTCAATTTTTATATTAAGTCCTAAGCGTTCAAAGATATTTGGAATATCGAACGTCGCTTTCTAGCATGATAAAATTAATAGAGTATTAAATATTTAATATGAGTTTGTTGTGTCACCACAAGGCAAGTATTAAGTATTTAAGATGTTAATTTATCACATTTGATGCTTATAAAGAAAATTGAACAATATTGTTTTGTTGTGTCACCACAAGGATGATATTTTTCTTTTTTGAATATATGGAGTGCTAGGTCGGACTTAACTTGGATAATTTTGATTCGGATGTGCCACCACTTGATCAAAATAATCTAAGAGGCAAAATAAAAGGAGTTGCATAGTTGATGTAATTGACAAAAGTTGTCTACCTATTTATTTATATATAGTTTGTTGTGTCACCACAAGGCTATATACATTTGAAATGGGATCCTTATTCTCAATAGCAAATCTTTAATTAGATTTTGCCAAACTATATAAGTGAGGGTAATATAGTTTGATGAAAATAGTGGGAGATACCAATTTAAAACAAGACCTAAATTATTTTGGTAATTAATAAAAGAATGTATGTTAAAATGTTGTTAATTACAAATTCATTTACAGAATTTTACAATGTCTAAATTACTATCACTGCGAAACATATTAGATGTTATTTAACCAAACCGTATTAAACGGATTGGTTAAGGAATTTGAGAATAGTTCTCATGCATTGAAAAGTTATCTTATTTCCTTAATACGCGTCATCCGCCGTGTAATAGTTGCGCAATAATGCCTCCGAGGAAGACATTGCTACTTTTAGAAAGTGGCAAGATGATGCACATTAGCTCGATGCATCATGCTCGCATCCACGAAAGTAACGAGCTTTAGCGTCGAAGATGAAACTATCGATGCTCCTACTATATTCCCGCACATCAAGTAGTTGATGGTGAGGAAAGTAGGGGCCGATAGATATCGAGATATCTAAGGAGCTCTTCCGATCTAGAATGGCCAATGGCACTATAAATGCATAAAAAGTTCTTAACATAATCAATTTGATTGATCAATTAGGACAACAGGTTTTGTAATGGATGGAGAGTTGAGCCAAGATTTGATCTTGCACTCACTCCCAGATTCCTTTTACAGTTGTTGTGAATTTTTCATATGAACAAGCTAGATATCAGCCTCGCTAATTTGCTTAACATGTTGAAAATGTTGAGAGTGACTTTCCAACCAAGAAAGATCATGTCTTACTCATAGGGGCCAAAAGATCTTCTGAAAAGAGGAACGATTCAAAGAAGGTAAATAGAAAGGCATAAACAAAGGATAATAAGAACAAAACTGATATGGATAGCAAAGGAGTTTGCTTCCACTGCAATAAGCCTGGACACTGGAAAGGAACTGCAAGAAGCATCTTGCAGAGGCTAACCAAAGAAGCTTAATGAAGTTTCGGTTACAAATACAATTTTGTTCAAGATTTAAAATAATTTTTTCTTTAAGTCAAGGTTCTACTTGGGTATTGGATACCGACTTTGGTTATCATAAATATAGATTTATGAAGGGACCAAACAGAAGTAGAAAGCTAAACAAATATAAGTAAACCTATGTGTGGGAAATGAAGAAAAGGTTACTGCATTAGCCATAGGAACTTATAGTTTAGCAATGCCTACGGGCAAATCTATTAAGTCAATAAGTTGTTATTGTATTCCAATTCTTGTTAGAAACATTATTTCCATTTTATTGTTGGACAATAAAAATTTTGGTATTATAATTAAGAACAATTGTTGTTCTATTTATAATAATAATGTTTTGTATAGAACTGAAAGATTACTTAATGGATTTTGTATACTTGACTTACGTGAAAAATTATTTTGTAAATTGAACAAACTAGTATAAGAAAAGGAGATGATCATTCCAAGAGTTGAATGTATGTATTTGTTGAAATACAAGTGTGAATTATTTGAAAGGTTCAAAGAATTCAGAAGTGAAACAAATTGGCAAAGTATTAAGATTATTTGATTAGATCAAGGAATAAATACTTGTGCAATAAGTTTCTAGATCATCTCAAATGGTTTTCTCATAATGGACACATCCTGATACGCAATATTTGATTGATGTATCTGAATGAAAAATCATACCTTGTTGGACATGGTGCGGTCCATAATGATTTTACCGACATTCCAAAGATCCTTCGGATAATGTCCTAGAAATGGTCAGCATATCTACGAAATGGTAACCTCAAAATCCTACCCCAAGACTCCATAAAAGTTATGGATTGGGGAGGATTCCTAATCTTAAGTATGTTAAGATTAGGGGTTATTCAACTTATGTGAAACGGTTTCAAAGGATAAGCTTGGGACAAGATTTGACAAATGCAGATTTGTGGGACATCCTAAAGTAAGTTTAGGGTAATGTTCTATAATCCTACTTAGCAAAGGTGTTTATTATGAAACACGCTTCTTCTAAAGATAAAGGTGTTTATCATTGAAGGGGCTAGTGGGAGATAATAGATCTTGAAGAGTTCAAAACCACAAAACACTATAAATTAAATAAGGAACACTGTAGAAAGACCTATTATACCACAACCCAATCGTAATTACGGAATAGTACCAAGATACACAGGAGGTATGGATTCATCATAGATGATGATGATGAGGTATACATCATAGAAGATGATGATCTAGTTACATACTGACGAGAGGTAAGTGTTGTAGACACTCGAGAGAAATGGATTGAAGCAAGTTTCTCAAATATGGAACATTCGTTTTGATGAGGCAATCAAAAGAGTTTAATTTTATCAAAATAAGAATGAACCTAGTGTGTACAAAGAGATTCGGTGGGAGCATTGTGACATTCCTAGTACTATATGTTGATATACTACGGATAAGGAATGACATACCAATGCTACAATCAGTAAAGATATAGTTGTCTAAACATTCCTCCATGAATGATTTGGAAGAGTATCTTAATTGGGGATATAAATCTATATAGATAGATTTAAGAGGATGCTCGACTTAACCCAAGGAACGTATATTCATTTGATGCTAAAGTCGTTTAGCATGGCAAACTCCAAGAGATGTCTCATGTCGATGAGCTATGGAGTGTATCTCTCCTAATAATCCCCACAGACTCCTGAAAAGAGAGGTCGCATGAGTGATAATCATGTATGCAATGAAATGTATGAGACCTGATGTTGATCAGTCATATTATGGAGAAGTTCACTATGAGTCAGTGAAAAACATCTTAAAGTGCTTAACCGGCACTAAGGATGTGATCATATTCATGGTGGGTCTAAATTAAAACTAGAGGGCTTAACAGACTCAAGTTTTTTCAGACAGACAAAGATGACAGAAAAATCCACTTTAAGGTAAAGTGTAAGACCCCAACTTATTATTAATGAAATTTAATTTTCTCTATTTATTATTTTGAAATAGTAAGGGTTGATTTGATTAATGTGGATAGTTAGGGGTTAAATACGCAAATATTTCAAAATAAGCAAGTAGTTATAAAATATTCATTGTTGTCGGGGAATATTCGTTTGGTCGTGGAATATTAAATCTTTGTCGGGAATATTAAATGCGACGGCAAGCGACCGTGTGTGGGCCCCATAACTGAAAGCGATTGGATGAAGAAAACGACAAATATAAGTTGGTTAAAAATAACGGCGTAGTTATTACTGTTAAGATCATTGGAATACCCGTTGGTTAAAATACGATGTATGCGTGGTTGCAAAGAGCGATACCACGGTATTACATAAAGATTGTTGAATTATTGATCCTTACGTGAAGAAGGCCTTACTCAATAATTTTCACGATGAGTTTTCGCTCAATATTTTATTTTATTGATTCAATAATTGCTTTGCGTTGATATTTTATATTATTGTTGTTCAATAATTGTCACTTTGCACATTATCTCCATTATCGGATCAATAATTCATATTATTTAAATAATATTATTAGATAGCATTATTGGCAATGTCTAGAAAGTTACATCGAGGAGAGGTTTGGTCACCTAATTGCGCCGCCATGAGAAGGAGAAATCCTTATCGGAAGCCCCTCTTTCACTCGGAACTACTGGTTGTCATAATTGTGATTACGTAATATTATTTGTGAATAATTAATTATTGATTTATATGATAAGAAAATATTTATTTGATATGGATATAAATGACGGATTTATTTATTTTATGTGGTTATAATTGAATGATTTAATGTTGAGGTGTTTTATCAAGAATTTTGTTGGAATGGAGGTATTAAAATCAAATCAAGATTTTTACGATATATTAAGTGAGTTATAATTTTAATCCGAATAGTTGGATCGTTGTAATTTTTGGATATGTTATACATACATAAGTTGAGTATATGTCCACAAATTTTGAACCGTTAAAATGAACGAATGATTTGTTATGAATTTTAAGAGGTGACTGATTAGGAAATTAGGTTTATAATTGATTTTGGTGGAAAATTCTAGAATTGAGTGGGCCCCACTTGTGGTTGGTGAAGAAATGTGCTGAATTTTATTTCAAATGTGGTGGGTGGTAATAGTAGCGGTAAAGCCATCGGTAGCAGTCAAAGTCTGCTTGGTAGGGCTAACATTTTCCTATAAATAGAGGACTAAGTTAGAATTGAAAATCACACCGAAACATAAGCTTTCTCTCTTCTCTCTCTATATTATTGAGCGTATTTTGTGAGTATTTAGATATTTTGAGAGTTCTTTGTTCAATCTAAGTTTCATTCAAAGATCACTTCCGACCTTTCATTCCGGCATCTTGATTCTTTGAGGTAAGGGATGTTATTTTCTTCTCAAATGATATTATTTCTTCAATATCATTATCTTTGAAAATATTGGTTGGAACTTTTATCAAATTTGGAACTTTTTCATGTCGGGTTACTATTCATGAGTTACTATTCACAAGTTACTATTCACGAGTTACTATTCACGATTACTATTCATGAGTACTATTCATGAAGCGTGAAGATGTTTTTGTGGAATTTCTATCTTTTGGTGTCGGATTTACTATTCATGTATACTCAGGCCTATTCACGATATCTGACACTATTCACGTATCTGACTATTCATTCATAGAAAAAAAAATTTCTTCTTTTTGTCCAAAACATCTATTACGGATACTAGCTTTGATTGTATCCATGTTTTGATCATTCTTAAATTTTACACCACTAAGATTATTTTTGGGGTATTTTTGAACATGGATAAAACAAAGTACTGAATCCTTAATCCTTAATCCTTGTCATTTTGTTTCACTTTGGATTCGTTTCTTTAAAAATATTTTTGTCATCCTCGGTCTTAAATGATGATATTATTGAATATTTTTGGCACAGAGTGCAAAAAGATGAATGATTTACGAAGAATATCTTTGGTAGTAGTGCAAAGATGAACAGTGTTTAAATGAAACATGACCCGGTGATGAATATCTTTGGCACGTAGTGCAAAGATGAATATTTGATTCGGATGTATATTGATTGATGTTACGGGGATAAAAGATAGACGATGAACTTTTAAATTCATAGAAGATAGTAGTTTGCATTCTCTACTTAACTCTTCTAATGAATTATTACTTCTAACTATGAATATTGATTTAAAATTTGTTGTCTATTGTATTCTATTAAATTTTTCCTGTTGAAGACTAACGGTAATTTGTTGTATATTATCTTAGTCATAATATTCTTTCTTGAGCTAGTTGAGCTCACCCTTTTCCTTTTGTTCCATTTTTCTCGGGGCGAGAAATATAAGCGAGTACGAGTCCTGGGTATGGAATGAAGGTTTTAGAAAGGATTGTTTAGTAGTCCTCACCATTTTGTAAAATAATGTATCAATAAATGTGATGAGGATTTATTTGGGTATAGATATTGTCTAGAAGATAATATTTGTATTCAAACTCACGATTTCTTGTTGTAATAATAAAGTTGTAGTTGTTTACATACATTATGTATTGACAACTCGTAATGATTGATGTATACCTATTTTGGGGCGTCACATAAAGCGTTATCTTGAACAATTGGTGCGATTGAATTGGAAAGGTTCCAAACAAAGAAAGAGTTTACGGTTTAGTGATAAAGACAAAGTATATAGCTATAAATGAAGTCGCAAGTTGATTGTTTGGATTAAAATTTCATTACGAACTAGGAATAGTTCCTAAGTCTCATCTTGGATCTAAACATGTGTTGTGGCACTTTCGTTTGATTATTAGAATCATTGAAAGATGGGAAATCACTATAGAGATAGTGGACTCTCATGAACAACATTACATATCCATTAACTAAAGCTTATCCAACAGCAGGATAATCGTCACTTAGAGAAGAAGAGTATGAGATACCATGACGATTGGCTTTAGTGCAAGTGGGAGATTGAAAGTAGTATGCACACAAGCCAATCATGTTTGATGATAAAGCATATACTTTGTAACAATCTTATTCATTTATTAATAAAAAGTATTAATTTATTAAAGGATTTTAATTATCTACATGATGTTGTTTTATAATATGTGATAAACCCATAGTTTTAAGCAATGCTTTTAGAATAATGATGATGATCATTCTAATGAGATCTAAATACTTAGAAAGCATAAAACTAAAATAGTTCTCAATCATTGGATTACTAAATTGAGGATTAGTGAATCCGGATAGATTGGTACATACGTTGCTTGCTCATTGGATGAGGATGATTGATCTCATGATCATTTGTGTGGAGACACTAAAGCAAGTATGTAGGTGCTTATTAGAGAATAAGTTCATTTGAGCGTGGCTCGCTAAGGAATACCTAATGGAGTTTTACTTGCTGTCAATAGGAATTCCCTGTAGTGATAGTATTACAAGTGATCCTTGGACTTGAGATCATCATAGTATCTTGTGTATGATGAGTTATACTTTGACTTATTCCTTAAGACCCTTAGGGTATATCAAAGGGTATGCTTGGGTATAATAAGTTGTATATAGTGATAATGTATGATCAATAAAGAATCTACCACTTCTATTAAAAGAAGAGAAATGTCCTATGTGATTTGATAAATGACAACCCAAAGAGTCCTCCTTGGCAAGGCGAATGAAATTAGAAAGGAGTTTCTAATTTGCATTATTTGGAGTTGTGCATTTAAGGATCGAAATACATATAATTAAATAAAATAAGACTTGTGATGAATTCCATGTCTTATATTTAATTGGGACATTGTATGGTGGAAGGATTGAATTATCAGGTAACTATTTACTCAAATGTTCTTTTATGATTGATGTTGAAATCTATATTATCTGGAAAGTCGTTGATCGCTAGGGAGGCTTATCCCTATTGTAGAATAAATATTATTTATTTAAATAAATTAATTGTTTAATTTATTTATTTAAATAAGATTAGAATTGTTCTAATTGATTTATTCACAACCGGTTTAATATGGAGAACCTAAAGGGTCACACCATAAAAGGAAAAATAATTATTTAAGAAGTTAATGGCATAATCGTAATAATATGTTAAGTATATTTAATTTAATCAATGGTGATAGAATAAATTAAATAGCTTAATATTTATTATTTAATATTTTAGAAATATTAAATATAAATTAATAAGAGGAGTCTTATTAATATTATTACAATTATTATTATTTTAATTTCTAAAAAGTTTAGGAATTAATTTAATATAAGTACTCTCATTTATTCCTAATAGGATTAGGAGGTTAAATTAATTAAAAGAGTTTAATTAATTATCCCTAACAAGATAAGGGAGCTTAATTAATTAAAGGATTTTAATTAATTAAAATAAAACCCAATTCCTTAATTGTTAAGGAGGGTTGCCCACATCTATAAATAAGAGAAGTCTTATTATGGGTGGAAGGGGTTGTTGACTTTTTAACAACAAACGTTATAATTCCAATAGTTGGGAGAGTACGCCTTTTTCTATGAGAGATAGAAAATTAGGGTTTTGCCAAATACCCATCTTCTTGAATTCTTCTTCTTTGGTGGATCACCTCTAGAGGCCAAACACTTGGGTGGCTAACGTTGATCAAAGGAAGGAACCAAACCCGGTGGATTCAAGTTGAACGCGAAAAGAATTGGAGGTGAACTTGTACCTGAGGAAGCTCAGATCTTCAAGGGTATGATTCTTGTTCTTCAATTTTTCGTTTAATTAATAATTGTGCATAAAGGGTGATCCGGGTATATGGTTTGTAAAATTTTAAACTCTAATTTTCCACGTTTCCGCTTATTTTTGCAATTTGATTGCGTTCATGAATATTACAAACCTAACAAGACATATCCCCCAGGTTTTTCAGACTCACCAACAACCTGCTCAACATCATGAAAGGAAATCAGTTTCGAGGAATTGGTGTCGAAGTATATGTAACGACCCAGAAATTTGGATTTTTCTAGAATCTAAGTTTAAAGAATTAGTTATTAATAAAATGAATTTTTATTAATAATATTATGTGCTATGTGTTTATTAATCGTTCTAGAACCTAAGATGATTATAAGTCGGGAGGATTCTGGCTACGAGCTAGACTGAACGAGTAATAATTTTTAAGACAAAAATGAAAATTTTCCGGGAACAAAAATAATTCTTGGGAAAAAGACGAAATAGACACTATTCACCCGACGAAACCTAAGGGTTAGGGTTTGAATAACCTAAGCCATTCTGAGAGTTTGGTATGTCAAAATGGCATTCCGTCGAAAGATTTGACGATAATATATCGTGAAATTTTAAGTAAGTCGATAAAAGTTTTTTCTCGAAAAACGTGCAGAAATCGGATAAAATAAAAATGATGAAAAGTACTGTTATGTATTTTTCATTTGTTTAGCTACGTTAGGGGAAAACGTAAAGGAAAATGCTTGACACCAAAAAGTGTTTTTTAGTTTTTCGGAAATCCGAAGAATACGTAATATTTAATCGGTAAAGGAAAGACGAAATATCCAAAAATATTTGAATTCCGAGAATCGCAGTTTTTGAACTGTCGGATGAAATCCGAAAGACGGAAGCACGAAGCTTCCAAGGTAAGCTACGTGAATAGTAAGGAGGTAGGAATAGTAAAGAGGTGTGAATAGTAAGGAGGTTAGGGGGTGAAAAGACTAAAATACCCCTAGCATTGAAAATCTATAAATAGGAAGCTTAAGCTCATTTATATGGGATTTGGAAAATCCTACATTAGAGAGAGAGAGAGGATTCAAATGGAGAGAGAGAAGGATGAGCATGAGCATGATTGATCGGATCAAAAATGTTCGTGAAATAGAAAAGCTAGCAAATCGCCAGTTTTGGCTAGCGGAAGAAAAATAAAGAGGAAAGGTATTAAAACCTAACTTCTATGTTAGATTTTCTTTAAGTTTTATATGTTTTAAACATAACTTAATGAGAATAAGAAGTAGATAATGTTAGGGATGATTTCATATGGTTGAAATCATGAGAAATAAGAAAAATAAGAATTTGAAGTTTAGTAAATAAATTTCTTAAGGAAGTATAAGATTCGTAATGAATTAGAACGATCTGAGTTGATTATATCAATAAGTAGATGAAATAAGTAAGGAATAATGTTCTATAACATCAAATTCCAATAAAAAGTGAAATCGTAATCCAAAATATCGATTAAAATGAAGAACAAACGAAGAACACGAAGAACGTTGTTGATAGACAAATTTAAAACCATCGTTGGATAATTGTTGTTGATGGACAAGTTTAAAACCATCGCATATAAGTTAGATGCATATTGCTTGGTTAGGAATGGTAGAAACATTCATGAAGAACAGATTAAAACTTAGGTATAACGAAGTTATGGCGAAAATTTTGTAAAAGACAAACTAGAATTAGAAAGTTAGTAAATGAACCCGAACGTGTAGGATTTCATAAGAATGTAAGAGAACATAGAAAATGTGAGTCGTGGACTCAAGAACGAATGAATTCCAAGTTCGAATGACCAAATTACGGACGAACAAACAAAGAGCGTTAAAAATGTAAAATAAACAAAGGGTGAAGATCAAGCCAATCGAATGGCACGTTAACAGATTTAGAATGAAGTTCTGTCCTAAGGGGATTGAAGTACATAAGATAAGGAAGAAAATGGATTTGGAATGACCTCATTCCGAGTTATAACGAAGGAGTTATGAGATCGGGAAGTAGCGTCTCAAAATGAAGTTAACACTGAGAAGAAATTATCAAGAATTAAGGCTTGCGCGCGGCTTCAACCATGCTATGAAAGGTGAAATTAAGCATATGCTGCACCAAAGAGTCAGGTACTATAAACTCATGGCCATGGCATGAGAAATAGAAGAGAGAGTGGCAGCATGGCACCAGTAGTAGGGAAAAAGCCAGAGAAGAGCTTTTAACTGCTCAACTCTTGGGGGAAACGTATGGGAAGATAAAGAACATAAGATTCGTCAAATGTAACACTTAATTTAGTGAATTAAACCTTTAATGAGGGTCGAATGAAAAGATTATATGAGAGTAAAAGAGAAAGAATGTAAATGCGGATTCTGAGCCACCGATATCCGGGGGACCGTAGTAATTCGATAACGAACGTGGATGATTGCTATGGTTGTGATTCCTTAAACGTTGAGCGACGAGGGTAATGAATAACATTTTAATGTTATGTCATGATAGTGAGAGATAAGTGTAAAGCGTATAGACGCTGCAAACGCAATGCTATTGCGATATACGAGCAGTCTTAGCATACAACAAACGGTATGGCTTGGACATTAAGAATGACTAATGAACATCGGGTTCAAGAAATGGATAACGAAAGTATTCAGTAAGATAAAAATTGTAACAAGAAAGCCGTAATGAACGATAAAAAGATTAATGGAAGCCAAACGTGAGTCAGATGAGAACGTTAGAATAAAATGTAAGCGTTGAACACTTTAACCGACGTGAAGGTTGAGGGTACGCAAATATTAAACGGATAGAACCTACACCCCGTGTATGGTTTGACCGTAAGATGATGAAGATCAATGATTTAACCGTGAACGGTAAAGAAGTTGAATTAAAGATAATAACGTTTAACATAACGCAGCCGAGTTAAGGATTAAAGGGAATGATCGCTCTGAGTATACAAAAGACTATATGACTTAGACGATAAAGAGTGAATACTGAGGTGTGGCATTTAGTTGCCAGGAAGCCATAAGGAATGAGAAATTAACTTAACGAACATATAGTTTAATAGTTCATATAAGTTAAGATAAGTTGAGTTGTAGTACAATTGTAACCTTTGATGGTTGACATATGGGAGCTGGGCTAAACAATTCCTTCAGAGAGCGAAGATATATATACAAAATCGCAATCGATCGATCAACTTCATCATTATGGGCGGTGTATTTAGACGGGAACTTGTTTGTTGGTTGTTTGTGGGAAACCACTCAGAGTACCATATGGACTACTAGCAGAGAAACAATGTGCGCTGAGTCTTAGAGAAGTAATAAGAAGAAGATAAGAATATAAAACATCAAAGATGATGAACGTATAAGTAAGACATCTCCGTATGTCATGAAGCCGTAGAACGGTAGTGAAAGTTGTCGCGTAAACTTAGGTTGCAAGAACGCGAACCCTAAGAAGTAAAGTTAAGTAAACTAATGCATAAGTCAAAGATGTATGACTAATTGGTGTTTATGTTTTCTCCTTATGTGTTACATAGGAACTGGAATGAGCAGTTCAGCGTAAGCTGTAGCTGTGTGTAAGGCAAGTTTCCTAACTTCATTCATATTTCAAATGAATGTTAGTTTCTTAAACTTCTCAGATGTTGAGCTTGAGAAGTTCCGTCTATGAGGCCTTGTGCCACAATGTGAACACTTCGATGTTTCTTTGAGATGAACTATTCTGTGATTTAACTGTTCAATAAGAGAATGCTCTGTTCATACATGATCCGTTATTGTTAAGTCTGTGCTAATGATTCTAGCAAGACATAATATGTATGAAAAAGGTAGAAGAATGAAAGTATTTAAAAATTAAAGTGAATATTATTTTAAAATGATAGGAATCGAGACTATTCCTATTATTCAAGTTGCTTCATAACCTTTGTTCGGTTATTGAAGTCTTAAAAGAATGTTTGAATTCTTGAAGATGTTTGTTCAACTGTTATGACTTGTTGGGCAATTGAATGCTCATACTTGCTTTAAATGAAAAATATTTTCAGTGAACGATGTTAAAAGAACTTAAGGATCTCGTAAAGATCAAGCTGACGGTATCCAGATGAAGTGTCATTCAGAATGTGGATGAACGAGAAGATCAAGTGAAGACTTGTAATATAAAATAAGTTAAATGAACTTTAGATTAGTTTAATGAACTGTTATATATCCTTAGTGGCGGATGAAAGTCACTCATGTAAGATGTAAAGAATAATGTAATTATCGTTATTTATAATGAAAAAGGTTATATGGTTTTTAGAACCTGGGATTTGAGAGTATATGTTGTTATATTTCAGTATACAGTGATGTATGTTTGGAAGAAGATGGGATCGTGACGTACGGAATCCGGGTGTGAAGATAGACCGGATTTCGGGGCGTTACAGTATATAACGAGTAATGAGGCAGCATTGAAAACTCAAGCAATAGCCATCAAGAACTTAGAAAATCAGATGGGGAAAATTTCCTTAGCACTAAATAACAGGCCACAAGGGACCCTACCAAGCGATACAGAGAGAAATCTGAAGGGTAACCATGAACATTGTCAGGCAATTACATTGAGGAGTGGAAAACATCTCGACGGTACTAATGCAGAAAATTCAGTGACTCCGGATGAAAAAGTTTATGATAGTAACGTGATTGAAGGAAGCAAGGGTGAGGATAAGTAGAGTGAAGAAATAAAGCTAAACAAGAAGCCAATTGTTTATCTACTATCACTGTTTCAGCAGAGGGTCCAAAAACAAAAATTAGACAAGCATTTCACAAAGTTTTTGGAAGTGTTCAAGAAACTCCAGATTAATATCCCATTTGCAGAAGCCCTAGAGCAAATGCCGAGCTACATGAAATTTATGAAAGGGATTCTATCAAGGAAGAAGAAATGGGAAGATTTTGAGACAGTTGCACTAACAGAGGAGGAGTGTAGTGCAAATATTCACGTAAAAATTACCACCAAAACTTAAGGACCCGGGGAGTTTCACTATCCCATGCATGATCGGAAACATGCATTTTAGCAAGTGTTTATGTGATTTAGGGCCAAGTGTAAACTTTACGCCATTGTCAGTATACACAGAATTGGGTTTGCCCACGCCAAGACCTACGAATATTTCATTGTAGTTGGCAGATAGGTCAGTCACATATCTGAGAGGCATAGTAGAGGACATTTTGGTGAAGGTGGATAAGTTTATATTCCCCACGGACTTCATCATTCTGGATTTTGAGAAGGACAAGAACATCCCAATTATCCCAGGGAGGTCATTTTTGGCCACGGGTAGGACACTAATAGATGTACAAAAATGAGAACTGACTATGAGGGTCCAAGATCAAGGAATAAAATTTAATGTGTTCAAGGCCATGAAATTCCCTACGGATGAGGAAGAATGTTTTCGGATGGATTTAATTGAGCAAATCATCAGTGAAGATATGAGCAAGAGTTTGGTCAATGATCCGTTAGAAACAACTTTATTGGGCGATGAAGAGTTTGACAATCCAAAATTTGTGGATTACTTACAAATGCTAGACTCATTGCCATGAGTTTCCAGATTCAGAACACCGTTTGAACCGTTACACACGGAGGAAATATCACAAAAAAACTGAAACCATTATTGGAAGAGCCACCAAAGTTGGAACTTAAGCCACTCCCTAAACACCTCAGGTATGCGTATTTAGGCAATTCAAATTCTTTACCTGTTATTATTTCAGCTCCACTTAACGAATTGCAGGAAGAAAAGTTGTTGAGGGTACTTAGGGAACACAAATCAGCTATTAGGTGGACGATTGCGGACATAAAGGGAATTAGCCCTTCATTTTGCATGCACAAGATTTTGATGGAAGATGAGGCAAAACCAACGGTGGAGCGACAACGACGACTTAACCCTATTATGAAGGAAGTTGTGAAGAAAGAAATATTAAAGTGGTTAGATGCTGGTATCATCTACCCGATTTCCAACAGTAAGTGGGTTAGTCCGATCCAATGCGTGCAGAAAAATGGAGGAATGACTGGTGCAGAATGAGGACAACGAGTTAATACCAACTAGAACAGTGACAGGTTGGAGGGTGTGCATGGATTATAGAAAATTGAACAAGGCAGCCCAAAAAGACCATTTTCCGCTGCCCTTTATTAATCAAATGTTGGATACATTGGCGGGACATTCATATTACTGTTTGTTGGATGGTTACTCGGACTATAACCAGATAGTCATCGCTCTGGAGGATCAAGAAAAGATGACATTCACGTACCCTTATGGCACATTTGCATTTAGGAGGATGTCATTTGGGTTATCCAATGCACCTGCAACTTTCCAACGGTGTATGATGGCCATTTTTTCAGATATGGTAGAGAAAAATGTTAAAGTCTTCATGGATGATTTTCGGTCTATGGGGACAGCTTCGATATTTGCTTAAAGAATCTGGTCAAGGTGTTGCAGCAATGTAAGGATACGAACCTCGTACTCAATTGGGAAAAATGCCACTTCATGGATGAAGAGGGCATAATTTTGGGCCATAAGGTATCGGCTCAAGGATTAGAGGTTGACAAAGCAAAGCTGGAAACAATAGAGAAACTGCCTCCTCCGAGCTCAGTTAAGGGTATTAGGAGTTTCTTGGGACATGCAGGGTTCTATCGGAGGTTCATAAAAGACTTCTCTAAAATTGTGAAACCTCTATGCAGTCTTTTAGAGAAGGATGCTACTTTCAGTTTTGATGAGGAATGCAAGTCAGCGTTTGAATTATTGAAAAAGAAATTGACTACAGCCCTCGTGATCGTCGCACCAGATTGGAACATGCCATTTGAGCTAATGTGTGATGCGAGTGACTACGCAGTTGGAGCTGTTTTGGGCCAACAATGAGATAAGGTGTTTCACGCCATATACTATGCAAGCAAAACACTCACAGAGACTCAAATGAACTATACAATTACAGAAAAGGAATTGCTTGCAGTGGTGTATGTGTTTGACAAATTCCGGGCTTACTTGAGCAGGACTAAGGTGATAGTCTACACAGACCATTCGGCGATTCGGTACTTGATAGCGAAAAAGGATGCTAAGCCACGCCTTATTCGATGGATTCCCCTACTTCAATAGTTTAACTTAAAAATAAAGGATAGAAAGGGGACGAAGAACCAAGTAGCCGATCACTTGTCTAGGTTGGAAAACCAAGGGAAAGCAAAAGACGACAGATGTGAAATTAATGAGTCATTCCTAGATGAGCAACTATTTGGGATTTCTGCAGAGATTTTGTGGTATAGGGATTATGCAAATTTTCTTGTGAGCAACATTCTACAACCTGACCTCACAAGACAACAAAAAAAGAAGTTTCTTCATTACGTGAAATGGTACATGTGGGACGAACCATATTTCTTCAAGCACTGCACCGACAAAATGATTAGACAGTGCGTCCCCTATAGTGAAGTGAAGAATATTATGCATGAGTGTCACTCATCTGCGTATGGAGGACATTATGGGAGTGAGAGGACAACAGCGAAGGTGTTGCAATCTGGGTTTTATTGGCCCACATTATTTAAGGATGCCCACCATTTTGTCAAACAGTGCGATAGGTGTCAAAGGGTGGGCAACATTTCGAAATGGAATGAGATGCCTTTACAAACGATTCTGGAGGTAGAAATCTTTGATGTATTGGGTATCGATTTCATGGGGCCATTCCTATCATCTTTGAACAATCAGTATATTCTACTCGCAGTGGATTACGTATCGAAGTGGGTTGAAGCTGCAACACTACCATCCAACGATGCCAAGGTGGTTCTTAAATTTCTGTAGAAGAATATTTTCACAAGGTTTGGCACGCCGAGAGCAATAATCAGTGATGAAGGTAGTCACTTCTGCAACAAGTCCATTACAGCTCTTTTGGCCAAATATGGGGTCAACCACAAGGTGGCTACAACTTATTACCCTCAAACAAGTGGACAGGCTGAGGTATCAAACAAAGAAGTTAAAAAGATATTAGAGAAAGTGGTGGAGTCGGAAAGATTGGTCACTTCGATTGGACGATGCATTATGGGCATACCGGACTGCATACAAAACACCAATCGGGATGTTACCATACCAACTACTGTACAGAAAGACATGTCATTTACCAGTCAAGCTACAACATAAGGCTTATTGGGCAGTTCAAAAACTCAATTTTGATCAAGCAGCTGTAGGGGAAAAAAGACTACTTCAATTGAATGAGCTCGATGAATTTCGCCTTCACGCCTATGAGAAATCCAAAAGCCTTCACACCTATGAGAACTCCAAAATATACAAAGAAAAAGTAAAAAGATGGCACGACCAGAAAATTATGCATCGAACATTCGAGCCGGGACAATTAGTCCTTTTGTTTAACTCACGGCTGCGATTGTTCCCAGGAAAGCTTAAGTCAAGATGGTCGGGACCATTCACTATCAAGCGGGTATTCTCTCATGGCGAAGTTGAACTCTATAGTCGCAATCCGTTAGAAACATTCAAAGTCAACGGACATCGTCTAAAGAATTATTGGGGTGGAGAAGCTAACACCGATGTGATCGCCATCACATTGGCCGACACAAATTGAACAAGAAGTAGTCAGGTTGAACGACTTAAAATAAAGCGCTAATTGGGAGGCAACCCAATCTTTAGTTTATTTATCATACTTTCCATTCATATTTGCTTAATTATAGTTTTTGTACATTACTAGGAAGTAGCATACATTAAAAGTCTCGTTAATCTCTCCATAATGCATCATGTTATCAACAACTCATTAACTCTCATGTTTTGCATCATGCAGGATGAACAAAGGATAATATGGTGAGTTACAATGAAGAAAAGTGAAGAAAATAAAGGTGTCTAACAGTAGGCATGCCACTTTGGTTGCTCCTTTTTACTACAACCCCCGGTCGAGGCGGGGTCCCTGCATTTTAATAAGAAACACCACGGGTGGGCTCCTTAAAGTCAGATAGCAGTAGGCATGCCCGCCGGGGTGGGCTTATCAAGCTTAATACCCCTCACCGGGGTGGGGGTCCTGGAACTTAACCGACTCTGGTAGTTACACGCAGGCTTCTCCCCTTCCCAACAATAAATCACTTTCCCACTTCCCAACTACTTCATAACTCCATCTACCACCCACTACACCCACTTCTACCCCACTATTTCCAATACTCCATTACTTCTCCCCACCTCTTCAATCCACCAATAGACCTCATTCCACCTCCTCTATATATATTACTACATCTCATACCATATTTCTCACAACAATTGATATATGGCATTAATAGAGGACACTTGAGAGCTAGAGAGAGGCAAATTGAAAAGTTTAGGGGAGAGCTAAGGCAAGTCAAGCACTAGAGAGAAAAATCATGGCTTCTCAATCATCTTCTAAACGCCAAAGAGGAGAGAGTTCACGACCATCTCAACCAACTCGAACCTTCGATCGCCGAAAATTCGCGAGTGCCGCCGCCGCTGACCGATATGACTACATGCTCACCAAAGCCCTTACACCGGAGCGGGGGTTGTCACCGGATCCTAACGATGGGGAGATGATGCCTCAAATTTATCAAAAGGGGTGAACGAAATTCATAGAAGAGCTGGAACTCGTTGTGGTCAACATTGTCAAGGAATTCTATACAAACGCTGAGGACAAAGAACCATTCCACACGTTTGTTCGAGGTCGGTTGGTTCCGTTCAGTGCCGATGTAATCAACACCTACTACCAACTACGGGTACCTCGCCACTGCCATTATGCTCATCTACAAAATTATAATCTGCACTATGATGCTATAATCACGGAAATGACAAAGTCGGGAACATCTTAGATGAAAGGTCGAAAGGGAGGCATCGTGTTCCATAGCATGGACCTTAGCTGGTATGGAAAAATCTGGTATGCATTCCTATGCACTAAATTGCTTCTGTCCCAACATACCTTGGACGTCACCAAAGAGAAGGCGTTACTGTTGTACGCCATTGTGCAAGATTTCATTATCGACGTTGGGGCCATTATTTGTTTTCTCCATCCGTCGGTGTTTACGTGGAAATTTTTCAGACGGATTGCCACACCCATCATTCATTTGTGGGTTATGTCGCAATGCAGGGGTAGATGGTCTGATGACGAGCCCACACAAATGCCGCTCTCATTTCTTGATTCTAGGATGATAATGCGGTATTCCGTTTGGGCAGGTGGCGAGTCACATCTGCGTGGTTTGGGCTTTATTTTTTCGTCGGCTTCGGAAGACGAAGTTGATGCTATAGAGACATCGGGGGATTATGATGAAGCAATGGGAGATCAAGGAGCCGAGCAGGTACCACAAGCCGAGGCCACATCCAGTTCTCAGTTCCTTGATTTTAAAATCAAATGAATGCGCACAATAAAGCAGCACGACGGGAAATGTAGCGATTGGCAATGAGGCAAGATCACATGTTTGATGCTATGAATGCATCTTTCGCCGTACTCAACACAACCCTTCAGAGCTTCAACCCGGCAGCCTAATTTCCATATCAGCAGTTCGGACCAATACTGAGATTTCCACCAAGTGATTCTGACGAAGAAGAACAATAACCAGCCCCTCAGAATTAAGCAATGGTAGGGAAGTCCTCACATATTTAGTTTTGATTAATCATCCAATGAGGACATTGTATTACTTAAGTTTGGGGGATTTAAATACATGTTTGCATGCATATGTAGTACTTAGGTTGCATTTTGTCATTTTAACTTCAGTATTGCATATTAATTTCAGTATTGCATGATAGCTTAGGTGCATACATAGTAGCTTAGGTTAATGTTTGTCATTGCATAGTAAATAGTCTTGTAAATAGTGCATTTTGTTATCCATAAAAATATATATATATATATATATATAAAATATAAAAAAAATAGTTAGTTAAATACTGTGTTTGCGTAAGTCCAGCAATGTTGTAGTTCATATTGTTTGTGGGCCAATGATGAGATTGATAATAGGTTAACGAATATAGCGTTGGTTACTAGAACTATGATACAATTTCTGTTAAGAATCGAATCTTGAGCTCGTTTAAAACTGGTATAGAAAAGGTTAGCATGATTATAAACATCTTTGTTGAATGGTCAGTTCAAATTGATACATAAATGGTCTCTAGAGGATAATCCTAGAGTAAATGAGAAAACGACAAGGATAGACAGTAAACGCTGAAACTAGGTAAGAACCTAAGTTTGGGGGATGGTATGTGGGGTATATAAGCTTTATCTAATATATATATATATATATATATATATATAAATATAAAAAATAGTTAGTTAAATATTGTGTTTGCGTAAGTCCAGCAATGTTGTAGTTCATATTGTTTGTGGGTCAATGATGAGATTGATAATAGGTTAACGAATATAGCATTGATTACTAGAACTGTGATAAACTGGTATAGAAAAGGTTAGCACGATTATAAACATCTTTGTTGAATGGACAGTTCAAATTGATACATAAATGGTCTCTAGAGGATAATCCTAGAGTAAATGAGAAAACGACAAGGATAGACAGTAAACGTTGAAACTAGGCAAGAACCTATGTTTGGGGGATGATATGTGGGGTATATAAGCTTTATCTAATATATATATATATATATATATATATATATATATACTAGTCTTGTTTCGGGGCCTTTGTTACTTGAGCAAGTACTCCTGAGGGGATTGTCTTTACACCTAGCGCCCTAAGGTCTTTTATGGTCTGGGAGTCATTGATCGAAAGCTCGCTAAGGGGTAGCACTATCAGCCTAATGGGATGAGACATTGCACAGTCATGTATGTATATAGAAAAATAAATAAAAAATAAATTAATAAAACGGGAAAATAGCAAAAAGCCCCCGTGAGAAAAAAAAGAGAAAAATAAAAAAAGTATATATAAATAAAGTATACGTACCCTGTGTGAACCCCTGAGATTAGTGATTGTTTAGTTTTAGTTGAAGCTGTCTATGTTTGGAATTTTTTTAAGTTTGCATTGTATGAATCCTTCTAAGAGATTGATTATGTATTGAATTTAAGTCTGTATAGTTATCATGGATGTTGATCACACACGCACACTATACCAGTGATGATGGTTTAAGATTTGAGGATTAAATGGAATGGTAGATTGGTTTTGGTGATTAATATTGTATAGTTGCTTGTTTTCGCTGAGGCAGTTAAGATAATCTTGATTCTGCGATATTGATGGATTCGAAAGAATATAAGTTAGATTCTATTCATTTCATATCATTGCATTGCATTGTATGTAGTGTTTTGTGCTCGAGAACTAGCACAGTTTAAGTTTGGGGGATTTTGATAAGTGGATTTTATATACGCGAATCAATGTCCATTTCATGCGTAATTGTTGCTAAATTCTTGTGATCATGTTCGTTTTTACTTGTTTTATGTTATTTCATGTGTAGGATGGTTGTTGCGGAATTTAACGGATATGTGGAGTCATTTAGGATGAATTGAAGTCAATTGGAGCAAAATTGGTAAAAGCCATGAAGTTCAGCAAGTCAGTTAGCAGATTACACCCCCGTCGGGGTGGGCATGTCTATATCAGATATACCCGTAGGGGGGGGTCTTCTTAATCGCTTAGCGAGAAGGTAGCCGTACGGGCAGGCGTGCGATTGCTTATAAACCCACTCCGGGGCGGGGGGTCTTCATACGTTTCTGACAGAAAGGGTGCCCGCGGGGGCGGGCTTGTTTTACTCATGAACCCCTGCCAGGGTGGGGGGTGTCGACTGTGATGTGTTATGTTTTGATTGAAACTCTTGCTGGAATTAGTTTTTAACAGATTGAATTACATATAGACTCTACTAGATGGAGATTTTTCGGCTAGGACTTGTGTGTTGGACATCTATTTACTGAATTAACAAAAAAATTCAATAAGACAAAAAAGGCATATTACGAAGATTAAGCTCAGTTTATCTAAGCAAGCTGTGGAGGAGTATTTCGAGGAGATTTTCGAGACGATTGCGATTCTAGGCTACGAGAAGGGTGTTTTTCAATATTCTTCATCTTAGGCTATTATTTGTAATTGAAAGAATGTTTTCAATGATTTATTCAGTGTTTATTTCGTTTATGATGAACTAATTCATTTTTTAGGCTTATGATGAATCTTTAATTGAAATGATGATTTAATAAACTTTGATTTCCATTTCAATAATCTATTTTCAGTTTATCTATATTAATTTGAGCTTGAATTTATGAATTTCCTGATCAACAATTCTTTGTGGATTTGTATGGAATCGAGAGAGGATATTCAAATCTAGACCTAATTAATATAACATGTGTTCATGAATTTTGTGAATAGCAGAATATTGATGATCGTTAAGGTAGAGATATGCTTGACATCGCATGTAATCGGATAGAGAATTTAATCTTAAACCTTCTTTAATTGTAATTCACATAGAGATATAGTGAGTTAGTTAATTAAGGTGTTTAACTTGTTTCTATCGTGATTGTGGATTTAAGTTAATACGATATTAGTGCATCGAGAGGTGGTTAATACTACATTTGTGTTCTTGATTAATAAACTGGGATAGTGAATTAAATTAGAATAAAGGTGTTAACATCAGAGTGAAGCTTAAGGTGAAATCATAAGTCTAATTCTCCATTAATTGTTTAAAATTCTAGATTTTGATAATTGTGATTGTTTTGTGATAGTTCAATTATTCTTTAATTTAGAGTCTTTAATTTTAATTATTGAGTTAATTGGTTTAATATAATTTGGATTAATAGGAAATTGGTAATTATAAGTTAAGATTATTGCTAGTTAGTCTCTGTGGGAACGATACTCTACTCATCACTTTATTACTTGTTGACCACGTATACTTGCGTGTTGTGCGTAATTAGATTTTACCCAACAATATGCTTCCTTAAACCCGTTTGTAAACAAATCTTAATCCACCTGGATTAAATTCTTTAGATAACACTTAGTCTAAAAAATATATAATTACAAATATAGAGGTCTAATGATCAAAGAAAATAAGCAATTTAACAATGCAAGGCCCAACTAATGAATGTAATGATCAAGTAGTAAAAGAAATATCACCAATATGAAGCTCACAAAAATTAGCTGATAAATAATCTAAATATGACATGCACAACAGCTAAGAATTTGCACCAAGAATAATAGAATAGCTTTTTAAGTGTATTAGTGCAAAGATTGATTCAAGTGCTGTTGTTAGGCACTGATTATCACAGTTCTCTTTTTATAACCCAATTATTGCCGTTTAGCATTATGTTTCGTTGCATAAAATTATTTACGTTGCCAACAAATTTTCTTAAGAAGATAAATAACGTTCCAATTATTTTTCCATTGGAATAAATTAAGTAAATCTTCGGATGTTAAAAATAGAAATTAGTTAGACTTTTTCAATAATCTTCCAAAGAGATAAATCTCTGTTTTACCATAATGTTTTTGAATTAAACATCCATAAGAAATATATTGAATGTAAGTTCCGTAATCAATGGCAACATGCAACTTCCCAGGATAATCATTACTTTTAAGTTCCAAGATATGTGCACCTTTTAGACTTCTAATCACGATCCACTAAATAAAGAGTAATCATGACTCAACCGCCACATATATAATACTTCCTTTCCAATTAAATATATAACCATTCCGTAATAAATGGAAAGAAGATAAACATACTACTTTTAGTGTAAATCACTTAGGAATTCAAATAGCAAGTAACAACAAAGCACATTTTTCTAGGATAATTATCTTAGAGTTTCCAAGACATGCACACCAAAATATTTCATTACTTCTACACATGTATTATGCATATTAATTCAAAACTCTTTCAAATTCCTTAGTGATAGCAATCCTTAGCATATATATCTGTATCAACATTATTTTACTAACCACCGTATTTTGAATATATGCATAAAATAAAATGCTTGTCATATTTAATGCACATAAAAATGTCCTAGAGCCTTGAATTAAAAAATTAAATATTTGCAATGACCTTATATAATTTTCTTAGGACACAAGATGTGACACCCCCAAATCCAAGTACTCCATTCCCACAAGATTTGGTGTTCACTTACCAAAACTATTACATCTAACTACCCATCATAAAGGTTAAAGACATAATTTAAATAACTTAAACAATAATCTTTCCCATTAAAGGGTTACATCATCATCTTGAAATAATCCCAGGTAATCTAACCTTAAATTTATTACATCAGTTTGCGGAATACATCGTAAAATAAAACAAGTTTCATAAAGTAAAACATTTAACTACAATCAATAAATCCTTAGCACTTGGCCATGTAACGACCCCAAAATTCATACAATTTAATTCTCGATTTCGGTCGTTAATAATACATTCAACCTCTAATTTTACATCATTAAACGATAATATAACCATTTGAAATTTGCGGAATAATTAAATTTTTCTATAACAAACTATCCTCGTTCCCAAAACCTTCAACCTTTACATCTAAATATCTCAGAATCATTTTAATACTATAATAGTTTACATCGTAAAACGTTATTACAATTCAACATTTATACATTGCTCGGAACCTTAAACATGGTTCAAATAATAATAACTCAACCAAAGTATATAATTCTTCAAGTATCACATCTGATTCATATCTTTCAAGTAAGACATAACTTTACCTTGAATCTTGAACCTGCAAAAGTGGTTATTTGCAAGGTTGAGCTCGACAGCCAACAAAATCTAACAGTTTTCATGCATCACGTAGCACATAATAACATGCTCAACATATATCTCATAAACATCGGACTAACATAACATACATGCTACAATTCATATAACAATTATAAAGATTGAGTTCCTTACTCAATCAAAGATGTGCTTTAGTCAAACAACGTGAGTCATAAATTGACTTTAACATTTCATACATTCAACATATATATAACACATCATGCTCTTTGCAATAAAGATCAAATTCACATAGCAAATAGAACCCCGAAAGACTTGCCTTGATCGTTGTTTACCAATAACGGTTTAACGACTTTACGATTATCTCATTACTTCACGTGCCCTACACAGTTATATAATCATTCACATCAACTATTAGTCACATAGCAATGCATAGTAGTTGTAATGTAAACTTTAATCTACATCTTATAACTCTTCCTATTAATCAATACACAATGTACAATTTGATTGTGTTAACTTTAGACTTATAACTCACTATATTTCTTCTTAGTCAAACTCGAAGTTCATTCAAGTGCTTAAGTCTTGCTAGGACTACTTATTGGTTTTATATTAAATCCATTCTATATCTTATAATATTCATTTCAATTGAATTGAAACACTTTTTAAGTTCATTAACACTTGACACGGCATTTCGACGTTCTTTCGTCACACGCCCGATTCATCTCTCCCGTGTGTGCTTAGTATGCTTATACAACTTATCTAATACATCATTTATTAATGTTAAACATCATTATATTTACTAATACTCATGTTTTATAACTTAGGACAACATCTTTTATCATCAGGAGCACTACATTTGCATATGTAAATTCCCGATGCCCTCCGATTGCCTCCTAATACATATCAGTCACACAAATGACCATTTTGACCCCTGTTCCCGACCTCAAATTGAAAAACTTAAAGAACGAAACTTGTACGTCTATTCGTCCTCATTTCGAATAATCTTAAATCACATCAATCGGAGTTTGTATGCAAAAGTTATGGTCATTTTACTACAGGAGGTCAAAACTGTCCGACCCAGACCACTTTTCCAACGCTAGGGCGCGAGACAGTGCCGCTGGGGCGCGAATTCTAGCGCCGGGGCGCGAACTTTTGGCCCTTTTTTGGTGCTGAGGCACGAAATTTGGCTTTGGAGCTCCAAATTACAGAACACCCAACCACGAAGAACAGCATAACTAAATTCTAGACTAATTACTACTGTTAACATCTAAATTAAGACGCAAAACTTATATAGATTACTCATAAACATTTACTTATCATACATATACCAATTTTAGAGCAATCAAACAATAATTTCAAAAAATTTAAATCCTTGAAACCATAGATTAAAGCCCAAAACTCCATGTTTGATATTTCTTTGACACAATGACACTATAAATGCTAATGATAAACCAATTTGATGCTTTTAAACTATGTTCTTTGTAATTCTTAACAACTAATTAACATAGTCATAGTTCAATACTAATTTTTTTGTTATCCTACAGAACACGTTCATACATGTGTTCACTATAAAACCAATTTCTTTTCTTGTAGACTTAATTTAGCATACAATCTTATCTATATGTTAAGCATACAACCATATATATATATATATATATATATATATATATATATATATATATATGCTAGTATAACCATTAAAATTACAAATACACATAATTTCCTAACCAATTATAAAATCATGGTTTTACAGAAAGTTTGTAAAGAATTTTATTTTACTGTCAAATTCAAAAACACAGAGACTTAGAGATTATAACGTAAAACATATATGTTAAGGTTATGTAACATACCTTTTGTTGCTTAAGAAATCCTTGTTAACCACAGCTAACTATTTAAAAGGCTCAGGAACTCTCTCTCTCTCTCTCTCTTGATTCTCTCTTAGACTCTATCAAATCTCTGTAAACTCTTTTTCTTTCTTAGTTATCAGTATAGGCCAAATATATTATACGTAAAGATCAAAACAAAAACCAACGCACGATTTTTCAAACGTTTTAAAAACCGACGTTATAATAATTTCCCCTATTAATTTTATCAGTTAACAAACTTAATATATATTATTTATATTTTGTTTATTCAATTTATATTATTAAAATTCAAAATTTAGAAATCAAAAAGCCATAAGGCTCTGTTTGGGAAAATTCTTTAAAAATTAAAGACTTAATATATTTAAGCCTTGTTTGCAAAAACTAAATTAAACTCCTTTATAATATTGTTATTTATCACACTTTATTTAATTAAGTTTTTATACTTAATTTAATTAATTCTAATAACAATTTATTGAATAAATCATTTAATCATTCTAAACTCTCTAACTTAATTATTAAATTGAATTAGAATATTATCTCATAACAATTAATTTCTTTAACCCATTAATTATTTAATAATCAAATAATTAACCAAATCAAATCAAATCAAATCAAATCAAATTAAACAAATATATATTCAACAATAAACACATCCATTAAATATTTATATAATTCAATAAATATTTATAATTACAATTAAAATTCTGGATTGTTACATTAATCATATCGTAATAAGAATTTCAATTATTAAATTATTATTTTAATAGATTATGAAAATTCGGGTTATCACATCCTTCCCTCCTTATAAGGATTCCGTCCTCGGAATCAACGAAACCTCCCTTACTCAGTTTTCACCAAATCTCTTTTCAAAAATTTATCGTTGAGTATCTTCAACACATTACCTTAATATAGATTTTATATTTTCTACTACATTCATTACTTCAACAAATTCTAGGTTTTATTTTATAACTTTCATTTGAACTCAATTATATTTTGAGTATTATATACTCTTTAACCCATTCATTTTCTTTACTAAGGATCGTTATCATAAATACTTGGGATATTACAGGCCATCTTGCCCTTTCCTTTGCTAGTAGACGGCTCATCGACTTTCTCAACTTTAGCTGCAGTGTTAAATGCAAGAGTGAGCAAACAATTGCTCACTGATATAGAGAGTAATAATGATACCAACATGAGAATGAACAACGAATGATGAGCAATAATGAACTTGTTCTATGAATCAAAAATAGAAAACAAGTTCGAGATCAATATCTAAGGGTCTTAAGACCACGAACTATTTCTCTAGTATTTAGGTATTAATACCTCAACCTTAACAGTCATTTAGACTGTACAGACCCTTCTTAACGTACTTAGGGGGATCAGCCCTTTATACCATGTATTGTGTACAAACATCAAAATGTTACACGTACAAAATTCCCTATGTTAGGGTTGTTCATCTCAGTTTGAATTTAGAATTTCCGCACTAAAAAAAGTTTAGCACGGAACTAACTTATCAGTGGTTCTAGAATTTTAGAACACTATTCCATAATAGACTAGTTCAATCAATAAGAGTTTGCTTATTACTTGGAGGTTTAATATAAAAAATATAGAATTGAACAAGGTTATCAAGGTCAAAGATCGAATAACAACAATATATAATTGAGTAAACACGATATACATGCAAAGTGCTATATTCAAAAGAGTGAGAACAATCTCCTTTGACTCGATGTACTAAAACAACATATGCTTTGAATAACATTAAGGAAAATGAAACTTGCTCGATGTAACGAATTGGGTTACAAGAGCTTGTACAATCATACATAAGATAGATTAGCTTTGCTCAACTTTAACATAGAATTTATAAACTTGTAAAATGATAATTTAGGAATAGAAAGCTTGCATTCTTATAAAGAGAATGAAGTTAAGAACTTGCTCAACGAAAGTTTAGGGTAAGAAACTTGCCTTGTATGTAAGCTACACAAGTAATAATATTCGCCAATTACCCTACATATATTATTGAAATCACAACAACAATTAGTTACATTAACACCCATTTCATTAGTTTAGTTTTCATTTTAATAAAGTCTATAATCCTTAACTTAGGACTTGATTATCCTACTCATTCACGTAACATGAAACTGAATTCTCAATTATATCATAGTATACGACATGGTGATTGTAAAATAATTCCAATTCAAATGACATCACATTACGAACTTTCACGACTTATTAATTCATAATCTATAATTTTGGCGTTGTGATTACAATACACTACTCTGCCTTATAACATATTTTTGGTCCTTTACAAACCATTAAATTATGTTAAGTTAACAATTTCCAAGCTATGCTATTAACAACTCATTACTAGGTCTGACAGACTATTGGCGCAAGGCCGCCCAGATTTTACATCGATTACAAAGACACCACATGACGTGAAATAATCAGCGCCAGCGTGATGCATCAATTTCAATTTTACAGAAACTCGAAATCAGACTCTGCTCTACGCCAAAAATCCCAATTCCACAGAAATTCATCAAACTCGACATCTAAAACTTTGTAATAACATATTTAAGCATGCTATACACCATTCTATATACAAAAACATTACATATACACAATTTGAAGAATCAAAACCACAGTTTTCCAAATTTCTTCAATTTTGACACTTTTAGCGAATTCGATCGCCACGAATTCGTTTCTTAATCAATTAACATGATTTAAACTACGTTGTTTTTGTTTCTTATCCTATTAACACATTCTAACATCAAATTATAGATTATAACACACATTAAGCATGAAATTTTGTACTTTCTAAGCCATATTATATGAACATAAACACTGTTGTTTTAATTCCTTCCTCAAACCCAATTTCACGTGTATGACAATCAACAATTATGTATATATATATATATATTGATAATAACAGAATCTATAAAAAAAATACATATAAATCCATTTTCAACAACAATCCAACATACTTCCAACAACAATATCAAAACTTAATAGTTAAAATTAAAGTAGGTTATACCTTGATTAGCAATAACAATTAGCAACCCTTCTCTTTCTCTTGATAATCTCAAAACAACTTTTTTCTTCTCTAAATTCTCTGTGATTCTCTTTTGTCTCCCAAGCTCTCTCTCTAACCCTCTGCTCTTTAGCCTTAGGCAAATACGTGAAATAAAATATGCAACATATAACTGGCTCCCACGTTCGTCCGGTAAAAACCAAAAAGGCTCACGTCAGTTAAAATAAACCAAAAGCCATAAGGCTACGTTTGGTTACACACTAATTGCCTATACTAGATTATTTAAATAATATTTATATTATATAGTTACTACTTGTCACACTTTAATTTGATTAATTTAAATAACTTTATTTAGTTAATTTAAATAACTTATAATAAAAATCTTATTATCATTATACTTATAATTAATAAATAATTATATATCTAATTTAATTAATAAATTAGAAACATTCACTTTGTTTAATTTATTTATTTCCTTTAAATTAAACAATTCATTTAATTTAATTATTTCCTTAAATATTAAGCAATTGATTTAATTTAATTATTTCCTTAAATAAAATCCTTTAGATAAAATTATCATTATTCAATTTAATTAACATTAATCAATTTAGTTACTAAATTAATTCACCATAATTTATCAATTATTTATTTATCTCAATAAATAAATAATTTAAAATATTTATTTAATTCAATAAATATTTAAATTAAATTACAAATTTCTCGATCGTTACACAAGATGTCTTCAAAGCCTTTAGACAATAATCCTTTCATCAATTTCCTGAAACTTCATAATAAACAAATTAGTACAAAATATTAAGTCATCATCAAAATAATAATGTTAGAATATTAACAAGTCAACACTGTCGGTTAAATGTGTGTACCACATCATATTTAATTGTCTAAAATGCAAAAATGTAAGAAAAGAGACAAGAATCTAATATTTGATCATCAAAAAGGGTCCACCATTCCAGTTTACAACAAAAAGAAGTCAATAAACTACAAAACAAAACAATATACTACAAAAGGAACACACTTAACTACACCAACCCATTATTCAAAATAAGTGCTGGTGGAAGATCTTCTGTGAAGCACTTACTGTATTCTGGGACACCTTTAACTCCATAAACGTCATTGTCTTCTGAATCCCTCAAGAATCACGAATCACTCATTATAATTCTTCTCCTTCAAATCGTGAACCCTAGTGTAGATTTGATTTGGGATATTTGTCTGATAACCAACGAGTAATGTTGTACATGTAACTACAATTTTCAATAAATACAAACTATCGAGCTTACCCCTCTATAATAAGATTTACAGCCTTAGCCGGTCACTTTTGACCGGTTAAATCATCAAAGTGTGTCTTTTGTTCATCATGAGTGAAGTTTGGGGTGTACATAGACATATATTTTAGTTTGGGGTGCAAATATCAACAGAGGTGTAAAGTTTGGGGTGCAATTTGTCTTTTAGTCGTTAAAAAATTGTTTATCACTTATTTTAAATGTAAATTACTAAAAAAATGGATGGACCTATTAAAATAAATAGGAATATTTAGTCAAATCTTATTATTAGATTTTGACAAATAATAACAAACACCAAATTGGTGCTTCAGATTATCATAAATTTCAAACAGTAGATTATAAACCAATTTAACTACTTATAAGCAATCTCAAGCACCCTCTTAATCAATTTACAAATTAGACCAATTCACTTTCAGTATACTATATTTTTGTTAATCACTTTATTAAAATCACATCATTACAAGTCTAGATTGTAAGACCACAATTTTTTATGAATAAAGATTTAATTTTCTCTAAATATTATTTTGAATAATAAGGTGTTGATTTGATATAATGTTATAGTTATAGGTGATATGTACAAATTTTATAAAGTAATCAAGTTGTTAGAAAATATTCGTTTGGTTGGGGAATATTCTTTTTGTCGGGGAATATTTGTACGAAACGATCCAAAATTTTCAAAGTGTAATTTAAATATTTATCGAAAATAATTGCTCATTGTTATATAAATATTATTTCGAGGTGTTTATTAAATAAATAAATATTTATCGATTGATGTGATGGTTGATGAATCTAAATGATTAGAGAATTTTCTAAATTAAATTAATTTATAATTTAGAGGTTTGTATTATATTATTTGAGGTGTTATTGTTAAATAAATATTTTATTGATTGTTGATGAATCTATTTAATAATTTAGATGGTGTTAAATTATTAAATAAAGTTATAATGAAAATTATAAATTGGTGATATTTGCTAAATGGCTATATTTAATTAAAATATAGTATGTGATTAATTTAATGGGTTAATGTTGGATATGAAAATAATATGTGATTATAGTTTATAAACTAAAGTGTTTATTAAAATAAATTAAAAGGGTTTAAATTAGTTTTTTTCAAACAAGGCTTAAGTATTTTAACTCTTTAATTTTAAATGATTTGCCAAACAAGCCTTAGGCTTTTGAATTTCTAATTTTGAAATTTAAATAAAATAAATAAAATAAATAAAATAATAAATATAATATATTTATATTATATAATGTTAATGAATCGATTTTTTTGCAATTAGTAGGGTTATTAAGGGTATCGCTTTTATTCTAGCGCTTGAATATCAATTGATTATTTGTATTATTTTCTATTTCTTTCAAGTGTTAGAGAATCTACCGAGTTTTGAGAAAATTGAGAACTTGAGAGGTTAGCAGAGAAAATTGAGAGAGAGTTACTTAATTTTCACAAAAGTTCAAGTGATTAGCAAGTGTTTGCATTTGTAGTTGAAGGTATGTTTTACAACTTTAATATTATAAGCATATATATGAATATTACGACAACAATTTTCATACTCTGTGAATTTCAAATTGTTGAATTGTTGATATATGATGGGATTACTTGTGATTATATGAGTATAGGATAACTGGAGATTATTTCTTTAACGAAAAATTCATGCTAATTTCGGTTATCTGTAGAAATTTTGTCAGTATATATGTGTTTTCATATGTAATCATGTAAGTATCAATTTTAGTAGCCAATTTGTATGTGAAATTATAAATTGAAGTTTGTATATTGTAGTTCATTGAGATATGAACGTAACGTAGTTTGAATGGAGTAATTTGGTCAAGTAATGAAATCACAATGATGATTTCTAGAATGAATATCAAAAATGGAGTTTTATATGAAAAACATGAATTTTGAGAAATTAAAATAGTTCTAGTTGGTGTTAAATTGTTCTAATTGGTTGTAAATGTGAGCAATCATGTTTATGATAGTTGTATATTTATCTTACGTGTTATTTTCACTTGTTTGATGGGTGAAATTTGTGTTTGTTGGGCTAAAGTTCAACTCATTCGCTCATTAGCCTCTCTCTGCTCTGTCTCAACACCGCAAAGCAATTGCTACCAAGTGCCAAGGCAAAAAAAAGCAGTATACAAGCTACTTGGTCCCCAAGCCTTTGTATGGCGCAACAATTGCCATACACCGGTTTGAGATTCTAATTTTCTGTTGTTACTACAGCATTTGGGATAAGATCATGTCATATGGTGGTCTCGAAATTATGTTAGATGTTAAATGAGTAATGTTAAGGATAAAATAACATAGTGAATTGGGGTTAGTAAGTTCAAAGTTGCAAAATGATTAGTAAGTCGAGAACGCGTTATGTGATAATTTAGTATACCTAATGAACATTAGATAAAGTGTTGTTGCGGGTTAAACACTTTAGAGTTTCAAAATGTGAATGGTAATGAACATGTTATGATATGTTAGCATATCTAATAGGTATTGTGGTTCTAAAATTATGTGTAGGTGATCGTGAGTTTAATTTTATAGCTTACGCCAAGGCAAGTTTTCTAACTCTATATTTACATCGAGCAAGTTTCTAAACTTCTTTTTTTACATCGAGCAAGCCTTTTATCCTTACATTTATGTTGAACTAGTTCTTACTTTAAAGTTTCGTTAAACTAACTATCAGTATTCTTAATCATGATTTGAACAATCTAGCTATGACATTATTTTATTCAAACAAGTTTGAAATCCAATACTTATTGATGCATTCTAACTTGTTTATTGTTAGACAAGTTTCATTATTGTTATTCGGATATTATGAATGCAGCTTTCTTGAATTCTAATTTCAAATGTTGAATTATTATAGTTCATTTACTTGACACAAGTCATTTTCATAATAAGTAAGCTTTATTTTCAGCTTGCTATTACTTAATGTTTATTCAATAATTCATAGTCCTAGCTTAATTTTATTCAAGCAAGGTTTATTATTGTCATTCAATACTTATGCTTTGTAGTTGTTTCTAAGCATGAGATCAAGTATAGTCAGTTCACTTACACTTATTCATTATTTCATATTATGTTATTATTGATCAACTGTTGTATTATCAAACACTATTGATTCAACTAGTCCACTAGTTGATGTTCGTTGAACTTCAAATTACCCTTGATAGCTTATCCAAACCAAACCTTCTTTGGTGCGGACTTGTACTCTAAATACTGAGATGAACAACCCTATTATTATTAGGGGATAACTTACGCCAGCGTAAGCTTAAATGTTTGTGCACAATACATGGTACGAAAGGGTCGATCCCCTTAAGTACGAGGAGTCCTTATAGTCTTATGATCATTAAAGTTGGGGTTGAAAGATTACTCGCAACTGTGGACATAGTTCATGGTCTTATGACCCTCAGTTATGTTTATTCCATATTTTGGATTCCAGTTTCTGATTATCATTGTTAGAGTACTATTCAGTTTTGATAAGCCTTCGTTGGCAGTTATTCTCATGTTGATTCATTGTTATATCCAATGAGCAATTGTTTTGATCACTCTTGCATATTTATAAACTCATTGCAGCTAAAGAGGAGAAGGTAGATGAACCTTCGACTAGCAAAGGAAAGGGAAAAATGTACAAGTGATGAAGACTTGTAATTTTGATTATGATCATGATGTTAGACTTTTATTATGATGATCTTAGATTTTATTTTAAATGATGTAATGTTATAATTTTAATTCCGCATTTGAATGATGTTTAAAGGTTAGATAACCTGGGATATTTTTGAACTTAATGATGTAACCCTATTTAAGGGGAGGTTTTAGGATTCAAATATTGTTTTATTTGGGTAGATAGTATGAATGTTTGAATGGTGACCACCAAATCTTGTGAGAATGAAGTACCTAGATTTGGGGGTGTCACGGGTTGGTATCAAAGCCTTAGGTTATGAACCTTAGGTGGGGAAAAAGCCATAGGAAGTAACCTTTGAAAAGATAGTGATGATAAACTCTTATCGAGTTTTAGGAAAAAGAAAGTAATAAAACACTTATGTGCTTATGTGATAATAATCTTTGTGCTCGTGAGTGTGTCGAGTAGTAATGATTAGTAATTAAAACTTAAACTTTGGTCGACAAGATGGCTAATGTAGGAGGATCCAACAAAGCAGAGAGGAGGAGCCTCGAGATATTCAGTGATTTGGGGAACAACTACTACCACGGGAAATAGTTTAAATTGCCATGGCCATAGTAGTTGAGCGTGGAGAGAGAGTCCCCGATGAGAGATGATGAGATAGAGACGACGAGGAGGATCCCGTGGAGTCGCCACAATGGATGAGGAGGACGAGGAGGAAGAGCTTCCACTTAACTCGATAGTCGCCTGTATGTATTTAACGAGGTGTATGATCGCAATGTGGAACTTCAAGATACCGCCGAGGAGTTACAAGAGATAGTAGCTGAACAATGCACCTCGATGGCACGTAAAGACGATGATGAGATCCAGGATCGAGAAGAACGATCGAACAACGTTGAAGAGAAGTCGGTCCACACCAAGGAGAGAATGAGCGAATGATGGAGAAGATTGCAGAACTGGAGAATAAGCTGAAAGAAGAATCTACAAAAAGGGCAAGAGCCGAAGACGCGTACAGTGAAGCTTATCAACGAGCCGGAATAGCAGAGAGTGATGCACAAGCCAAGAGGAGGAAGATGGAAGAAATGAGCAACGTATTCAACACCGTGGTCAATCGAGCTCAAGATCGAGTCATGAGTTATCCGATTCAGTTCGAGACGCTACCATCATACGTATTGGATCGCCGAACAATGTTCCGAATTATGGAGGAAGAGCGTCGTAAGGCTACGCAGTATCTTAGTAGAACATTGTAGAAAATGTAATTGATAGGTGGTTTTGATAATAAAAATGAAATGTAAATCCCGCATGATATGATAAATGGAATGATGATGATGATGATGATGATGTTATCTTCAGAATCGTTATAGTTCGTAGAAAGTAATGTAAATAGCAAAGATGCTATTGTTTTGATGTTTTTATGATGAATGAATAAAAAAGTTATTGTTTTATTCAAAGTGTTAAGTGTTACGTGATAAATCGTTATGATGTGCGACTTAAGTATATAATACTTAAGAGATTGAATAGAATCATGGATGTATTTTAATGTAAAATGGCTTCAAGACGCCAACCACCACGACGAAGAACCGCTTGAGGAAAACAACAACAATAATGTGGAAGGAAACCCGCTCAGCAGCTAGTTACATTACTGACGGGTGCTTTGCAAAATCAACCTCAAAACCAAGGTACTACGTTTAAGGACTTCAAGGCGGTTGGACCACCGAATTTTGAGGGTCCATGAATCCAGTTGAAGCACGACTTGATCATGGAAATCGAGAAGGTTTTTGATGTTGCTAGGGTAGAGATAATCGTAAAGACTGCTTTTGCAACGCTTATGTTGAAAGAGGAGGCTAGCTATATTGGTGGCGGCAGCCAACAAAACTCGGGAAGGACCAGGAGTGATGACTTGGGATAGGTTTAAGGAGCTATTTTTTCGAGACTTATTTCCCATAGAGTTCGAAGAGTCAGCTAGAGGTTCAGTTTTTGGAATTGAAGCAGGGAACAATGTTGGTGTCTGAGTATGCCGCAAAATTCAACGAGTTGGCGAGGTTTGCGCCATATCAAGTCAAGACAGATTTGCAAGCAAGAAGAGAGGTTCGAGCAGGATCAAAACCCGTTGTACAAAAGAGGGGTTTCCCTATTCCAATTGAAGACATTTGCAGCAAAGATGGAGAAGGCGATTCTCACTTTGAAAGTGCAAAGAGGCAAAAGAATAAAACATAATCAAGAGCAGAGAGAAAGAAGAAAAGTGAAGGTGAAACTAAGAATGGTGGTGGTGGTAATGGCGAAATGGCAATGGCAACAACCTCAAGAGGAAGTGGAATGGGAATGGGGAGCCGGAAATCAGCAAAAAGAAACCAAAGAAAATAAGAAGTTCAAGCATGTACTACGTGTGGAAAGTTTCATAAGGGTGTGTTTTGATGGGAAAACGAGTATGCTTAATTGTGGCTGGAGGGTCACATCGCCCCAAATTAAACTCAAGCTAAGAAGAATGTGTGCTTCACGTGTGGATCCAAGGATCAATTTGCTTGTGAATGCCCTAAGAAGAGATCTGGTGAGACAAGTGGTAGCAAAGGAAATGCTGGTGGAGGAGCATTGGCTATTGTTGGGCCAACATCAATAAATAAGCCCACAACTAGAACCTAGAACATGACGGTGCAGGACGCGGTGCAATCAAAAGATGTCGTGTCAGGTATTATCCCAATCAATGATATAGATGCATATGTATTATTTGATTCGGGTGCTACTTGCTCGTTTATATCTGATGAATTTGTCAAGAAGTTAGAAATACCTTGTGAAGAGTTAAAATTTCCTTTAAACGTAGAAATTGCGAATAGGGAAGTGATTCCCATAGGTTCAGAGATACAAGAACCGTAGGGTGAACATTAAGGGAATGTTATGAAAGTAGATTTAATTCGATAAAACTCTGGAGAGTTCATGTTATTTTGGGAATGGATTGGCTATTCAATTATGGAGCGATAATCGATCGCCAAAAGAAGTGTAAAACCTTTCGACTCTCATCCAAAGGTAGTTTTTCATGGTAGCAAATCGCCTAGACAAATGAAATGTCTGACGATGATGCAGCCAAGGAAGTTGTTAAGTAAAGGCTGTGTAGGGTACTTAGCCTACATAGTTGATACTCAAAAAGAGAAGGGTATGAAATTGGAGAAATACCAAAGGGTTAGGGAGTTCGTGGACGTGTTTCGAAGATTTGCCAGACTTCCACCGACCGAGAAATCGAAGTTCGTGATCGACTTAGCACCAGAACCGCTCCTATATCAAGGCCCCGCATGTAATGGCTCCTAGAGAGATGAAGGAATTAATGGTGCAAATTGCAAGAACTGTTAGACAAGAAGTATATTCAACCGAGTGTGTCACCGTGGGGAGCACCGATGTTATTTGTGAAGAAGAAGGATGGGTCGATGCGCTCTTTGCATTATATAGGAATTAAACAAAGTCACTATTAAGAATAAATATCCATTGCCAAGAATAGATGACTTGTTTGATCAATTGAAGGGTGCTAGATATTTCTCAAAATAGATTTGAGAAGTGGATATCATCAATTGAAAGTGAGGAAGGAGGATGTACCAAGACGGCATTCAACTAGGTATGGACATTACGAATTTTTAGTGATGTCATTTTGTTTGACAAACGCCTCACGCAGCGCTCATGGATTTGATGAATGTGGTGTTTAAACCATTTTGGACAAATTTGTGGTGGTGTTCATCGATGATATATTCGTGTACTCTAAAACTCAAGAGGAACACGGGAACACTTACGCCCCGACGCTGAGACGCTAAGAAAGGAAAAGTTATATGCGAAATTCTCTAAATGTGAATTTTGGGTCGAACGTACAATTTCTTGGGCATGTAATTGATAAGGATGGGATTTCCATAGATCCATCAAAAGTCAAGTCGTGATAAATTGGGAACAACCAAGAACACCTTCTGAGGTAAGGAGTTTCTTGGGGTCAAGGTGATACTAAGAGATTATTTATTCAAGATTTTTCTAAGATTGCTATTCCATCTGACAAATTTGACAAGAAAATCAGAAAATTTGTTTGGACGAAAAAAGTGTGAAGAAAGTTTTCAAGAACTCAAGAAAAAGTTAAGTGTGGCACCGTGTTGTCGCTACTGGATAATACAGAAACTTTGTGGTGTATAGTGATGCTTCACACAAAGGATTGGGTTGTGTCCTTATGCAAAATGGCAAGGTTATCAAGTATATGCATCAAGGCAACCGAAAGACTACGAAAAAGGGTATCCGACTCATGATTTAGAGTCAAGGCGGCAGTGTTCGCATTGAAGATATGGAAACACTATCTCTATGGAGAGAAATGTGAGATCTACACAGACCATAAAAGTCTGAAGTATATATTCACACAGAAAGACCTGAACATGCGTCAAAGGAGATGGATGGAACTGATAAAAGATTATGATTGTGAGATCTTTTATCATCCGGGTAAAGCTAATGTGGTTGCATGCAGATGCCTTTGAGTAGAAAGGCGAGAAAAGTTATTGATGTTAACTGATAAGGAGGAGCTCATTTCAGCAATGGCAAGACTAGAGTTGGAAATCAAATTTCCAAAAGAATCCGATGAAAAATTGTTCCAGATAGAAGCTAGTCCAACTTTGGTGGACAAAGTGAAGAATGCTCAGCTACAGGATGAGGAATGCAAGAAAATAAAAGAAAATGTGGTCGAGGGTAAAGAAGTGAAGTACCAGGTCGATACTACGGGAATACTAAGATTCGAGGGACGAATTTGGGTTCCAAAGAATTCAGATATTAAAGAAGAAATCTTGACGTAAGCACATAGCTCAAGATATTCAGTTCATCCGGAAGTACGAAAAATGTATCAAGATTTGAGGCGCTATTTTTGGTGGCGTAACATGAAAAGAGATGTTGCGTAACGTGCTGCAAAGTGCTTTCGACATGTCGTAAAGTGAAGGCCGAGCATCAACGACCAAGCGAATTACTTCAACCGTTGGAAATACCGGAATGGAAGTGGGAGCATATCACAATGGATTTTGTAGTAGGTCTTCCAACGACTCAGAAAGGATACAACGCGATATGGGTTATAGTGGACATATTAACAAAATCTGCACAGTTTTTGCCAATAAAGATTAGATTTAATCTTGATTAGCTGGCGAAATTATACGTTAAGGAGATCGTTTCAAGACATGGAGTTCCAGTATCAATTGTATCAGATAGAGATCCGAGATTCAAATCAAATTTCTGGAAGAGACTACAAGAATGCATGGGAACACAATTGAAGATGAGTACATCATATCATCCGCAAACCGATGGGCAAAGTGAAAGAATGATCCAGATGCTTGAAGATATGTTCAGAGCGTGCATCATGGATTTCAAAGGAAACTGGGATGATCATCTACCGTTGGTGGAATTTGCATACAACAACAGTTACCACGCAAGCATTGGTATGCCGCCATACGAGGCGTTATATACGGCAGAAAAGTGCGTAACTCCACTATGCCGGGATGAAGTTGAGAACGCCAATCGTTAGGCCCATAATCGGTTCAATAGATCATCAAGTTGTTGTCAAACTCATCAGAGCAAGATTGATAGCAACTCAAGATCGACAGAAAAAGTATGCTGATCAACACAGGCAAACTCATGAATTTGAAGCAAGAAATTTCGTATTCCTGAAAGTTTCTCCTTGGAAGGGGAAAATTCGTTTTGGAAAGAAAGGCAAGCTTAGCTCGAGGTTTATTGGACCTTTTGAAATTCTACGTAGAGTGGGAGAGGTGGCTTATGAGGTAGCTTTACCTCCAGAATTAGAGCATGTGCACAATGTTTTTCATGTTTTGTTTATTCGACCTTATAAACCCGATTACAAGCATGTGATCGAATATGAACCATTACGCTCAAGAAAGATTTGTCTTACGAAGAGATTCCTATCCAGATAGTCGACAGGAAAGAACAAGTGCTCAGGAATAAAGTGATACCTTCTGTGAAGGTGATATGGAGGAACCACAACGTGGAAGAGGCTACGTGGGAACTCAAAGCTGATATGATGAAAAATTACCCTGAGTTATTTGTTTAGTCTGTGTCTTCGATTCTGGGGACATAATCTTTGTAAGTAGGGGAGAATGTGACGATTTGATTGTTTGAATTACGATTCTGGGGACATAATCCTTGTAAGGAGGGAAGGATGTAACGATCCGAAATTTCAAAGTGTAATTTAAATATTTATTGGGTTATATAAATATTATTTGAGGTGTTTATTGTTAAATAAATATTTTATTGATGTGATGGTTGATGAATCTAAATGATTAGAGAATTTTCTAAATTAAATTAATTTATAATTTAGATGTTTGTATTATAGCATGAGGTGTTATGTGGTTGTGTTGATTTAATAATTTAGATGGTGTTAAATTATTAAATAAAGTTATAATGAAAAATTATAAATTGGTGATATTTGCTAAATGGCTATATTTAATTAAAATATAGTATGTGATTAATTTAATGGGTTAATGTTGGATATGAAAATAATATGTGATTATAGTTTATAAACTAAAGTGTTTATTAAAATAAATTAAAAAGGGTTTAAATTAGTTTTTTTTGTCAAACAAGGCTTAAGTATTTTAACTCTTTAATTTTAAATGATTTGCCAAACAAGCCTTAAGCTTTTGAATTTCTAGCTTTGAAATTTAATAAAATAAATAAAATAAATAGAATAATAAATATAATATATTTATATTATATACGTTAGTAACTGATTTCTTTTGCAATTAATAGGGTTATTAAGGGGTATCAGTTTTATTTTAGCGCTTGAATATCAGTTGATTATTTGTATTACGCATTCTATTTCTTTCAAGTGTGAGAGTACTGAGTTTTGAGGAAATTGTGAACTTGAGAGGTTAGCAGAGAAAATTGAGAGAGAGTTACAAATTTTCACAGCAAGTTCAAGTGATTAGCAGTGTTTGCATTTGTAGTTGAAGGTATGTTTTACAACTTTAATATTATAAGCATATATATGAATATTACGACAACAATTTTCATACTCTGTGAATTTTAAATTGTTGAATTGTTGCTATATGATGGGATTACTTGTGATTATATGAGTATAGGATAACTGGAGATTATGTCTTTAACGAGAAATTCATGCTAATTTCGGATATCTCAGAAAATTTTGTCAAGATATATATATTTTTTCATATGTAATCATGTAAGTATCAATTTTAGTAGCCAATTTGTATGTGAAATTATAAATTGAAGTTTGTGTATGGTAGTTCATTTAGATACTGAACGTAACGTAGTTCGAATGGAGTAATTTGGTCAAGTAATGAAATCAAAGTGATGATTTCTAGAATGAATATCAAAATGGAGTTTTATATGAAAAAATATGAATTTTGAGAAATTAAAATAGTTCTAGTTGGTGTTAAATTGTTCTAATTGGTTGTAAATGTGAGCAATCATGTTTATGATAGTTGAATATTTATCTTACGTGTTATTATCACCGCTTTGATGTGTGAAATTTGTTTTTGGGCTAAAGTCTCTGCCATCGCTCATTAGCCTCTCTCTCGTCTGTCTACGAACAACAAGGCAATTGCTACAAAATTGCCCAAGCCCTTGTTTAAGTTTTCATTGCATGCAATACGCATACACCGATTTGAGATTCTCGATTTTCTGTTATTTGCAGCAGTCTTGGGTTAGTGTCATAACATGGTTTGATATTAATGTTAGTATGTTAAATGAGTAATGTTAAGGATAACATAACATAGTTAATTGGGGTTAGTAAGCTCAAAGTTGCAAAAATGATTAGTAAGTCGAGAACGCGTTATGTGATAATTTAGTATACCTAATAAACATTAGACAAGTGTTACGAAGTTAAACACTTAGAGTTTCTAAAATGTGCATGGTAATGAACATGTTATGGTATGTTAGCATAACTAATAGGTATTGTGGTTCTAAAATTATGTGTAGGTGATTGTGAGTTTAATTTTATAGCTTACACTCAAGGCAAGTTTTTTAACTCTATATTTACATTGAGCAAGTTTCTAAACTTCTCTTTTTACATTGAGCAAGCCTTTTATCCTTACATTTATGTTGAACTAGTTCTTACTTTAAAGTTTCGTTAAACAAACTATCAGATTCTTAATCATGATTTGAACAATCTAGCTATGACATTATTTTATTCAAACAAGTTTGAAGTCCAATACTTATTGATGCATTCTAACTTGTTTATTGTTAAACAAGTTTCATTATTGTTATTCGGATATTATGAATGCAGATTTCTTTAATTCTAATTTCAAATGTTGAATTATTATAGTTCATTTACTTGATACAAGTCATTTTTATAATAAGAAAGCTTTATTTTCAGCTTGCTATTACTTAATGTTTATTCAATAATTCATAGTCCTAGCTTATTTTTATTCAAGCAAGGTTTATTATTGTCATTCAATACTTATGCTTTGTAGTTGTTTCTAAGCATGAGATCAAGTATAGTCAGTTCGCTTACACTTATTCATTGTTTCATATTATGTTATTATTGATCAACTATTGTATTATCAAACACTATTGATTCAACTAGTCCACTAGTTCATGTTCGCTTGAACTTCAAATTACCTCGATAGCTTATCCAAACCAAACATTCTTTGGTGCGGACTTGTACTCTAAATAATCGAGATGAACAACCCTATTATTATTAGGGATAACTTACGCGTAGCGTTAAATGTTTGTGCACAATACATGGTACGGGGGTCGATCCCCAAAGTACGAGGAGTTCTTATAGTCTTACGATCATTAAAGTTGGGGTTGAAAGATTACTCGCAAATCGTGGACATAGTTCATGGTCTTATGACCCTCAGTTATGTTTATTCCATATTTTGGATTCCAGTTTCTGATTATCATTATTAGAGTACTATTCAGTTTTGATGAGCCTTCGTTGGCAGTTATTATTGTTATTCTCATGTTGATTGTGATGAATGAATTATTTGAGTCGTGATTCTGGGGACAGAATCCTTGTAAGGAGGGAATGATAGAACATTCCGGAATTTTAATTGTTATATTAAATATTTATTGAATTATTTAAGTATTTAATGGATGTGTTTATGGTTGAATTTGTAATTGCTCAAGTTTGATTCGATTTGGTTAATTATTTGTTTAATAAATAATTAACGAAATTAATTAATTTATTCTAATTTAATTTAATTATTAAGTTGGAAAGTTTTGATTAATTGAATTATTATCCTTTTATTTGAATTTGTAATTCTAATTTTGTGGTATTAATTTATGTGTTGTAATTCTAATTTGTAATAATTTTGTGGTATTGATTATAATCAATGAATTGTTGTTATGTATGTAGTTTGTAAAGAAAACCTTTTTGAGAGAGTTTATGTGAATGAATATGGGTTTATTTAAAATAGAAACTATGGGTTGTTTAGTTGTTTTATTGATAAATTGGCTATTCAATTTGTTAGAGTATGTATATACTTTGATAAAATGCTTTAAATTAATCTGTTTTGGTTGAAAAAAAAAAATCACAGTATTGATTTTCATCAAAAATATCAAAAAGTGATTTTTTATCAAAAATAGTGAAATTGGATGTTTTAAATTAGTTGTTTATGTTGTTGTATGGGTAGAATCATGTTAGGAGTTCTTAAATTATGCTTACATGAAGTCTTTGTATGAATTATTTGTGAATTAGACTGTTAGAAACGAACTTGTAGGCCAAAATTGGCTTTGTGCGTATGATTTTCGTGAGTCGCTCACCAAAGTTCTGAGAATGGCGCCTTGATGGCGGCTTAGGCGATATAAATCTCACGTCATAACGCCATCATCGCCATGCAGTGTACTTACCCTCGTAACTGTTCTCGCAATATAGTACCATCTTCGTCGTCAAAGTGATGAGTTAGCGAAATGGTCCGACAAAGGTACTTTTGTACTCACATGTTAAGAAATTGTTATGTGATGATAGTAGGTTTGTAAAATGTTGATGTTAGTATTTCTATACTATGAATAAGTATGTTATTAACAATTAACTTATGTTATAACTTGATTATATGATTTAATAATCAAACCTATACGATGTATGTAGTTAGTTAAATTTGTAAAGTAGTAGTGACTAACTATGTCATGATGACATATATATATATATATATATATATATATATATATATATAGGGTATTGTGATCCGAATTGATTCGGTTTAGCCTACGACCAAGGCAAGTTTTCTAATCCTTTATCTTGCTTGAACTAATTATGGTTTCCAATATAATAATGCAAGGTTTCTAAACTTTGTTTTTGATATTGAACAAGTTATTCTTGTATTTAACTTGTTGTTTAGCATGCCCAAATATAATTTAATAGTTTATCGTTCATATTTCCATGCATGCTTAGTATTCAATTCTAAATAACCTTAGCTTAATATTGTTCAAGCAAGGTGTGTTATAGTTATTCAAGTTGTATGCTATTAGATTATTCCTAAAGAATGATTTTAATTTACCATGACGATTCAATTACGAGTATTCTATAGTATGATGTTATTGGTATTAATTCAACTAGACCTCTAGTTGATGATCGTTGAACTTCAAATTACCCTTGAAAGCTTATCCAAACCAAACTCTCTTTGGTGCGGACTTGTACTCTAAATACTGAGATGAACAACCCTATTATTAGGGGATAACTTACGCGTAGCGTTAAATGTTTGTGCACAATACATGGTACGAAGGGCTGATCCCCCTAAGTACGAGGAGTCCTTATAGTCTTATGACTGTTAAAGTTGGAGTTGAAAGATTACTCGCAACTGTGGACATAGTTCATGGTCTTTTGACCCTCGGTAATGTTTATTCCATATTTTGGATTTCAGTTCCTGATTATCATTGTTAGAATACTATCTCGTTTTGATTAGCCTACTCATCAAGGCGCTTTATTATTATTCTTCTGTGATTCATTATTTTATCCAGTGAGCAATTGTTTTGCTCACTCTTGCATATTTATAAACTCATTGCAGCTAAAGTGGAGAAGGTAGATGAACCTTCAACTAGCAAAGGAAAGGTAAAATTGTACAAGTGATGCTGATTTGTACTTTTATTTATTGTGATGATCTTAGACTTCTTAATAATGATGTTATGTAATAATTTTAATTCCGCATTTGAATGATTGTATTTAAAGGTTAGACAACTTGAGAGATTTTATTATGTAACCCTTTAATGGGAAATATTTTATTTATCCAGTTTTATTGTGATTGGGTAGTTAGATATGAATGTTTGATTAAGTGAACACCAAATCCTGTGGGAATGAAGTACCTGGGTTTTGGGGTGTCACAAATTGGTATCAAAGCCTTGGGTTATAAACCTTAGGTGGGGAAAAGCCTTAGGAAGTAACCTTCAAAAAGATGGTGATGATAAACTCTTATCGAGTTTTAAGGAAGAAGTAATAAAACACTTATGTGCTTATGTGTTTATAACTTATATGCTCGTGAGAGTCGAGTAGTAATGATTAGTAATTAAAACTTAAACTTTGGTTGACAGGATTTCTAATATAGGAGGATACAATCAAGCTAGGGAGGAGGAGCCTCGAGATATTCAGGTAGTTTGGGAACAATTACTGCCACGGGAAATAGTTCCATTGGTCACAGTAGTTGAGTAGGAGAGAGTACCTGATGAGGATGATGAGATAGAGACAGATGATGAAGATCCCGTGGAGAGCTACCACAGACGGATGAAGAGGACGAAGAGGAAAGGATTCCACTTAACTCGATAGCTGGCCGTATATACGATAAGGTGCATGACCGTAATGTGGAACTTCAAGATACTATCAAGGAATTGCAAGAGATAGTAGCTGAACAACAAACCTCGATGGCACAGAAGGACGATGAGATCTAGGATCGAGAAGAACGATTGAACAATGTTGAAGAGAAGTTGGTTCACACTGAAGAAGAGAACGACCAAATGAGAGCAGAGATTGCAGAGTTGAAGAGCAAGTTGAGAGAAGAGTCTGCAAAAAGGGCAAGAGCCAAAAACGCATACAAGGAAGCTGATCAACGGGCCGAAATAGCAGAGGGAGATGCACAAGCAAAGAGAATGAAGATGCAGGAAATGGATAACGTATTCAACATCTCGATCAATCAAGCTCAGGATCGGGTCATGGGTTACCCAATTTTGTTCGAGACGCTACCCTCGTACATACTAGATCGTCGAACCATGTTCTGAATTATGGAAGAAGAGCATCGTGTAATTTGGAGTTTTAACGATCATCAACTAGAGAACTAGTTGAATCAATAGTGTAAACCAACACAACAGTTGTTCAATAATAACACAATATGGGACAATGAATAATTGTAAGCGAACTTACTATATCTTGAATTCATGCTTAGAAACAACTACGAAGCATAAATATTGGATGTCAACAAACCTTGCTTGAATAATATTAAGCTAGAACTATGAATTATTGATTATACTTTGAATAATAGCAAGCTGAAAATAAAGCTTGCTCATTTTGAGAATAGCTTGTGTTAAGTAAATGAGATAAGATAGTTCAACATTAGAAATTAGAATTCAAGAAAACTGCATTCATAATATCCGAAAGACAATAAAGAAACTTGTCTAACAATAAACAAGTTAGAATGCATCAATAACTATTGGAATTCAAACTTGTTCGAATAAAGTTAAAGTCATAGCTAGTTTACTCAAATAATGACTAGGAATACAAATGTTCGCTTAATGAAAGTTTAAAGAAAGAAACTTGTTGAATGTAAAAAGAGAAGTTTAGAAACTTGCTCAATCAAAAGAATAAAGTTACACAATGTAATAGTAGAACTAGCTCAACGAAAGTGTAGAGTTAGAAAACTTGCCTCGAGCGTATACTTTAATATTACAACTCACGTTCACCTATACATAGTATTAAAACCACAACATCTATTAGACATACTAATATTCACTTTTCTATATAAAACGCATTACTAGCTAAACTTATTATTTTAGCACCAGTCTTATGTTAGCATATATATTTTAGAATTCCCAAGTGTTAACATCATAACACTTATCTAGCATTCATTGTATAAACTAAGTTATCACATAATGCATTCATAACTTACTAATCACATTTACAACATTGAATTCATAATCCACATAACATTACTTTGTTTAACCTTGTTGTTACATGGTTCTCTCATTAACCTAACATTAAGTTAAGTTAAATTGAACGCCCAAAATCTACTTAATTAGCAGAATTCACTATCGTGATGAGAATCTTTGGCGGCAAGCGCCCAGATTTTATCTTCAGATTACGGTAGCGCCCAAGAGATAAGATAGTAGCGATCGCCTTTACGTATTCGATTTTGCGTAACATGGTTACGACACCTTTTTTAAGCCAACTAACACGAATTTCACCGACTAAATAGTAAAATTAACACGTACAATTGATACAAAACTATTACAAACATGTTTTCTAACATATTCAAACAATTACAACAATTTAACAACAACTTAAGCTAATTTAATTTCTCAAATTTCTGATTTTTCATATAAAACTCAAATTTTGATATTCATCCCAAAAATCATCACTGTGGTTTCAATACTTGGCCAAATCACTTCATTCAAATTACGTTATGCTCGTTTCTTAATGAACTAACATAATCAAGCTTCAATTTACAATATCACATACTAATTTGCCACTATAATTGATACTTTTCATGAACCATATGAAAATACATATACTGACATTATTTTCTTCCTACTATCAACGAATTTAGCATATAAATTTCTTGTTTAAACATAAACTCTAGCATTATATCACATATAACCACCATAACTTAGTCACATAACAACAATTTGGAAGAAATATAATTCACAGAGCATAAGAATACTTTGTCGTGATACTCATAAACACATATAATATCAAAGTTGTGAACATACCTTCAAGTTAGCTTGCACAACCTTGTAATTGCAGACAATTTTCTTAGGTTTCACTCTCAAACTCTCTCAATTCTCTCTGTAATTCTCTTAGTCTTAGCAACTTGAATGAAAACATTGATAGCTATAATGCGTAAACTCAACTGATAGAAAAGCGTAGGAAATAAAACTGATAATCTTAATACGTCCATTTAATAAAATAACAGTTACAAAACTAACGTATATATTATAATTATATTATATTATATTTATTATTTTATTTATATTATTTATTTTATAAAAATTAGAAATTCAAAAGTCATAAGGCTTTGTTTGGCAAAACCCTTTAATTTTTAAAGAATTAATATATTAAGCCTTGTTTGGCAAAAACTAAATTAAACCCTTTTTTAATTTATTTTAATAAACACTTTAGTTTATAATTTATAATCACATATTATTTATTTGGATTTCCATACCCAACATTAACCCATTAAATTAATCACATACTATATTTTAATTAAATATAACATTTTAGCAAATATCACAAAATTATAATTTTCATTATAACTTTATTTAATAATCTAATATACCATCTAAATTATTAAATCAAAACAACAATATAACATCTCATGTTATACAACAATTCTCTAAATTATAAATTAATTTAATTTAGAATATTATCTAATAAATTTAGATTCATAAATATTTACTAACAACCATCACATCAATAAAATATTTATTTCATCAATTCAACAATAGACACATCAAATAAATATTTATATTATTCAATAAATATTTAATATTACAATTTGAAATTTCGGATCGTTACATCCCTCCTTATAAGGATTCTGTCCCCAGAATCACAATTCAAACAATCAAATTGTCACATTCCCCCCTACTTACAAAGATTCTGTCCCCAGAATCAAAGACACAGACTAAACAAAGAACTCAGGATAATTCTTCATCACATCAGCTTCGAGTTCCCACGTAGCCTCTTCGACATTGTGGTTCCTCCATATCACCTTCACAGAAGGTATCACTTTATTCCTGAGCACTTGTTCTTTCATGTCGACTATATGGATAGGAATCTCTTCATAAGACAAATCTTTACTAAACTGCAACGGTTCATACTCAATCACATGTTTGTAATCGGGTTCATATGGTCGCAACACCGACACATGAAAAACGTTGTGCACATGTTCTAATTATGGAGGTAAAGCTACCTCATAAGCTACTTCTTCCACTCTTCGCAATATTTCAAAAGGTCCAATAAATCTTGGGCTGAGCTTTCTTTTCTTGCCAGAATGAATTTTCCCCTTCGAAGGAGAAACTTTCAGGAACACAAAACTTCCTGCTTCAAACTCACGACTCTGCCTGTGTTGATCAGCATACTTTTTCTATCGATCTTGAGCAGCTACCAATCTTGCTCTGATGAGTTTGACAACTTCAGCGGTCTGTTGAACTAGTTCTGGGCCTAACAGTTGACGTTCTCTAACTTCATCCCAGCATAGTGGAGTTCTGCACTTTTTGCCGTATAACGCCTCGTACGGTGGCATACCAATACTTGCATGGTAACTGTTGTTGTATGCAAATTCCACCAATGGTAGATGATCATCCCAGTTTCCTTTGAAATCCATTATGCACTCTATAAGAATATCTTCAAGCGTCTAGATTGTTCGTTCGCTTTGCCCATCAGTTTGTGGATGATATGTTGTACTCATCTTCAGTTGCGTTCCCATGCATTCTTGTAGTCTCTTCTAAAAATTTGATGTGATTCTCGGATCTCTGTCTAATACAATTGACACTGAAACTCCATGTCTTGAGACGATCTCTTTAACGTATAGTTTTGCCAACTGATCAAGATTAAATCTAATCTTTATTGGCAAAAAGTGTGTAGATTATGTCAATCTGTCCACTATCACCCATATCGCATCGTATCCTTTCTGAGTCGTTGGAAGACCTACCACAAAATCCATTGTGATATGCTCCCATTTCCATTTCGGTATCTCCAACGGTTGAAGTAATCCGCTTGGTCTTTGATGCTTGGCCTTCACTTTCTGACATGTCAAACACTTTGTAACGCATTCTGCAACGTCTCTTTTTATGTTCGGCCACCAAAAATTTTGCCGCAAATCTTGATACATTTTTGTACTTCCCGGATGAATCGAATATCTTGAGTTATGTGCTTCCATCAAGATTTCTTCTTTAACATCTTGTACTGCTAGAACCCAAAGTTGTCCCTCGAATCTTAGCATTCCTTCAGTATCAATGTTGTACTTCACTTCTTTACCCTCGACCACACTTTCCTTTATTTTTCTGCATTCTTCATCTTATAGCTGAGCGTTCTTCACTTTGTCCACCAAAGTTAGACAAGCTTCCATCTGGTACAATTTTCATCGGATTCTTCTGGAAATTTGATTTCCAACTCTAGCCTTGCCAACGCTGAAATGAGCTCCTTCTTATCGGTTAACAACATCAACTTCTCTCGGCCTTTACTACTCAAGGCATCCACAACCTCATTAGCTTTGCCTGGATGATAAAAGATCTCGCAATCATAACCTTTTATCAGTTCCATCCATCTCCTTTGACGCATGTTCAGGTCCTTTTGAGTGAAAATATACTTCAGACTTTTATGGTCTGTGTAGATCTCACATTTTTCTCCATAGAGATAATGTCTCCATATCTTCAGATCAAACACTACTGCCACCAATTCTAAATCATGAGTCAGATACCCTTTCTCGTAGTCTTTCAATTGCCTTGATGCATATGCAATGACTTTGTCGTTTTGCACAAGGACATAACTCAATCCTTTATGTGAAGCATCACTATAAACCACAAAATTTCCTGTATTATCTGGTAACGACAACACAGGTGCCACACTTAACTTCTTTTTCAGTTCTTAAAAACTTTCTTCACACTTCTCTGTCCAAACAAATTTTACAGACTTTCTCGTCAAATTCGTCAACGGAGTGGCAATCATGGAAAAATTCTGGATAAACCGTCTATAATAGCCTGCCAATCCCAAGAAACTTCTCACTTATTATGGAGTTCTTGGTTGTTCCCAATTTAACACAACTTCGACTTTTGATGGATCCACTGAAATCCCATCCTTATCGATTACATGTCCAAGAAATTATACACGATCTAGCTAAAATTGACATTTAGAGAATTTCACGTACAACTTTTCCTTTCTTAACGTCTCCAACGTCAGACGTAAGTGTTCCACATGTTCTTCTTGAGATTTGGAGTACACCAGAATATCATCAATGAATACCACCACAAACTTGTCTAAAAATGGTTTAAATACCCTATTCATCAAATCCATGAACGCTGCAGGGGTGTTTGTCAAACCAAAAGACATTACTAAAAATTTTTAATGTCCATACCGAGTTAGGAATGCCGTCTTCAGTACATCCTCTTTCCTTACTTTCAGTTGGTGATACCCACTTCTCAAATCTATTTTCGAGAAATATCTAGCACCCTTCAATTGATCAAACAAGTCATCTATTCTTGGCAATGGATACTTGTTCTTAATAGTCACTTTGTTTAATTCTCTATAATCAATGCAAAGACGCATTGACCCATCCTTCTTCTTCACGAATAACACCGGTGCTCCCCATGGTGACACACTCGGCTAAATGTACTTCTTATCCAACAGCTCTTGTAGTTGCACCATTAATTCTTTCATCTCTCACCGAGCCATTCATCAGACGGGCCTTCGATATCGGAATGCTTCCACAAGCGCTTAAGTCGTCACTAATTCGATCTCTCGGTCAGACGGAAGTCCTGGCAAATCCTTCAAAAACACATCTACAAATTTCCTAACCACTGGTATTTCCTCCAGTTTCACACCCTTCTCCTTTTGAGTATCGACTATGTAGGCTAAGTACCCTACACAGCTCTGACTCAACAACTTCTTGGCCTGTATCATCCTCAGACATCTTATTTGTCTAGGCAATTTGCTACCATGAAAAACTACCTTTGACGGAGTCATAAGGTTTACACACTTCTTTTGGCAATCAATTATCGCTCCATAATTGAATAGCCAATCCATTCCCAAAATAACATCGAACTCTCCAAGTTTTATCGGGATTAAATCTACTGTCATAATATTCCCCTTTATATTCACCCTACAGTTCTTGTATATGAACCTAACAGGAATTACCTCCCTATTCGTAATTTCTATGTTTAAAGGGAAATTCAGCTCTTCACTAGGTATTTCTAACCTCTTAGCAAATTCATCAGATATAAATGAGCAAGTAGCACTCGAATCAAATAATACATATGCATTTATATCATTGATTGGGATAATACTTGACACAACATCTTTTGATTGCATCGTGTCCTGCACCGTCATATTGAAGGTTCTGGCTATGGGCTTATTTGTTGATGTTGGCCCAGCAATAGCCAGCTCACCTCCACTAGTATTTCCCTTGCTTCCATTTGCCTCACCAGATCTCTTCTTAGGGCATTCACGAGAAAAGTGATCCTTAGAACCGCACGTGAAGCAAACTTTCTTTTTGGATTGAGTGCAATTTGGGGCGATGTGACCCTCCTGGCCACAGTTGAAGCATACTCGTTTCCCCATCAAGCACACACCTTTGTGAAATTTCCCACATGTAGCACATGCTTCGAACTTCTTCTTTTGTTGGTTTCCTTGTTGATTTCCAGCTCCCACATTCGCATTCCACTTCCTCTTCAAATTGTTGTTGCCATTTTCGCCATTACCACCACCACTATTCTTAGCTTCACCTTCACTCTTCTTCTTCCTCTGCTCTTGGTTGTGTTTTGTTACAGCCTCGCCTCCACTCTCAACGAGAATTGCTTTCTCCATTACCGCTACAAACGTCTTTAGTTGGAACAAGGAGACCCTACTGTACAGTCAGGGCTTCAGTCCCTATTCAAACCTCTTCGTCTTGCGTTCGTCTGTGCTAACTTGATATGGCGCAAACCTCGCCAACTCATTAAATCTTGTGGCATACTCAGACACTGACATCGTTCCCTGCTTCAATTCCAAAAACTACACTTCTAGCTGACTCTTTGAACTTTCTGGAAAATAGGTCTCAAAGAATATTTCTTTGAACCTTTCCCAAGTCATTACCCCTTGACCTCCTCGGGTTTTATTATCTTTCCACCAATAACTAGCCTCTACTTTCAACATGAATGTTGCGAAAGAAGTCTTCTGATTCTCCTCTACCCTAGCAACATCAAAAACTTTCTCTATTTCCATGATCCAGGTCTGTGCTTCAACCGGATTCATGGACCCACGGAATTCTGGTGGTCCAACCGCCTTGAAATCCTTAAACGTTGTACCTTGATTTTGACGTTGATTCTGCAAAGCACCCGTTAGTAACGTCACTAGCTGTTGAACTGGGTTACCTTCCACATTGTTGTTGTTGGTTTCTTTCAGAGGTCCTCTGTCGGGGTGGTTGACGTCTTGGAGGCATTTTCTGTTACAATACACCCATTAGTATATTACTCAACTTCTTTAAGTATTTTCTACTTAATTTGCACACCATAAAAGATTATCACGTAACAAATAACACTTTGAATAAAATAATAACTTTTATGCATTCATAATCTTTTAAAAACATCAAAACAATAGCTTCACTGCTATTTACATTACTTTTCCTGAACTACAAAAGTTGCAGGTGAAAGTAGTATGCACACAAGCCAATCATGTTTGATGATAAAGCATATATTTTGTAACAATCTTATTCATTTATTAATAAAAAGTATTAATTTATTAAAGGCTTTTAATTATCTACACGATGCTGTTTTATAATATGTGATAAACCCATAGTTTTAAGCAATGCTTTTAGAATAATGATGATGATCATTCTAATGAGATCTAAATTCTTAGAAAGCTTAAAACTAAAATAGTTCCCAATTATTGGATTACTAAATTGGGGATTAGTAAATCCGGATAGATTGGTACATACGTTGCTTGCTCATTGAATGAGGATGATTGATCTCATGATCATTTCTGTGGAGACACTAAAGCAAGTATGTAGGTGCTTATTAGAGAATAAGTTCACTGAACGTGGCTCGCTAAGGAATACCTAATGGAGTTTTACTTTCCTGTCAATAGGAATTCCTGTAGTGATAGTAGTACAAGTGATCCTTGGACTTGAGATCATCATAGTATCTTGTGTATGATGAGTTATACTTTGACTTATTCCTTAAGACCCTTAGGGTATATCAAAGGGTATGCTTGGGTATAATAAGTTGTACATGGAGATAATGTATGATCAATAAAGAATCTACCACTTCTAGTAAAAGAAGAGAAATGTCCTATGTGATTTGATAAATGACAACTCAGTAGTCATTGGTTAAGCGTAATGAAATTAGAAAGGAGTTTCTAATTTGCATTATTTGAGTTATGCATTTAAGGATCGAAATACATATAATTAAATAAAATAAGACTTGACAATAATTCCATGTCTTATATTTAATTGGGACATCAGTATGGTGGAAGGATTGAATTGTATTTTAACTATTTACTCAAAGGTTCTTTTATGATTCTTTGTTGAAATCTATATTATCCGGAAAGTCGTTGATCGCTAGGGGAGGCTTATCCTTGTTGTAGAATAAATATTATTTATTTAAATAAATTATTAGTTTAATTTATTTATTTAAATAAGATTAGAATTGTTCTAATTGATTTATTCACAATGAGTTTAATATGGAGAACCTAAAGGGTCACACCATAAAAGGAAGAATAATTATTTAAGAGTTAATGACATAATCGTAATAATAAGTTAAGTTTATTTAATTTTATCTATGGTGATAGAATAATTAAATAGCTTAATATTTATTATTTAATATTTTAGAAATATTAAATATAAATTAATAAGAGGAGTCTTATTATTATTATTATTACTATTATTATTATTTAATTCCTAAAGGAGTTTGGAAATTAATTAATAAAAGTACTCTCAAATATCCTAATAGGATTAGGAGGCAAATTAATTAAAAGAGTTTAATTAATTATCCCTAATAAGATTAGGGAGCTTAATTAATTAAAAGAATTTAATTAATTAAAATAAAATCCAATTCCTTAATTGTTAAGAAGGGTTGCCCACATCTATAAATAAGAGGAGTCTTATTATGGGTAAGGTGGTTGTTGACTTTTACAACATACATGGTTCCAATAGTTGGGAGAGTACACCCTTTTCTATAAGAGATAGAAAAATTAGGGTTTTGCCAAATACCCATCTTCTTGAATCTTTCTTCTTCCTTGGTGGATCACCTCTAGAGGCCAAACACTTGGGTTGGCTAACGTTGATCAGAGGAAGGAACCAAACCCGGCGGATTCAAGTTGAACGCGAAAAGATTTGGAGGTGAACTTGTACCTGAGGAAGCTTGATCTTCAAGGGTATGATTTTTTTTCTTTATCTTTTTGTTTAATTAATAATTGTGCATAAAGGGTGATCCGGGTATATGGTTTGTAAAATTTTAAAACTCTAATTTTTACACGTTTCCGCTTATTTGTGCAATTTGATTGCATTCATGAATATTACAAACTTAACAGCAGGATTACTTCATCATCATCACATCCCATTGATTATATCATACCCGGGATTTACATTTCATTTATTTACTAATCACATATCAAGTACAATCCATACAATGTCCTACTAAGATATTGTGTAGCCTTACGACGCTCTTCATTCAAAATTCGAGTCATTGTTCGGCGATCTAAAATGTATGATGGCAGCGTCTCGAACTAAATAGGATAACACATGACCCGATCTTGAGCTCGATTGATCACTGTATTGAATACATTATTCAACTCCTCCATCTTCATCCTCTTTGTTTGTTCGTCTCTGTCTGCCATTCCGACTCGTTGATAAGCTTCATTGTACGCGTCTTCAGCTCTTGCCCTTTTTGTAGATTCTTCTTTCAACTTGTTCCTTAAATCTGCAATCTCTGCTATCATTCACTCGTTCTCTCCTTCAGTGTGGACCAGCTTCTCTTCAACATTATGCAGACGTTCCTCTCGATCATGGATCTCATCATCCTTTTGTGCCATCGAGGTCTAATGTTTAGCTACTATCTCTTGCAACTCCTTAACGGTATCTTGAAGTTCCACATTACGGTCATACACCTCTTCGTACACACGAGCATCTATCGAATTAAGTGGAAGCTCTTCCTCCTCGTCCTCCTCATCTTCATCCGTTTGTGGCAGCTCAACGGGGTCCTCCTCGTCCGTCTCTATTTCATCATCCTCATCAGGTACTCTCTCCTGCTCAACTACTATGACCGACGAAACTGTTTCCCGTGGCAGTAGTTGTTCCCAAATCACCTGAATATCTCGAGGCTCATCCTGTCTAGCCTGACCGGATCCTCCTATATTAGCCATCCTGCCAACCAAATTAAAAGTTTTAATTACTAATCATTACTATTCAACACTCACGAGCACATAAGTTGTAATCACATAAGCACATAAGTGTTTTATTACTTTCTCTTTCCTAAAACTCGATAAGAGTTTATCACCACTATCTTTTCAAAGGTTACTTCCTAAGGCTTTTTCCCCACCTAAGGTTCATAACCTAAGGCTTTGATACTAACCTGTGACACCCCCAAATCTAGGTACTTCATTCCCATAAGATTTTGTGTTCACTATCCACACGTTCATACTATCTACCCAAATAAAATAATATTTAAACCATAATCCTCCCTTTAAATAGGGTTACATCATTAAATTCAAAAACATCCCAGGTTGTCTAACCTTTAAACATCATATAAGTGCGGAAATAAAACTATTACATCACATCATTAAATAAAAGTTTGTCATCAAATTAAAAGTCTAACATCATAACAATAATCAAAATTACAAGTCTTCATCACTTGTACATTTTTCCCTTTCCTTTGCTAGTTGAAGGCTCATCTACCTTCTCAACTTTAGCTGCAATGAGTATATAAATATGCAAGAGTGGGCAAAACACTTGCTCACTAGATATAACAATGAATCAACAGAAGAATAATAATAATAACTGCCAACAATAGGCTCATCAAGACTGAATAGTACTCTAACGATGATAATCAGAAACTAGAATCCAAAATATGGAATATATCTAACTGAGGGTCATAAGACCATGAACTATGTCCACAGTTACGAGTAGTCTTTCAACACTAACTTTAACAGTCATAAGACTATAAGGACTCCTCGTACTTAGGGGGGTCAGCCCTTCGTACATGGTATTGTGCACAAACATTTCAACGCTAAGCGTAAACTATCCCCTAATAATAATAGGGTTGTTCATCTCAGTATTTAGAGTACAAGTCCACACCAAAGAAAGTTTGGTTTGGATAAGCTTTCAAGGGTAATTTGGAGTTTTAACGATCATCAACTAGAGAACTAGTTGAATCAATAGTGTAAACCAACACAAAAGTTGTTCAATAATAACACAATATGGGACAATGAATAATTGTAAGCGAACTTACTATATCTTGAATTCATGCTTAGAAACAACTATGAAGCATAAATATTGTATGTCAACAAACCTTGTTTGAATAATATTAAGTTAGAACTATGAATTATTGATTATACTTTGAATAATAGAAAGCTAAAAATAAAGCTTGCTCATTATGAGAATAGCTTGTGTTAATTAAATGAGATAAGATAGTTCAACATTAGAAATTAGAATTCAAGAAAATTGCATTCATAATATCCGAATGACAATAAAGAAACTTGTCTAACAATAAACAAGTTAGAATGCATCAATAAATATTGGAATTCAAACTTGTTCGAATAAAGTTAAAGTCATAGCTAGTTTGCTCAAATAATGACTAGGAATACAAATGTTCGCTTAATGAAAGTTTAAAGTAAGAAACTTGCTGAATGTAAAAAGAGAAGTTTAGAAACTTGCTCAATCAAAAGATTAAAGTTACACAATGTAATAGTAGAACTAGCTCAACGAAAGTGTAGAGTTAGAAAACTTGCCTTGAGCGTAAGCTATAATATTACAAGTCACGTTCACCTATACACAGTATTAAAACCACAACATCTATTAGACATACTAATATTCACTTTTCAATATAAAACAAATTACTAGCTAAACTTGTTATTTTAGCACCAGTCTTATGCTACCATATATATTTCAGAATTCCTAAGTGTTAACATCATAACACTTATCTAACATTCATTGTATAAACTAAGTTATCACATAATGCGCTCGTAGCTTACTAATCACTTTTACAACTTTGAATTCATAATCCACATAACATGACTCTGTTTAACCTTGTTGTTACATGGCTCTCACATTAACCTAACATTAAGCTAAGTTAAATTGAACACCCAAAGTGTGCTTAATTAGCAGACTTCACTCTCTACGGTAGGCGAGAATGCTTGGTGGCGGCATAGAGTTTTATCTTGGATTGCGGCGTGCGTCTCAATTTCGAGAGATAAATATGCGTCGCATTACGCATGCATTCGATTTTGCGAAACATGGTTACAACACCTTTTTTAAGCCAACTAACACGAATTTCACCCACTAACCAGTAAAATTAACACTTACAATTGATACAAAACTATTACAAACATGTTTGCTAACATATTCAAACAATTACAACAATTTAACAACAACTTAAGCTAATTTAATTTCTCAAATTTCTGATTTTTCATATAAAACTCAAATTTTGATATTCATCCCAAAAATCATCACTGTGGTTTCAATACTTGGCCAAATCACTTCATTCAAATTACGTTATGCTCGTTTCTTAATAAACTAACATAATCAAGCTTCAATTTACAATTTCACATACTAATTTGCCACTATAATTGATACTTTTCATGAACCATATGAAAATACATATACTGACATTATTTTCTTCCTACTGTCAACGAATTTAGCATACAAATTTCTTGTTTAAACATAAACTCTAGCATTATATCACATATAACCACCATAACTTAGTCACATAACAACAATTCGGAAGAAATATAATTCACAGAGCATAAGAAAACTTTGTCGTGATACTCATAAACACAAATAATATCAAAGTTGTGAACATACCTTCAAGTTAGCTTGCACAACCTTGCAATTGCAGACAATTTTCTCAGGTTTCACTCTCAAACTCTCTCAATTCTCTCTGTAATTCTCTTAGTCTTAACAACTAGAATGAAAACACTGATAGCTATAATGCGTAAACTCAACTGATAGATAAGCGTAGGAAATAAAACTGATAATCTTAATACGCCCATTTAATAAAATAGCAGTTACAAAACTAACATATATATTATAATTATATTATATTATATTTATTATTTTATTTTATTTTATTTATTTTATTTATATTATTTATTTTATAAAATTAGAAATTCAAAAGCCATAAGGCTTTTTGTTTGTAAAACCCTTTAATTTTTAAAGAATTAATATATTAAGCCTTGTTTGGCAAAAACTAAATTAAACCCTTTTTAATTTATTTTAATAAACACTTTAGTTTATAATTTATAATCACAAATTATTTATTTGGATTTCCATATCCAACATTAACCCATTAAATTAATCACATACTATATTTTAATTAAATATAGCATTTTAGCAAATATCACAAAATTATAATTTTCATTTTTCTTTATTTAATAATCTAATATACCATCTAAATTATTAAATCAAAACAACAATATAACATCTTATGTTATACTACAATTTCTAAATTATAAATTAATTTAATTTAGAATATTATCTAATAAATTTAGATTCATAAATATTTACTAACAACTATCACATCAATAAAATATTTATTTCATCAATTCAACAATAGACACATCAAATAAATATTTTTATTATTCAATAAATATTTAATATTACAATTTAAAATTTTGGATCGTTACAATTGATTCTTACGTAAAAAGTCATTCAGTATTCAATAATTGTCACAGTAGTTGTTGCATAATATCTCATATCATTGATTCAATAATTGTTATAGTAACATCTGCACAATATTTTATATTATTTGAATAATATTATTAGTTAACATTATTGGCAATGTCTAGAAAGTTTTGTCGAGGAAATGGGTTAGGTTATATAATTGCGCGCCAATAAGGATAAATCCTTATCAGAAAGTCCCCTCTTTCTTGAGAATAATCTAGTTGTTAATATTGTGAGCTTATAATATTAATTGTGAATAATTATTATGGGGTGGATATTAGTTTAATTTTGATATAAATGAAGGAATTTAGCATGAAATATTTGTTGAAAGTTTGGCATATTTTTCTATGGAATCACAATTATCTTCTCTGATAAAATATTCATTCAAATATATTATTATAATATATTATAATTGTTTATATAATAATATTATTATAATATATATTTAAGCATGTGAGAAAGGGATGGAGGTGAAAAAGTTTCTTTGGAATTCTTTTTTTTTTCAAATTGAGTGTGTTGAAGTTCATGCGTACACTTCTCCTTTCCAAGTTGGTTATTCCTCCTGCAAATCCTTTTCCAAAGTGTGGGCCTTCAACTAATAAAAAGAAAGAAAAAAGTTAGGGATATGTTAAGCAGAGAAAATTAGGCAAGTTTGCTTAATTATTTCCTCCGTGTTGCACTATAAAAATGGGGTAACCCTCCATCCTAAGCACGCTAAAAAATCTCAAGCATTCCTACTGCAATATTGTGGGTATTTCATTTGAGTATAAGAATACTTTGAGTATAGCTTTCAGTGCAAGATTTTCTCGGGATAATATCCGATATTCCAAGTCAGATCTAGTTTCTACTAAGGTAAATGATATTATTTTATTTCAATACTCGTAAGAAATATCATTTTCTTTCATACTCTATATTATGTAAGTGATATTATTTCATTTCATATTCCTAAATTTAAACTTATTATGGTAAGTATTGCTTTTATAATTCTTGAAATTATTAGAAATTCCTTAAGTTTTACGCTTCATCTAATATCATTTCACTAGGAAATATTGGTCTGCACTTTCTTATTAAATTTTAATCTTTTCATGTCGAGGTACTATTCATTCGGTACTATTTATACAATTCTATTCATGAGTACTATTCACAACATAATTTAATTTTCTTTTCTGTCCAAACTATTTTTGATACATTAATATCATTCTTGAATTTTACTTCACAATTAGTTATCATGTTGGCAATTTGGACATTTTTGAACTCTGGATAAATTGAATTATAAATCTCTAATATTTATCCTTGATCTCACTTGATTGATTGTTTATATCATTATCGTCATCCTCATGCTTATATTGTGGTGAAAGTCATCTTTGGCCCGTAGTGCAAAGATGGATTATTGATTGGTATGATTATGACCAGGAATTGTGTATGGATATAATCATAACTTTTAATGTTATAGATAATGGTTTGTGGTGAAAGTTCTCTTTAGCCCGTAGTGCATAGATGGACAGGTGTTTGGCATGATCATGACTACTGGTGATGCAAACAATTATCTTTGGCTTGTAGTGCATAGATAATTCGTAGATTGGAAATATTTATTGATTGGTGTTACAGGGATAAAATATTTATGAGAGACTTTTAAATCATGGAAGATAGTAGACATCATGCTCTACTTGACACTTATGATGGATTGTTATTTCCGCTGCAGTTGTTGATCTAAAACTTGTTGTCTATTGTATTCTATCAGATTTTTCCTTGTTGAGGACTAAGGATAATTTTTTCTATATTATCTTAGTCATAATATTCTTTAATGGGTTAGTTGAGCTCACCCATTTCCTTTTGGTTCCATTATTCTTCTCAGGAGGCGAGAATGTAGCTGAGACTACTCGGGGAATGGAATAATGGTCCAAGATGGTTATTATAGTAGTCCTCACTATTTTAAAATAGTGTGACAATAATTGTAATGAGGACTTTATTTGAGTTTGGATATTGTCTATGAGACAATATTTTTATTGAAACTCACAACTTATATTTTGTCGTATTTTACACGACAATTAAGAGTTTTATAAATGAAATTTGTAATTGAATTTTGTATCATGTATTTGGCAACTCAGAATTTGTTGTGTGAACTTATTTTGGAGGCATCACAGTTGGTATTAGAGCTTCGGGATATGATCTTTGGTGGAGATCAGAGATTAGAACTAGGAGGTGAGAAACGAGTAAAACCATCGCTAGTGTGTCCTACCTAAGCTTATTTGTTATTTAATTGGTCGGTTAGAATATATAGATAATATGTGACATGTCAATTTATTTAATTAACCCTTGTTTTGTGGAAGTATTTAAGAATGACATATGAAAATCAAGAGATGAACTCATATAGAGTTTTAAGTGATGAATTGAGGAGATTTATTTAAAGAATAAATATTGGAGTATAATATCTTGTTATAACAAAGATGTTTATTGGGGAGTACTAATTAAGTTATTGAACTTGATTGTAGGATGTCAGGCGAAGAAGAAAGTAGAGATATCCATGTGGTGAGTGAAGAACTAATAGTTGCACCCGAGCTAGTCGCAGAACAGCTGAGAGTGAGGAAGAAGAGGACCTTGAAGAGGATTTATTAGGAGAATTTTATGATCGAAATATAGAACTGCAAGATCATATTCGTGAGTTAGAAGAGTAGGGTGAAGAGCATCTGGCGGTCGCGGAACAAAAGGATGCAACAATTCAAGATTTTGCTACCCGATATACGAAGCTTGAACAGAAGCTCTCTTTGGCAGAGTATATGATAATAGAGCTGGAATATGAGAATGAAAATGTCAAATATCAGCTGAAAAAAAAAATAAGTGAACAAGTGAGAATGGTGGATGCATGGGTAAAAGACGCACGACGCGTTGATATTGTAGAAAGAGACGTCCGATCCAAGTACGCCAAAATAGATGATATGAATTTCACTTTTAGGACAACAATTAGGAGAATCTAACATCGATTTTTGAATTACCCTGTATAGAGCGGTCAACGCCAATTCGATATGGATCGAAGATTAATTATTCAAATCATGGATCAGGAGTACGACGAAGCAGTTGAGGGTGGAATGTGCCCTATAGCGAAGTCAAGTCCAGCTGGGACGGTGACACCAAAAGCTATCCTAGTCAAGTCAAAGTTAGTGGTTCAAGGGAGAGAGTTTGTCATGACTTCCCAAAAAGTGAATAACCCAAAAGAAGTTATCACGAGTAAGCTAATAATAAAATCTTGCAAAATCTATACCTTATTAGATACCGGTTCTACCCATTCTTTTATTTCACCTACTTGTGCTCAACGTTTGAACTTGAATCCTAAGAAATTATACTTTGACTTATTTGTTGAAACTTCATTAGGAGAAACCTTCGTTAAATCCATAGTTTACAAATCTTGTTTGATTCAAATTGGCACCTTCAAATTATTTGTTAATCTCATCTCTTTGAAAATACTTGTATTTGATGTGATTTTAGGAATTGATTAGTTAACTACTCATCATGCTAAAATTGATTATTTTCATAAAGTTGTTAGTTTTCATATTTCTAACCAACCTATTATGAAAATTCAAGCAACCAAACCACTAAAGTAAAATCACTATCATATCAAGCCATAAAGCTATTCGTTTATTGAAAAATAGATTTAAAGCTTTCTTAGCCCATATCACCGATTTAAACAAAAATACTTCAGATTTGAATTATATTTATGTTGTTAATAAATTTCCTGACGTATTTTTTGAAGAACTTCCTGGCCTATTCCCAGAGCTTGAAATCGAATTTTATATTGACCTTGAACCCGGTACAAAACCTATTTCCAAAACCCCATATCAAATGGCTCCTATTGAATTTCAGGAGTTAAAAATCCAACTATAGTAACTGTTAGACATTGGTTTCATTCGTTCTAGTACATTCCCTTGAGTTTCTCCTATTTTATTCGTAAAGAAGAAAGATGGGAGTATGCGACTCTGCATTGACTATCGGGAGTTGAACCATATCACCATCGAAAACAAGTATCAGTTACCTTGCATTGATGATCTGTTTGACCAGTTGCAAGGTGCTAAATTCTTCTCAAAGATCGATCTTCATTCTGGATATCATCAGTTAAAGATTAAAACTGGTGACATTCCAAAGACTATCTTTATAACTCGATACTAGCATTATAAATTTTTTGTTATGTCTTTCGAATTGACCATTGCTCACGTTGCCTTTATGGACATGATAAAACAAATATTCAAGAACTATTTGGATCATTTCGTGGTTGTCTTTATTGATGACAGCCTAATATACTCCAAAAGCCTCAAATATTTCATCACCTAGAACGAACTTAACATCCGCTAAAGACGTTAGCTCAAGCTGTTGAAAGATTACGACCATACCATTTAATATCATCCTGGAAAAGTGAACGTGGTAGCTGACGCGTTGTGTAGAAGATCGTATGCGGGTACAAGTACGATATTGTTAACACAAAACCCATTTTTTATGACTTAAAAATTATGGAGATAGAGTTATAAACTCCAGGGACCCACGTGAAGATGACAAATATACGATTAGAACCGACTTAAATTGATAAAGTTAAAGTTGCTCAAGCTACAGACCTGGAGCTAATAAATATGAAGAAGAAAGTACAAGGTGTTATTTTAGAAGCAAGAATCGACGAAGGGAGGAAAGCTCAACCCTTGATTTATTGGTCCATTTGAAATCCTCGATCGAGTAGGAACTGTGGCCTATAGACTCGTCTTACCGCCAAGTATGTCTCGTGTTCATAACGTTTTTCACATATTTATGCTATGTAAATATGTGAAAGACCCAAACCACATTATTGAATTAGAACCAGACGAGATAGCATAAGATTTAACGTATGAAGAGGTACCTATTAAAATATAGGATAAGAATGAACATATTTTACGCTCAAAGGTTATACATTAAGTCAAAGTTTTATGGAGAAACCATGGTATTGAGGAAATGACCTGGGAGTTAAAATCTGAAATAAAAATAATGTATCCTTACCTCTTCAACATACCAGGTACGTACATCAATTTTGAGGATGAAATTTTATATAGAGATGAGGTTATAAGACACAAACTTTTTATGAATAAAGATTTAATTTTCTCTAAATATTATTTTGAATAATAAGGTGTTAATTTGATATAATGCTATAGTTATGGGTGATATGTGCAAATTTTGTAAATTAAGCAAGTTGTCATAAAATATTCATTTAGTTGGGGAATATTCGTACGACGGTGCAATCATTGGTGGACCATATAACGGAATAACTATCGGATATAGAAAGAGACAGAAATAACCTTTTTATAAAAAATAACAGCTAAACTTTTACCGTTAACTGTTGAAATACCCGGTGATAAAAGTGCAGTAATATGCGTTGTTGCACAGTAGCACACGGTATTGCACAGTATCTCTTATTATTGATTCTTACGTAAGAAGTCACTCAATATTCAATAATTACCACAGTAGTTGCTACATAGTATCTCATATCATTGATTCAATAATTGTTACAGTAACATCTGCGCAATATTTTATATTATTTGAATAATATTATTAGTTAGCATTATTGGCAATGTCTAGAAAATTCTGTCGAGGAAAGGGGTTATGTTATATAATTACGCGCCAATAAGGATAAATCCTTATCAGAAAGCCCCCTCTTTCCTGGGAATGATTTGGTTGTTAATATTGTGAGCTTATAATATTAATTGTGAATAATTATTATGTGGTGGATATTGGTTCAATTTTGATATAAATGAAGAAATTTAGCATGAAACGTTTGTTGAAAGTTTGACATATTTTTTATTAAATCACAATTATCTTCTTTGATAAAATATTCATTCAAATATATTATTATAATTATAATTATTTATATAATAATATTATTATAATATATATTTAAGCATGTGAGAAAAGGATGGAGGAGAACAAGTTTCTTTGGAATTATTTTTTTACAAATTGAGAGTGCTGAAGTTCATGCGTACACTTCTCATTTCCAAGGTTGTTATTCCTCCTGAAAATCCTTTTCCAAAGTGTGGGCTTTCAACCAATAAAAAGAAAGAATAAAGTTAGGTAGGAAATTAGGCAGAGAAAATTAAGCAAGTTCGATTATTTTTTTCCTCCGTGTTGCACTATAAAAAGGGGGGTAACCCTCCATCCTGAACAAAACAAAAAATCTCAAGCATTCCTACTGCAATATTGTGAGTATTTCTTTTGAGTATAACAATACTTTGAGTGTAGTTTTTAGTGCAAGATTTTCTCAGGATAATATCCGATATTCCAAGTCAGATCTAGTTTCTAGTAAATTATATTATTTTATTTCAATACTAGTAAGAAATATCATTTTCTTTCATACTCCATATTATGTAAGAGATATTATCTCATTTCATATTCCTAAATTTATACTTACTATGGTAAGTATTGCTTCTGTGATGCCCCCAAATCCAGGTATCTTCCAACCCGACAGATGGTGCTCCATGGTGCTACAGTTCACACAAACATTCAATTGAAATGCCTCAACAGAACGAATATGTCTTATATATATTACACATCAATATTACCATTCCCTAGGTTCTTTATAATCGTTACATTTGTTCTTGTCATAATATCAAATATTCTTATTACAACCCTATACTATTACCTAAGTAATCTACAGGTTCGCCTTCGCCTTTCCTTTATCCTTACCGGATCCTTCGGTCCATTCGGTCTTAGCTGCATTCATATGGTTCAAGTAAGAGTGAGCATAACTAGCTCAGCAAGTACAAAAATTCCATTTAACAATATGCTTGAATCATATAAATCATATATCTTCAATAAATGAACAATAGATATGAAGTACTATCGATAATTCAAAATAGCGCTTATCTTTTTTGAAAACGTTTTACAAATGACAATATTTAGTAAAACATCAATTTCGGTCCAAGACCATGAGCATTTCATACTTTCTTTGAAAAGGACATCTCGGCAATAAGTCTGTAAGTCTGGTATTTCTTACGAGCACATCTAGGTGATCAGCCTATAGTACTCTATGTTGATCAACATTACTTTCGTTAAACATATGTATGTTTAAGTTGTGGCAACCTCACGTGCTTGTTGTTTGATGACAAAACATTTTAGCATACTCAGTCTTCATTTGAAAACCACCCCAACATAATTTGGTAAAACATTGACCATACTTTGATAGATTATAAGAAATCCAACATATCATAAGTCTAGCCGAAAGAATTGGCTTTGACTTCATCATAAATCAATTCATGCATAAGAATACATGAACCACAAAGCTTGTCTAGATTGAACATAGACAAGGGTTAGAATACATGCCTTCAGCGTCTGCTACGGTTATAACACGTTTCACTTTTAGTCTTTAAGGTCTCTACAGTAGATAATCACATCACATAACACATTAGGTCATGATTAACATACAAGGTTCCTAAAGAATCTTACCCTTCTTTTCAATCTAATCATGAATTAGATTTGTTACTATTGGTTCTGGCTTTTCGTTTATAGATCACCTTGTCATTACGTTCATGTTTGATTACTTATCTTCAACCTTTATGTATCCTGATTAAGGTTTAACAATGCCTTAACAATGTTATAATTAATCCTTACTTCATTGTTAATCAGTTACCATTCTTTCTTTACTTACAAACCTTCTTCACTATTCACTCCTTAAAAATCGAAGCGTTGTGGCGCCAAATCATTACTATATAATCAAGCGTTGCGGTAGCAGTTTAGCGATGTGTATGGCTTTGGACTCAAGGCCATCTTGTGGCCACCCAAATTTGTGTATCTTCCAACCCGACAGATGGTGCTACACGGTACTACCATTCACATATACATTCAATTGAAAAGTCTCAAAGGAACGAATATGTCTTTTATATATTCAAAATAATATTAACATTCTCCCAGGTTCTTTATAACCATTACATTATTCTTGTCATAATATCAAATATATTACAATCATTCACCCTATACTATTACATAAGTATTCTACGGGTTCGTCTTCGCCTTGCCTTTATCCTTGCCGGAGCCTTCGATCCGTTCGATCTTAGCTGTGTTCATATGGGTCAAGCAAGAGTGAGCATGACTAGCTTAGCAAGTATAACATTTCTAATAAACAACATGCTTGAAACATAGGAACCGTATATCTTCAATAACTGAACAATAGTTATGAAGTACTATCGATAATTCAAAATAGCACCTCTTTTCTTTCAAAACGTTGTACAACAACAATATTCAGTAAAACATCAATTCCGGTCCAAGACCTTGAGCATTTCATAAGTTCTTTTGAAAAGGACATCCCGGCACTAAGTCCGTAAGTCCAACATTACTTACGAGCACGTCTAGGTGATCAGCCTATAGTACTCTATGTTGATCAACACTACATTCATTAAACATGTATACGTTTAAGTTGTGGCAACCTCACGTGCCTATCGTTAAACGACAAAACATTTTAGCATACTCAGTCTTCGTTTGAAAACCACACCAATATAACTTGGTAAACATTAACCATGCTTGATAGAAACATAATATAAGTCTAGCCGAAAGAATTGGCTTTGACTTCATCATACAAGACTTCATGCGAAAGGATACATGAATTTCAAAGGTTGTTCAAACTGAACTGGAAAAAGTGTTAGAATACTTGCCTTCAGCGTCTACTACGGTATAATTACTTTATATTTGAGTCTTTAAAGTCTCTACAATATATGATCACATAACGCACCACATTAGGTTATATATATTCAACTATGTATACAACTATATCTTACCCTTCTTCTCAATCTAATCATGTATTAGATTTATTTACTATTAGTTCCGGCTTATTATTATACTTACATTCATAATTGAATAGGTTATCATCAACCTTTACATACCATACTTAAGGTTTAACAATGTTTCAACAATGTTACTTCAAGTTTCTTAAGATAATTTCAATTTGAATTAATCACATTATCTTCCTTTATACTTATAAACATTCCTCACTATCTTTGATCTAGAATCGCTGCCATATTACAAATTTTCTCTAAGTCGTATTTGCGAGAATACGAGAATACAATAGGCATGTCCCGGAATTGGCGCTGCGACGCAAGTCATTGCTCAGTGGTCCGCGCTGCGGTGTCACTCCTCAGTAGATCAAATACTATTCACGGCGCTGAGGCAAGACAAATTGGCATCAGATAGTTTTGATAGTTTTTCAGCTTTGTGAAATTTTCGGGCTCATAACTTCTTCGTTATAAGTCCGAATTGGCTCGTTCAAAAGCCTACATTTCACAAATCTCATACTCTACGTGTTCATGCAAAAATTTTATATTTTCGGCTTTGTTTGCTCAAAATTCACCTATTGGTTCATTTTTAATGAAAACGGTAAACATTCGTGAACGTTTAATGTTCGTTTCTTTGTTCTAAGTCAAAATTCAGTCATTTTCGAGTCCACAACTCTATAATGCCAAATATGACTTAACTCCATCGAAAACCAACGTTTTTGAGTTCAAACACAAAATTTGACTTCCATTTCGAGAATTTCACGAATTCGACGAGTATCGTCCAATCGTGTGAATTCTGACATAGCTTTGTTACTTAGGTTTTGTTCATCATTCTAAATGAATTCTAACCATCATATGAACATTTCAAACTACTTATTACATCAACTTATTTTCAAAGCAAGTTTTGACTTATTCATCATAAGTTTATGACTTATCAACTTATGACCTACAAAGTTTCATTCTTTTTGACTTATTATTGATTTGAGTCCTTTACTCAATGTTCTCACATCATATCAAACATACTAACTTCATATGATAATCATATGATAATTTCATCATAAGTTATCAACTTATTTAGATTCAAGTTGCTTATTCATAACTTATTCGGCTTAAGTCCATTCATTACTCAATTCTTATGATTGTTTAGCATACATGCTTATTAAGTTACACTTCTCTTATCATCCTACAATGATAGGGATGAAGATGTATTAGACAAGAGTCTTACCCTTGAAGAACTTGTACTTCTCTTATTTGAAAATCTAACAAAGGTTGTCTTGACATATGTGTGTTTATTCTCTCTAACAAATAGGTTACTTTGTAATGGAAGTTGTTAGTGTTTTGAATAATGAACAAATGTCTAGCAAACTTCCTCTATTTATAGGCTTGACAAAGTTAGGGTAGTTTAGTCTTTTAGGCCCTTCCACCTCCTTACTATTCCTTTGCTTTAGCCCTAAGTAAACTTGCTCATTACTCATTTTTCTTGCTCATCACATAATATATCCAATACTTGATCACCACATAAAGTACTTGACTATTACTTCACCCATGGGTTTCTCCATGGTTCAAGCCTAACCCATTGGATCATTACATTGGGCTTAACTTAGTTAACTTAGCTTATTACTATTGGGCATGCATTACTTTACTTTGGGCTTGCATCTTAATTCATATTGGACTTATACATCCTACATAATCCATTCATTTATTCACAATTGGCTTAAAGCCTTATTACATATTATATACTTATAATTCTCGTATTCTAGTTCGTATACTAATTCGTAATATACGTTATTCCACTCTCCATACATACTCGTATAATACTCCGTATTATACTTACATTCAATACCTCGTACAATACCTATGTATCATACAATCAATACATTCTCTTCTTAACGCTTCATATTCCTAGCGTTCTCTAATTAAGTCCGCATGCGAAATATTGCATTTTCCATACTTAGATTATTATTACATAATCCATCTTACATTGATATTATAACGTTACGTATTTCTCGGAAGTTCAAAAATAATTCTTGAGCGAGAATCGATGAATAGTGTTTTTCGATAAATTTCTCGAAAAACTTTTATTTTCGTCTTAGAAATTCAAACACTTTATTTCTCTAACGTAGTTAAAATACTATGATGTTCCAACGTTTCTAGGTTATAGAACGACATTCATCTTATCAACACTTAATAATAACAAATAATATTATTTTATTTATTATTAAATCATTTACAAAAGGTTCGATTTTCTGGGGTGTTACACTCTCTCCCCCTTATAAGGATTCTGTCCCCAGAATCTCGCTAAAAAAAAATTACACAAACAATTGAGGGTAATTCTTTTTCATCTTCTCTTCCAACTCCCACGTTGCTTCTTCTGCATCGTGGTTTTTCCATATCACCTTCACGGAAGGTATGACTTTGTTCCGCAGAACTTGCTTTTTCCTATTTATAATTTGAACCGGACATTCTTCATACGTTAAGTCCTTCTCGATATGAATAGGCTCATATTCTATCACTTGTTTATAATCTGGCTTATAGGGACGTAACACGGATACGTGAAACACATTATGTATTCGTTCTAGGTCTGGAGGTAATGATATCATGTAAGCTACCTCACCCACCCGTTTTAATACTTCAAAAGGTCCTATAAACCTTGGACTTAACTTTTCCTTCTTTCCAAAGCATATCTTTCCTTTCCAGGGAGATACTTTTTGAAATACGTAAGAACCTACTTTAAATTCTCTATTTTATCGATGTGAATCTGTAAATTTCTTCTCTCTGTCTTGAGCTTCTAAGAGACGCATTTTTATCACCTTAACAATGTCCGCTATTTGCTGCACCATTTCTGGTCCTAGCATTCGGCGTTCTCCTACCTAATCCCAATACAGTGGTGTTCTGTATTTCCTCCCATACAAAGCTTCGTAAGGTGGCATACCTATACTTGCATGATAACTATTGTTATACGCAAACTCTACTAATGGTAGATGATCATCCCAACTACCCTTGAAATCCATGACGCAAGATCTCAACATATCTTCTAACATCTGAATTGTTCTCTCGCTCTGTCCATTGGTTTGTGGATGATATGCCGTACTCAGCTTCAACTACGTTTCCATCTGCTCGTGTAGACTTCTCTAAAAGTTCGATGTGAATCGTGGATCACGATATGACACAATCGATACTGGTACTCCATATCTGGAAATTATTTCCTTAACATAGAATCTAGCTAACTGGTCTAAGTTATACTTAACCCTAATTGGTAAAAAGTGAGCTGACTTTGTCAACCGATCCACTATTACCCAAATCGCATCATACCCTTTCGTTGTAGTCGGAAGTTCCACCATAAAATCCATCGTGATATGCTCCCACTTCCACCTGGAATCTCCAATGACTATAACAAACCACTGGGTCGTTGATGTTTGGCCTTAACTTTCTGGCAGGTCAAGCACCTACTCACAAACACTGCTATCTCTCTCTTCATGTTTGGCCACCAAAAATTCTGTCGGAGGTCTTGATACATCTTAGTACTACCAGGATGAATCAAAAAACTCGAGCTATGAGCCTCTTGTAATACCTGCTCCTTTAATTCCGTCTCATTTGGAACCCAAATTCTTCCTTCAAATCTTAATAATCCCTTATTATCTAGATTGTACTTAATATCGTTTTTATTGGCTAGCCGCTCCTTTATCCGGTCAAACTCATCAGTTTTGAGTTGCACCTCCTTAATTCTCTCTACGATGGTAGATTGCATCTTTGTCGCAAATAGTATTGGTCCTGCTTCACTTGGCAACTTCACTTCTAATTCTATCCTAGCCATCTCTGTTATTAACTCAGTTTGAGCCGTTAACAAAGACAACTTTTCCCAACCCTTCCTACTTAAGGCGTCGACAACTACATTGGCTTTTCCAAGGTGATACAAGATTTCACAATCATAATCCTTTATCAACTCCAGCCATCTCCTCTGCCTCATATTCAACTCCTTTTATGTGAAGATATATTTTAGACTCTTGTGGTCCGTGTATATCTCACATTTCTCTCCATAAAGATAATGTCTCCATATTTTTAAAGCAAAAACTACTGTGGCCAGTTCCAGATCGTGAGTAGGGTAAACTTTCTCATAATCCTTCAATTGCCTAGATGCATTCGCAATGACCTTGCCATACTACATGAGCACGCAACCAAGTCCTCTATGCGAAGCATCGCTATAAACAACGAAATTTCCTGTGTCATCGGGCAATGACAAAATAGGCGCTTCACTCAACCTCTTCTTTAGTTCTTGAAAACTGTCCTCGCACTTATCCGTCCACGCGTATTTTACCGTCTTCCTTGTCAAGTTAGTCAACGGAGTAGTTATCTTCAAAAAATCCTGGATGAATCTCCGATAGTAACCCGCTAACCCTAGGAAACTTCGCACCTCAGTCAGCATTTTCGGTTGTTTCCAATTCATCACGGCTTCCACCTTTGCTGGATCCACTGAAATCCCCTCATGGTCAATGACATGACCTAAAAATTGTACCTTCTCCAACCAAATTTCACACTTAGTGAAATTCACATACAACTTCTCCTTTCTTAGTGTCTCTAACTGTAACACCCCAGTCCCACATCGAAAGATAGGGGAAAAAATTTGTCTGCGTATAAGGAAATAAGTTACTACCAATAGTACCTTCAAGTCATGACCTTTTGGGTGAGCCTATGGTGGGATAAGTTGATCCAAGAAGATACTATTGGGCCAGTAGTTTGAGGCCTTATTTTGATGGATTTGATTCGATTTGGACTTGGGATTTGACCCAAGATTTGTTCCAGACTCGGGATTTGACCCGGGTTATTACATATGGTATCAGAGCCGACTCTCGAAAGCTCGGGTCGGGTCATTCGATTGGGTTGCCGGAGGTGGGGACACGAAGGCTGGTGGTATTATCCCATAATAGAGAGATGGAGGTCCGGAGGTGGGGACACGAAGTCAGCCAGTATTATCCCACAATGGGTAGGGAGGCAAATATCTTTGGGCTGTGTGTGTGATCGGTTCTAATGGGGACGTCAGAAATTTAAAGTGGGGGAGTTTGTAACACACAAGTCCCACATCGAAAGATAGAGGAAAAAATTTGTCTGCATATAAGGAAATACGTTACTACCAATAGTACCTTCAAGTCATGACCTTTTGGGTGAGCCTATGGTGGGCTAAGTTGATCCAAAAGATACTATTGGGCCAGTAGTTTGAGGCCTTATTTTGATGGATTTGATTCTATTTGGACTTGGGATTTGACCCAAGATTTGTTCCGGACTCGGGATTTGACTCGAGTTGTTACATAATATATGTCTAAAAAATAAAAAAAATTAAATAAAAATAAATTGAAGCCCTGCAGCAGTCTTAAGCCTGCACCTCATATATATATATATATATATATATATATATATATATGTTTATAAAAAATACGAAAATCACATGCCTGTAAAGAATCTAATATATAAATAATTCTTATTATGTTGCAACAGTACAATAGCTTTCAACTGAACACTTTAACATTTTTTTTATATAGGAAAAGCAATCATCAATTCCTATGCCCATCAATTCACGTGATCTCCACACACACATATATATAGAATGATCTGAATACAACATATATATTATATGAATCATATATGTATAAGTGATACTACTGTACCTTACTTGAAATAACAAGATACAACCCAGCAATCTGATTTCTCCTTCTCCTTTTGCACGCCGCCGCTGCTCGTCTTCTTCTTTTTCCCCAGTTAGGCAGTTACGCATCAAAGTAATGTCAAGTAAAATTTAGGTTTTACTTATTAATTAATATATTTTATTAACTCTCCAAATTTTAATAGAATTTTAAATTATACAATTATAAATTAGACCCACTTAGTTTTAAAGCCCAATTTTACCAATTTAATTTATCCATCATTTATTAATATTTATTAGCCCATATAAATTAAATGACTATTTTGACCCAAAATAAATGACAGTCCAATTAATATGTTTTAAACAAAGTAATTTTATTATTATTATTATTATTATTTAATTATAATTTATTTCGGGTATTACATCACCTACCCCTTAAAAGGATTCCGTCCCCAGAATTAAAAGAATGAACGTACCTAATTATCAAAAAGATGCGGATACTCTGCTCGAATAGATTCCTACATCTCCCATGTAGCCTCCCGCTCCGAATGGTTCTTCCACAAAACCTTAACAAACAGAATTGTCTTCCTCCTCATAATCCGCTCTTAACGATCCAAAATCGCCTCGGCTTGTTCATCACAAGTAAGATCCTCTTGAATCTTATCGAATGGATATTGCATCACGTGCAATGGATGATAATTGTAACTTCTCAACACCGACACATGGAACACATTGTGCACATGAGCTAGCTGTGAAGGCAAAGCTAACCGATATGCAACCTCACCAACCCTCTCCATAATCTCAAATGGGCCAATACCACGCGGACTAAGTTTTCCTTTCAACCCAAATCGTTGAATGCCCTTCCAAGGAGAAACTTTTAGAAACACATGTTCACCAGGTTCAAAGTATAAAGTCCTCCTATGCTTATCAGCATAACACTTCTGTCGTGATCAAGCCGACTTCAATTTCTCTTTAGCCACCGCTACCTTCTCCGTAGTGATTTGAACTAACTCAGGCCCTTCTATGGCCCTTTCGCCAACCTCATCCCAACAAGTCGGTGCCCGACACTTTCTACCATACAATGCCTCAAAAGGAGTCATCCCAATACTTTCATGCCAGCTGTTGTTATAGCAAACTCAACTAGGCTCAAGTAATCATCCCAATTACCCGACCATTCAAGTGCACAAGACCTCAACATGTCTTCCAACGTCTGAATAGTCCTTTTGGATTGCCCATCAGTTTGGGGATGGAAAGAAGTACTAAAGTTGAGCCGAGTACCCCAAGCTCGTTGAAACCCTTTCCAAAACCATGAAGTAAACCGTGGGTCCCAATCTAAAACAATAGACACCGGGGTACCATGAAGTCTAACAATCTCCTGCTGAAAGATTTGTGCCAACCTATCCACCGAGTAACCCTCATGGATAGCTAAAAAGTGTGCCGATTTGGTCAGTCGGTCCACTACTACCCAAATGGCATCATTCTTCCTGAAAGTCTTCGGCAAACCAGTCACAAAATCCATCGTGATATCCTCCCACTTCCACACTGGAATGTCTAGCTGTTGCAGCAAACCACTAGTTCGTTGATGTTCTATCTTCACTTGTTGACATGTGAGGCACTTCCCAACATATTCAGCCACATCTCGTTTCATCCCATTCCACCAAAAATTCTTCTTCAAATCCCTATACATCTTCGTAGAACCTGGATGAATGGAAAATGGTAAACTATGAGCCTCAGCCAACACTACCTCCTGAATAATTGGATCCGACGGTACACACAACCGCTCACCTAACCAAATCACACCGTGGTCATCAATACAAAACTCAGGCTGCTTGCCCTCCTCTAGATTCTACGTCAGACCCCACAACTCCCCATCTTCTTTTTGAGCTTCTTTGACCCACAAGATAAGAGAGGGCTCCACTCTCATACCCGCCAAATGCCCATCCGAACCTCGTTCATACAACTCCAACTTGATCCGCTCCATATCCAAAATAAGCTAAGGTTGTGTAATGAGGGATGCTACACTCCCTGAACTCTTTTTGATAAGAGCATCTACAACCACATTTGCCTTCCTCGGGTGATACTGAATCCTCGCATCATAATCTTTTAGAAGCTCCAACCAATGCCTTTGCCTCATATTGAGCTCCTTCTGAGTGAAGATGTATTTAAGACTTTTGTGATCGGTGAAGATATCACAAGTCTCTTCATACAAATAATGCCTCCAAATCTTTAAGGCAAGGATCACCGCTGCTAACTCCAAATCATGTGTGGGGTAGTTCACCTCATAAGATTTAAGTTGCCTAGAAGCATAAGCAATCACCTTACTGTGTTGCATCAAAACACACCCCAAACCCTTCTTAGAAGCATCACTATAAATCTGGTAACCTCCTGTCCCCGACGGCAATGTAAGTATTGGAGCTGACACAAGTCGTTTCTTTAACTCCTCAAAACTTTTCTCGCGCTCCTCATTCCACACAAACTTCGCGCCCTTTCTCACCAACTGAGTCAATGGTAAGGCAAGCAAAGAAAATCCCTCCATAAATCTCCTATAGTACCCTGCCAAACCCAAGAAACTCCTAATCTCTGTCACCGTAGTAGGTCTCGGCCATTTAGTGATAGCCTCAACCTTCGCAAGATCCACCTTAATGCCTTCAACAAAAACAACGTGGCCCAAAAATGCAACCTGCTCCAACCAAAACTCGCATTTAGAGAATTTAGCATACAATTTCTCTTTTTGCAAAATCCCCAACACCGTGCGAAGATGATCTTCATATTCTTCCTTAGACTTGGAGTAAACCAAAATGTCATCAATAAAGACAATAACAAATTGGTCCAAGCACTCCTTGAACACGCGATTCATCAAATCCATAAACACCGCCGGAGCGTTAGTCAACTCGAATGGCATCACCAGAAACTCGTAATGCCCATATCGAGTGCGAAAAGCCGTCTTAGGGATATCTTCATCCCTCACCCTCAACTGATGATAACCCGACCTCAAATCTATCTTTGAAAAATACTTTGCCCCTTGAAGTTGGTCAAACAAGTCATCAATCATCGGCAATGGATACCGATTCCTGATGGTGATCTTGTTCAACTCTCTGTAGTCTATACACAGCCTCATAGACCCATCCTTCTTTTTTACAAACAAGACTGGAGCACCCCATGGCGAAACACTCGGCCGAATCACACCACGATCTAAAAGCTCCTACAACTGCTCCTTCAACTCCTGCAACTCCAATGGTGCCATTCGATATGGCGCCTTAGAAATAGACTCCGCAAAAGGAACAAGCTCAATAGCAAACTCCACTTCCCGCTGCAGTGGCAACCCTGACAACTCCTAAGGAACACATCAAAAAAGTCACGAACAACTGGAACATCCTCAATATGAGACTCACCCTTAGAGGTATCCTTCACAAATGCCAAATACCCCTCACAACCCTTTGCTACCAACTTTTCAGCCTTCAAAGCTGAAATCAACTTCACCACCCTACTCGGATGTGAACCCTGAAACACGAATTCTGGAGACTTCACATCTCCAAATATAACCTTCTTCGCCTAACAATCAATAGTGGCTTAGTGTTTATCCAACCAGTTTATCCCAAGAATGACATCAAAATTGTGCATACACATCGGAAGAAGATTAACGCTACGGATCTTATCCCCAAAACTGATCGGACACCCTCGTCTGAAATCGAAATAACAATGAAGTCCCCATCGGGGTAGCAATAGACATAACAGAATCTAAAGACTTAGATGGCACACCCAGGTGCTTAACAAAAGACTGAGCAACAACGGAATGAGTAGAACACGTATCAAACAAAATAGATGCCTCACGATTGCCAACTAAAAGAGTACCAGAAACAGTACTTGGTGCACCTGCCGCCTGGTTATACATCAAAGCAAACACTCGACCACCCTGACGCTGACCTCCATTGCCACCATTATCACTACCTCCACCATTTCCACGTCGTCTAGTACAATCCCTAGCAATATGGCCCATCTGTCCACACAAGAAGCATGCACCAGTGAGTCTATGGCACTGCCTCCCCGGATGATTTGCCCCACAAGGAGCTATCGAAATGAGATTCGGGTTACCCCCACCAGCTGGTCCTGGATAACGACCCTGATTTTGCCCCTGCTGACTATTATTCCCTTGCTGATGATTCTGACCATGCCAAGGTAGTTGAAGCTGACGATTATGCCCTTGCCGAGGCATCTACTGATAACCCATGTTGTTATTCTGGCCAAGCCACTGCCCCTGCCGGCCACCATGGTTCTGGTTCCACTGACCACCATGATTCTTCCCGTACTGACCTGAAGTTTGACCATGCAGGTCATCTCTGTCCCTCTTTCGACTCCCCTCTGGTTTAGAAGATCAAAAGTCCTGTTGCTCCATCTCAATATTTTTGGCCGCATTGGCCACTGCTGATACGTCTGCAAACTTGGTGTTAATGAGATGTTGCCGATACCTGTAATGGATCCTCCATTTAAACTTCTCTACCTGTTCTGCTGCAGTCCCTGCTGAAGTTCCTACAAAGCCTGCCAACCTGGTGAACCACGTCATCAAATCTGTGATGGACTCGTCATCTTTTTGCCGAATAGACAGATAATCTCTAGCATATGCCTCTTTATCAGCAGCTGGGAAGTACTGCTGATAAAAGATCTCACAAAACTCCGCCCAACTAAGTGTCTCAACATAGCCATCACCCTTTGTTGTTTTCATCGCTTTCCACCACCTCTGTACATCCCCTTCCAGCTTGTAAGCAGCAAGAAAAACTCTTTGATTATCTGAGCACCCCAACACATCAAAAATCTTTTTTAGGTGGGCAATCCAATTCTCTGTATCAATTGGAGTCAGAGCAGAAATGAATGATTGTGGTTTCTACTTCTGAAACCTTTCCAACTAAACATACATTGGAACCACCTGCTGATTATTACCATCTACATTCCCTTCCTCTTCGTTTGCTTGTGGATCATTATTTCTCGGGTTCTCCTACTTAGGAATTTCTAGTGGCGGCTGCTACATTGCCTGTACAACCTGTGCCACCAACTGAGGTAAAGCCTGGTTCATAGCCTGATTCACCAAGGTAGCCAATTGAGCATTAATCTGATCATTAGGTTGCTCATTGGACTGACCTTCACCTCTTCCCCTATTGCTACCTCGCCTCCCAGCAACTCTAGCGGATCTACGAGCCATCTAAGAAAGAGATCACGAACATAAGTAAAACAGATTATAGACAAATTCGAATATAGCTGATATGATAGCTGAACAGAAAATCAAACAGAGCAAAAACCTAACCCAGAAGTCTACCCATAACTCACAGGTCAAACCTAAATAGGTTTTCTACAAGAAAGAACCTAAGCTCTGATACCAACTCTGTAACACCCCCTTTCCGAAATAGAAAGAGGGGTTACTCAAAATATAACAAAATTGATGAATGGAGCTCTCATCACACTTGCCCTTGATAACTGATAAATACCATAAGTCAACCATAATAAATCTCAAACTGTTTCAAACCACAATCTAAAATAATTATTACAATTCCAAGTAAACTGACACATCAAGTCTAAACAGAATATTTCTAAATCATTGGAAAGAATGGAGCTCTCATCACACTTGCCCTTGATCCCCTTGAAGAAAAACATAGCATGAGCCAAATGCCCAGTACGGATATAGAATACAAATAATGAACCGAAATAACTAACTCAATTAAATGAAAAGAGACTAAACGAACTGATATGAAACGAACAAAACTAACACAACGAAATAATAGGCTGAATCAAATGGCTGGGTTTTATTTCATACTAATATAAATTATAATTAGTAAGTAACTTATAATTGTATTATTATTATTTTTATAAGATCGGACGGAGGGAAATTAAAGAGTATATTTGGATTATAAATTTGGGTACTGCATTATCGATTCCAGGTACGGATTCTGTACTCTTTCAGCAAGACTCTTTTGTTTTTGATTTATTCGTTTCGTTATTCGTTTCGAAATTCAGTATTGCATCTCATAATTATTCCTTGTCAATTTATTTGATAGTTCATTTGGTGATTATAGTTGGAACTTATAATTGTACTCTTTAGACTAGTACAACATGTCTAAAATTTATTTTGACAGTTCCGTCTTAGTATTGATACTTAGAACTCGTGTTTGTACTCTTGATCTAGTGTATCATCTTTTGTATTTATTTTGATTCTCGTAGAAAGTACATGTTAATATTTTTAGAGACTTTGAGTTGATGATTCATTTCAGTTTAATATGTACATATTAGAAACCCTTTTTGTTGATATTATGTCGCATGTGTTGTGACATGGTATCCTTGTTAGAATCTGGTAGTAGGGTATACGAGTTATAACCACATTGGGGTACCACGTATGTCCTCTTAACCGAGGCATGACACCTTCCGTGGCGGTGTGATCAGTCCACGGTGTCTCCGTTTTGTGCTCCGTTGGGAGTTGGCCATTTGGTGTTTTGTTTTGGGAGGCGTATGGGTCGACCCTAGTTTTCTGTTTTGTTCTGTTTTGCGGATTGGTGATGTTTGTGCCAAACATGCCTTCCAATTTTACATGCATTGGATTCACGGTCAAATGTGTGTGACTTGCCTGTGTGGCATTATTTGACTTAACTGTGTGGCATTATTTGACTTGCATGTGTGGCAAGGTATATTTCAATTTTGTTCTGAGCTCGGTATGAAATAACACCCAGCCATTTGATTCAGCCTATTATTTTGTAGTGTTAGTTTTGTTCATTTTGTTTCAGTTCGTTTCGTCTCTTTTCATTTAATTGAGTTAGTTATTTCTATTCATTATTGGTATTCTATATCCGTACTGGGCATTTGGCTCATGCTGTATTTTTCTTCCAGCAGGTAATCAGGGGGATCAAGGGCAAGTCTGATGAGAGCTCCATTCATTCCAATGATTTAGAAATATTCTGTTTAGACTTGATGTGTCAGTTTACTTGGAATTGTAATAATTATTTTAGATTGTGGTTTAAAATAGTTTGAGATTTATTATGGTTGACTTGTGGTATTTATCAGTTATTAAGACTATTCTTTTGTGGCTTTGAGCCTTGCTATTAAATTCATCAGTTTTGTTATGTTTTGAGTAGCCCCTCTTTCTATTTCGGAAAGGAGGTGTTACACTAACACTAATCTTAGGTGTTCAACATGATCTTCTGGCATCTTAGAATAGACTAGAATATCATCGATAAACACCACGACGAACTTGTCCAAATATTGTTTGAACACTCTATTCATCATATCCATAAATGCAGTTGGTGCATTAGTCTACCCAAATGACATCACCAGAAACTCGTAATGACCATAACGAGTCCTGAATGCTGTCTTTGGTACATCCTCTTTCCTAACCTTCAACTGGTGATACCCCGTTCTTAAATCTATTTTAGAAAAATACTTAGCCCCTTTCAACTGATCAAAGAGATCATCGATCCTAGGCAATGGGTATTTATTCTTTATCGTCAAATTGTTCAACTCTTGGTAGTTAATACAAAGTCTTAACGATCCGTCCTTCTTCTTGACAAAGCGATCTGGGGTGCTCCCGGTATGAAACACTTTCGGTTGAATGTACTTCTCCATCCAATGACTCTTGTAACTGCACCATCAACTCCTTCATCTCCACTAGCGCTATACGATACGGTGCCCTGGAAACTAGTGCCGCTCCTGACACGATGTCTATTACAAACTCTGTCTCCCTATCCGGCGAAAGACCCGACAATTCACTCGAAAATACATCGGTTAATTCTCTCACTACAGGTATTTGTTCCATGGTTGCTACCACTCTCTGGGTATCCACAACATGGCACAGGTAACCTACACATCCCTTTCTCAGTAATTTCCTAGTTTGTGTCATGGTTAGACAACACGAACGTCCCGGCGATCTATTCCCGTAAAATACTTCCTGAGGTTATCTTAACGATTTAATGTTCACACATTTCTTTTGACAATCTATAATTTCCTCATGGTTAACTAACCAATCCATTCCGAGAATTACGTCGAATTCTCCTAACTTTATTAGTAACAAATCTACCAATAATTTACAACCCCGTATATCTACGCAATAACTCCTATGAATATCTTCAACAGGAATTATTTCTTCGTTTGGTACCTTAATATTTAAAGGTATAGGCATCTTTTCGGGAAGTAATCCTAATCGTCAAGCAAAATCGCATGCTATAAACAAACAAGTAGCACCCGAATCAAATAGCACGTAAACATTTATGTCGTTGATCGGAATAATACCTGCGACAACGTCCCTTGATGCAACTGCATCTTGGTATCATCATGTTAAAGGTATGCAGCTCATCGGCTGCCCATTTGCGTTGGTCCACTAATAGCTAATTTACCGCTATTAGTTCCCTGATTCCCGTCCATCCCCTTCTTCGGGCAGTTCTTTGCCATGTGGTCAGTTGACCCACACACAAAGCATCCGTGATTCTTCTTCGGACTCGGACAATTAGGCGCAATGTGCCCTTCCTGTCCACAGTTGTAACAGACTACCTTCCCCTTGAGACAGACTCCTAAATGAGTCTTCCCACAGGTCTTGCAGGCCTCCATTCTCCTCTTCGGGTCTCCTTGCTTCACTCTGGTATTCCCAGAGCTAAATGCCTTCCTCTTCTGACCCTCACCACTACCACTGGTTCCCTCAATCTTTACTCCCCCATCTACTTTCCCCTTACTCTTCTTGTCCTTGTCATATTGACTCGAGAGCCTCACTACCACCCTTGGCGATTATCGCCTTCTCTAAAATGGTTCCAAAAGAAGTACTTTGGAACACCGAAATACGGTTATAGAGTCAGGGTTTCAAGCCCTGCTCGAACCATCGCACCTTCTTAATCTCGGTATCTACTTGGTGTGGAGTTAACCTTGCCAGTTCATTGAACTTGGTGGCGTATTGGGGAACCGTCATGTCCCCTTATTTCAACTCAAGAAACCACATCTCCATCCTCCCTTGCATGCTCGTGGGAAAGCAGTTCTCAAATAATATCTCCTTGAACCTCTCCCACGTCAGATTCGCTATCCCTGCCCTAACCTGTTTGGCTTCCCACCAAAAGTTGGTCTCTCCCTTCATCATATAGGTTGCAAAGGCAACCTTCTGGGCCTCATCGACATTTGCTATCACAAATGCTTTCTCTATCTCCTTAACCCACGTTTGGGCTTCAATAGGGTCCGTAGTTCCTTTGAACTCCGGCGGACCCACACTCTTGAAATCCTTAAAGGTAGTAGCTCGTGCTACTCCTGGATTTACGGGGACATTAGCCCCTGTTCTATTAAATGCAACTGTTAAAAGATTAATAAACTCTTGCATAGGGTTAACCGGACCTCCCTCTAGTTGATTCATATTAGCGCCTTGGTTACGTTATACTCTTCTCGGCGGCATTTTGCTGATAAAATAAACAAGACATTACGTTATTATTCCTTTCTTTATTATTTAGTTATTATTAAATATTAAACAATAACTTCAATCATCCATTGCTCATTATGTTCCATAAAAAGGCTTATATTCATTCATTCATTATAGTATAATACTACATAGGTTACATTACACAGTCTAAGCTGATTACATTACTTTCCCGCTATTGCTTTCCAAAAATTGGGATTTACAAAAGATTACCCTTTACTATACAAAAGAGGGTTTTACGTCACTGCTAAATACAAAATATTTACATGCCTAAACAACTCTATCTATTAATAGCCTACATCTGGCTCAAGGCATTATCAAAATCTGCCTTGGCAAGACCGGCTATAATATCACGACTAATAGTATGCCGCGTCTGCCCTACCTCTACAGGATAACCAGCTACCTGCTGCTAGAAATCTATATGAGAACTCCTATGAATATAGGACATTCTCCCTATCTTCTGCTGTTTGGTCTTTAGCTCCTACTTGAGCTCAAAGACCTCATGTTTCATCTCATGGACCTTATCCTTAGCCAAAACCCTTTCATCGTGCTCCTGCTCCCACATGGACTCCACGTCCGTCTTGTCCTCTATGACAGCTTGGAGCTCTGCCTTCAGCTCCTTAACCTCCTGACAGTAATGGATATTTCTATCCAACACTGACATGAATAATGACATCATTAACTCCCCAGGAGCCATCTCTGCTGCTATTGTTATCGGATTGAAGGACACTACCTCCATTTCATCTTCTATCATACCATCGAATACTGACATGAGGTCAAGATCCTCTGAGTCTCCAGACTCAATGACCACTATCTCGGGCTCTGCCGCTATGGGGTTTGGTATAACCTCTATTTGGTTCACCGACTCTTCACTAACTGCCTGTCCATCTAAATGCATTCCATTTACTCCTGACATCTACACAAAACAATTAAGTTGATTAGTACACGTCAGTAGAATAATAAAAACATATAGCATAATCATAATGCATTTTTATAAGGTTATTTTCTTTATTTACTTCTTTGACTTCTCTTAAGGTTATGACTTAAGGTTTTTAATTTCCCCCCTTAAGTTTTATAACCTAATGCTTTGATACCAACCTGTGACGCCCCCAAATTTGGGTATCTTCCAACCCGACAGATGGTGTTACACGGTACTACCATTCACATATACATTCAATTGAAAAGTCTCAAAGGAACGAATATGTCTTCTATATATTCAAAATAATATTAACATTCCCCCAAGTTCTTTATAACCATTACATTATTCTTGTCATAATATCAAATATATTACAATCATTCACCCTATACTATTACATAAGTATTCTACTGGGTTCGTCTTACCTTGCTTTATCCATACCAAGAGCCTTGATCCGCTCGATCTTAGTTGTGTTCATATGGGTTGACAAGAGTGAGCGTGACTAGATCGTAAGTATAACATTTCTAATAAACAACATGCTTGAAACATAGGAACCGTATATCTTCAATAACTGAACAATAGTTACGAAGTACTATCGATAATTCAAAATAGCACTTCTTTTCCTTCAAAACATTTTACAACAACATTATTCAGTAAAACATCAATTCCAGTCCAAGACCTTGAGCATTTCATAAGTTCTTTTGAAAAGGACATCCCGGCACTAAGTCCATAAGTTCGACATTACTTACGAGCACGTCTAGGTGATCAGTCTATAGTACTCTATGTTGATCAACACTACATTCATTAAACGTGTATACGTTTAAGTTGTGGCAACCTCACATGCCTATCGTTAAACGACAAAACATTTTAGCATACTCAGTCTTCTTTTAAAAACCACACCAATATAACTTAGTAAACATTAACCATGCTTGATAGAAACATAATATAAGTCTAGCCGAAAGAATTGTCTTTGACTTCATCATACAAGACTTCATGCGAAAGGATACATGAATTTCAAAGGTTGTTCAAACTGAACTGGAAAAAGTGTTAGAATACTTGCCTTCAGCGTCTACTACGGTATAATTACTTTATATTTGAGTCTTTAAAGTCTCTACAATACATGATCACATAACGCACCACATTAGGTTATATATATTCAACTATGTATACAACTATATCTTACCCTTCTTCTCAATCTAATAATGTATTAGATTTATTTACTATTAGTTCTGGCTTATTATTATACTTACATTCATAATTGAATAGGTTATCATAAACCTTTACATACCATACTTTAGGTTTAACAATGTTTCAAAAATGTTACTTCAAGTTCCTTAAGATAAGTTCAATTTGAATTAATCACATTATCTTCCTTTATACTTATAAACATTCCTCACTATCTTTGATCTAGAAATTTGGCTGCGGCTGACTTTTTTCTCTAAGCTTGTGCACGACGAAATCTGATGAGCATGTCCCGAACTTGGCACTGCGGTGTGAGTCCTTGCTCAGTGGTCCGCGCTACGGCGCCACTCCTCAGTAGATCAAATACTATTCACGGCTCTGTGCACCAGATAGTTTTGACAGTTTTTCAGCTTTGCAAAATTTTCGGGCTCATAACTTCTTCGTTATAAGTCCGAATTGGCTCGTTCAAAAGCCTACGGTTCACAAATCTCATACTCTACGTGTTCATGTAAGAATTTTATATTTTCGGCTTTGTTTGCTCAAAATTCACCTATTAGTTCATTTTTAACAAAAACGGTAAACGTTCGTGAACGTGCAAAGCTCGTTTCTTTGTTCTAAGTTGGAATCAAATCATTTTTGAGTCCACAACTCTATAATGCCAAATATGACTTGACTCCATTGAAAACCAACATTTCTGAGTTCAAACACAAAATTCGACTTCCATTTCGAGAATTTCACGAATTCGACGAGTATCGTCCAATCGTGTGAATTCCGACATAGCTTTGTTACTTAGGTTTTGTTCATCGTTCTAAATGAATTCTAACCATCATATGAACATTTCAAACTACTTATTACATCAACTTATTTTCAAATCAAGTTTTGACTTATTCTTCATAAGTTTATGACTTATCAACTTATGACCTACAAAGTTTCATTCCTTTTGACTTATTATTGATTTTAGTCCTTTACTCAATGTTCTCACATCATATCAAACATACTAACTTCATATGACAATCATATGATAAGTTCATCATAAGTTATCAACTTATTTAGATTCAAGTTACTTATTCATAACTTATTCGGCTTAAGTCCATTCATTACTCAATTCTTATGATTGTTTAGCATACATGCTTATTAAGTTACACTTCTCTTATCATCCTACAATGATAGAGATGAAGATGTATTAGACAAGAGTCTTACCCTTGAAGAACTTGTACTTCTTTTCTTTGAAAATCTAACAAAAGTTGTCTTGACTTATGTGTGCTTATTCTCTCTAACCAATAGGTTATAACTTTGTAATGGAAGTTGTTAGTGTTTTGAATAATGAACAAATGTCTAGCAAACTTCCTCTATTTATTGGATTGACAAAGTTAGGGTAGTTTAATCTTTTAGGCCCTTCCACCTCCTTACTATTCCTTTGCTTTAACCCTAAGTAAACTTGCTCATTACTCATTTTTCTTGCTCATCACATAATATATCCAATACTTGATCACCACATAAAGTACTTGACCATTAATTCACCCATGGGTTGCTCCATGGTTCAAGCCTAACCCATTGGATCATGACATTGGGCTTAACTTAGCTTATTACTATTGGGCTTACATTACTTTACTTTGGGCTTGCATCTTAATTCATATTGGACTAATACATCCTACATAATCCATTCATTTATTCACAATTAGCTTAAAGCCTTAGTACATATTATATACCTATAATTCTCGTATTCTAGTTCGTATACTAATTCGTAATATACGTTATTCCACTCTCCATACATACTCGTATAATACTCCGTATTATACTTACATTCAATACCTCGTACAATACCTATGTATCATACAATCAATACATTCTATTCTTAACGCTTCATATTCCTAACGTTCTCTAATTAAGTCCGCATGCGAAATATTACATTTTCCATACTTAGATTATTATTACATAATCCATCTTACCTTGATATTATAATGTTACGTATTTCTCGGAAGTTCAAAAATAATTCCTGAGCGAGAATTGACGAATAGTATATTTTGGAAAATTTCTCGGAAAACTTTTATTTTTGTCTTAGAAATTCAAACACTTTATTTCTCTAACGTAGTTAAAATACTACGATGTTCTAACGTTTCTAGCTTATAGAAAGACATTCATCTTATCAACACGTAATAATAACAAATAATATTATTTTATTCATTATTAAATCATTTACAAAAGGTTCGATTTTATGGGGCGTAAGAGCTGCGGCGCGAGTCCCAGTTCTATATGTCGCGCTGCGGTGCGACTCCTCAGTAGGTCAAGACACTATGCACGGTACTGCAGTGCCACACATTGGCCTTGGGCTGGCGCCGCAGCCCCAGCTCTGTGCTCCAGATAGTTAGAAATTTTTCTTTACATAACGAACTTCCCGGACTCCAAATTTGATCATTTTAAGTCCGAATTGGCTCGTTCAAAAGCCATTAGCTCACAAATTACATACTCTACATGTTCATGCAAGAATTTTATATTTTCAACTTTGTTAACTCAAAATTCACCTATTGGTTCATTTTTAACGAAAACGATAAACGTCCGTGAACGTTCAATGCTCGCTTCTTCGTTCTAAGTCGGAATTCGGTCATTTTTGTGTCCACAACTTTATAATGCCAAATAAGACTTGTTCTCATCAAAAACCAACGTTTTCGAGCTCAAAATCAAAATTTGACTTCTAATCCAAGAATTTCACGAATTCGATGACCGGCATAACTTCGTTACATATGATTTGATTATCATTTCAAATGGATTCTATCCATCATATTGACATCTTAACCTACATATTACATCAACTTATTTTCATGATAAGTTATGACTTATTCTTCATGAGTTTATATCGTATCAAAGTATAAACTACATATAACTTTGTTTCACATGGCTTATGATAGTTTAAGTCTTCTAACCATCATTCTAACATAATTTTATCATACTAACTTCATTCATGAAAATATGATACAAGTCTTACAAATTCTTCCTTAGTTCATAGCTTATCTATGAACAAAGTGATTATTCTCGGCTTATTAGGACTTAAGTCCTTAGATTATTCATTCCTATCATTTCTTAGCATACATGATCATTAATCCACACTTCTCTTATCAACCTACTATGGTAGAGATGGAAGACTAATGACATAGGATCATTACCTTTGATGAACTAGCTTTCTTCTTCTTTTCTATCAAATGAAAGTCTAACTTATTCTTGCTTAATCTCTCTAACAAATAGGTTAAAAGTGTTGGATGAAAATGAACAAGCAAATAATGAAATCCAAAGCTTGGTATTTATAGGATTTACTAAGTTAGGGCATTATGGACAAAAGCCACGTCCCGCCTCCTTTGTAAGCTCATTACTATTCATTACCTAGCAACTAAGTCAACTTGCTCCCTACTTCTTTTTCTTGGACAATACATAAATTACTTGGTCACCACATTAATATCTTGATCACCAAGATTAACCACATTATCATGGGTTGCCCCATGGATCACCTTAACCCATTAGATCAATAGTTTTGGGCTTAGGTTTAATTAACTTAACTCATTCCTTTGGGCTTACATTAATTCCATTTTGACTTTTACTTTAATAACCACTTGGGCTTTGCACAGTAGTTTACTTTTATTGGACTTTACAATTGTTACACAATCCCACAAGTCCATATCATTTGGTTAAAAGCCTTATAACGTATTGTCTACGTATTATTCTCGTATTCTAACTCGTACACTAATTCATGATATACAATATTCCATCCTTCATACATACTTGTATAATACTTCATATCATACTCATATTCGTTACTTTGTACAATACATACGTATCATACGATCATCACATTAGCTTCTAACGCTTTATTTTTTTCTAACATTCTCGAATTACGTCCGCATGTGAAAAAATAAGTTTTCGATACTTGAATTATTATTACATAATCTAACTCACTTCGATATTCTATCATTACGTATTTCTCGGAAGTTCAGAAATAATTCCCGAGCAGAAATCGACGAATAACGTTTTTCAGAAAATTTCTCAAAAAACTTTTATTTTTGTCTTAGAAATTCAAACACTTTAATTCTATTACGTAGTCAAAATACTACGAGTTCCAATGTTTCTAGGTTATAGAACAACATTCATCTTACTCACATGTAATAATAACAAGTAATATAATTTTATTCATTAATTTTATTAAATAAAATTATTTTACAAAGGATCCAAATTTCTTGGTCGTTACAGCTTTTATAATTCTTGAAATGATTAGAAATTCCTTAAGTTTTGTGATTCATCTATTATCATTTCACTGGAATATTGGTCTAGAATTTCTTATTAAATTTTAATCTTTTCATATTGGGGTACTATTCATGGGTACTATTCATACAATTCTATTCATGAGTACTATTCACTACAGAATTTAATTTTCTTTTTTGTCCAAATTATTTTTGATACATAAATATCATTCTTGAATTTTACTTCACAATTAGTTACCATGTTGACAATTTGGACATTTTTAAACTTTGAATAAATTGAATTATAAATCTCTAATATTTATTCTTGATCTCACTTGATTGATTGTTTATATCATTGTCGTCATCCTCATGTTTATATTGTGGTGAAAGTCATCTTCGACCCGTAGTGCAAAGATGGAATGTTGATTGGTATGATTATGGCCAAAAATTGTGTATTGGTGTAATCATAACCTTTAATGTTACAAATAAATGTTTGTGGTGAAAGTCCTCTTTGACCCATAGTGTATAGATGGATAGGTGTTTGGCATGATCATGACCACTGGTGATGCAAATGATTATCTTTGGCCCGAAGTGCATATATAATTTGTTGATTGGAAATATTTAATGTTGGTGTTACAGGGATAAAATATTTATGATGAACTTTTAAATCATGGAAGATAGTAGACATCATGCTCTACTTGACTCTTCTAATTGATTGTTATTTCTGCTGCAGTTGTTGATCTAAAACTTTTTGTCTATTATATTTTATCTGATTTTTCCTTGTTGAGGACTAAGGATAATTTGTTCTACATTTTATTATTCTTTATTGGGCTAGTTGAGCTCACCCTTTTTCCTTTTGGTTCTATTGTTCTTCTCAAGAGGCGAGAATATAGCTGGGACTAGTCGGGAAGTGGAATATTGGTCAAAGATGGTTATTATAGTTGTCCTCACTATTTTAAAATAGTGTGACAATAATTATAATGAGGACTTTATTTGAGTTTGGATATTATCTACGAGGTAATATTTGTATTTAAACTCACAGCTTATGGTTTGTCGTATTTTACACGATAATTAAGAGTTGTATAAATGAAGTTTGTATTTGAATTATGTATCATGTATTTGGTGACTCAGAATGGGCTGTGTGGACCTATTTTGGGGGCGTCAAATAGATCATATTACTAAATATGTGAAATTACAACACTTTCAAAATATTTTTCTTTTCACTACCTATTGGGGTATGATTATTTGGGCCCGGTTGATATGGTGTGTCAAAGTCCACGTGGAGTTATTTATGCATAGGAATTTGATTTAACAGTACAGCACTAGAGCATTAAGCCTCCATTGTTAGACCTTATTTAGCCTGTACTTATTCTCACAGCGGAGCTATCCCTCGACAGCCCTAGCCGTCAACCTTTTGGCGTGACTTTGTTTTTGTGCAGGATTGGATGCTCTCTTGGTGATTGAAGTGCGTGGACTAATCTTGGTGTTAACATTGGCGCTAGAAAGAGGGCTTTTCTAGTGTTACGTAATTTTCAACCACAAAGGAGTTTCGATTGAAACCATGGTAAATAGCAAGAAAATAGTTTGGCGTGTGGACGATCTGGTACTATCCCCCCCCCTCACCAACCATAGGGATCTGCCAAGGACAAGTTGGGACCGTCAATTTCAGATCGATCAGGATCCTATGCCAATTATGTGGCCCCATCGAAGGACAGGGCAGGTGGTGCTCGACGAAGGTTGTTCTCGACAATTAGTAAGGAAGCAAGATCCAAGGACCGTGTTGAGGATGCTCCGTCCTAAACACGCTCCCCAGATGACGGCCGAGATGACAGAAGGTTGATCTTGGCCAAAACGGCGCAGAAGACTAATGATGCCATGAAAGCCTTACTCTTGCAACGAAAGGAGATTTACACTCAGTTAGCCCTTTTGGATAAAGAGGACAGTGCTTCCAGCCGAAGCCGAAGTTGGGAGCATTCGACGGGGAGTCGTTCCAGGACACATCGTTCGGATGACTCTCGACGTATTGGGAGCAGGCATCAAAGTCACTCTCGAGAAAGAAGCAGACATCGAAGTCACCAAAGGAACCGGCTCCGAGGCCGTTCATAGGTGAGGAGAAGGCACCAAAGCCGCCCCCATGAAGCAAGCTCAGAAGGCAAAGGACGAAGAAAATTGAGAAGGAAAGTCGCCTCTCCAGAACATAGAGATCAATACAAGTGAGAGTCATCCCCCAAAATAGATGGAGTTAAGGCATTGTCTTGAAAGCTAACAGAACTGGAAAAGAGGTTAGCTGAAGGCAATAAGGAGAAAGTGAATACAGTCAAATCATTATCACCGCTCTCCCCAATAATATATTAGGAACGGGCAGATTTGAGCAAGAAGGCCCCACATATGGAGAGTTAAGACGGAATAAGAGATCCGTATGAATACAGTCAGGCTTATGATCGACTGATGACCTGCTTTAACTACTCTAATGCAGCTAAGTGCCAGATGTTCATGACAACCCTGAAGAAGGATGCTTGACAGTGGATGATAACTGTTGGGTAAAATCTAGTTACGCACAACACGCAAATATACGTGGTCAACAAGTAATAAAATGAAAGTAGAGTATCGTTCCCATGAGGAATTATTAATACAAATTACCAAATATTAACTCTTAACCAATCTAATTTTATTTAAATAATCAATTTAATGTTATATAATAAATTATTTAATTAAACTAATTCTAATTACCACTAATTAATTATCAAATTATGGAGATTTAAGATCACGACTTCACTTATTGCTTCATTTAAGTTAACACACTCCTCATCAATTATTTTCTATCCTGAATTGTTAATAAAGAACACTAAAGCAGATAAAACCACCTCTCGATGCATAATACTCATACTCACTTAAATCTACAGATGACAGAATTAAGCAAGACACCCTAATTAACGAATCCACTATATCTCTATGTGAATTACAATTAAAAAGGATTTAAAGCAAAAGTTCTCTATAAGATTACATATGGCGTAAAGGCATATCTCTATCCTAAACACGAATCATGAATTCCATTTATGTAAAAATCACAAACACATGCTATCATAATCATATCTAAATCTATACTTCATCTCTCGAGTTCATATAGATTATCACGGTAATTGTTAGCTAGGCAATTAAGCAATTAAGTCCAAATCATAATAGACAATCCTCACAATATAACATAATAATTAATAGCGAAGCATATTAAAATAAACTACACAATAAGATCCATTATAATATCAAACAAAGAATTAGCTCATTGAAATAATATTGAAAGACAAAAATAAGAGTAGAGTGAAGAATAAATCTGTTATCAGTAAATCTCCATCTTCCTCAAGCTCCTGCTCTTGATCTTCAATGGTCTCCAAGTTGCATCAATCTCCAAAACTAATAAGAACTAGGGTTTTTATCCTAATCTAATCTAATCTAATGGAATCCTCTCCTCCTTCTCTCTAATCCTTATGATTCTCCTCCTTTTATATGCCTCTTTATATGTCTTTAAGTCCTCCTTGAAGTCCTTGAATTAATCAGCTCGAACCAATCCTTCTTGAACTCAAATTCTGACAAAAACTACTTTTTCTGCGCGTACCCAAGCCCTGGCTTGCTATGATGCTGTTTTTGAACTCATGACCCCTAGCCCCGGCTGAGGTATTAGGCTTAAAAGAGAAAGCCCCGGTTTGATATGGTTCTATTTTCTTCTGCAGTGTCCTCTGGTAAAATGGCCATAACATTTGATCCAGGCAGAGTTACGAGGTCTGCCACCTATCAAATCGAAGCTCTCGACGAGCTCTACAACTTTCATTCTTTGAGAATTGAGAAATAACGAATGGATGAAGGTCGAAATTGGGCTGGAAGTGACTACTATGCAAATGGCCACCCAAAATAGTGAAGTTTAACGTCTGTTGATACAAATGTCATAACTCTTGCATCCGAACTCCGATTGGAATGATTCAAGATGTTCCTGAAAGCTAAGAAGAAGCTCTAAAACATAATCCAAGTTCCAAGCCAAGAACATGAAATAAACATGAAAGCTCAAACGATGTCCGAATTGCTTTTTCCTTGCGTTTTCATACTAATAGTCGCTCACACAGTTCCCAAGCATATAATCTACAAAATGAACACAAAATACATGAAAAGTAACTAAAAATATAAGTTTAAGCACCAAATTCAAGTAATAGATACCGGATAAGTAGGTATAAAACCTACTTATCAAATACCCCCAAACTTAAATCTTTGCTTGTCCTCAAGCAAAAACAACATAATGCAATGCAATGGAATGCAACTAATCTACATGCCTACGAATCCAGCAATAATGACAGATCAAGTCTATTCACTCGGCCTCAGAGAAATCAAGTAAACATGATAATACATCATATTAAAACAAATCAGCAATTTCCCAATCAATCATCAAACCTTAGACTGTTATCACTGATATAGTGCGTGTGTGCTCAACAACCATGCTAATTGATATAAAATCAAATTTTACACATAATAGGTATTCTTTGAATGCATCATATAATGTAAATTCAAGAAATCCACAAATGAGCTAAATCCAACTAAATTCAAACATCCACCAAGTTCAAGAGTCCAATTCGGGATACTTATGCTTTACTTTTCATTACAGGGGCTTTTTGCTCTTTTCTCGTTTTATTGTTTTTTGTTTCTATTTTTTTTTAACCATGACTGTGCAATGTCTCATTCCATTAGGCTAACAATTCTACCCCTTAGCGAGCTTTCGACCAACGACTCCCAGACCATTAAGACCTTAAGGCGCTAGGTGTAAAGAAACTTCCTCGGGCGTACTTGCTCAAGTAACAAAGGCCCCGAAACAAGACTAGCCACGATATTTATTCTTTTTTTTGAAGCTTATATATCCCAAAGTTTTCCCCCAAACTTATGTTTTTGTCTAAATTCAGTCATCTCAGCCTTTTCATGTCTTTCATTCATTCAAACTAATATTATCCTTAAGAAGTCCATTATGTGCCAAGTTAAACTTAAATGGTCAACATAGTTGTTTCTATCGTGTTAACCTTGATTATACTAGTTTTAAACAGAAAAAGATTCAATTCATAACAAAAAATCACGTCAAAGCTCTAATAGTCAGTACTATACTTGCCTACTCAATTCCATTCTCATCATTGGCCAAAATAAACTGAACTATCTAACAACTGGATTCATGCAGATGAACATAGTAACTAACTTCTATTTTTAAATTTTTTGAATTTTTTATCTTTATTTTATATATATATATATATATATTATTTTAAGATAAAACAAGAAACTGAATATAATGCTATTCAAACTACACTACTATGCAACTACTTATGCAGTTGTACTACATGAATGCAAACATAATGAACCTAAACTGAACATGACAACATATGCATAATAAACAAATAACATAACATAAACATGAAACTAAACATGAAATAAAAAACTAAACTAAACTCCCCCAAACTTAGCAATTACAATGTCCTCATTGTAAGAATATAGCAGTAAGTATAAGAGAACTTCCCTGTAATCAACTAAGCATGAGGTGTTGGCGGCGACGGCGGCGACGATCATTTTCCTATCCATTGAACCTCCAATACCTGCAATGAAGAGAGACAACGTGGATTAGAATAACACTTTGGATTATAAGAGAACTTAATAAGAAAATTAATTCCTATCTCCTAAATAAACTAGTAAAGAATATAAATATAAAATTCCTAGGTTGCCTCCCAATTAGTGCTTGATTTACAGTCTTTCAGCCTGACTTTTTCTGGTCAATGCTATCCAATTCCTCTTCGATAGTTGAGGAACCCTCCATCAATCGGAAACAATGTAACTTTTGGTAGGTTCCCTTTTGTGATGGCTTTTGAATTAAAGTCACCTAGCATGCTTTGTTTAAATAAGTGCCCAATTGAGAATGTTAAATAACTAGGTGCTTTTCCGTTCGTTGAGCCTATGATTCGATTAGGGCTTTAAGGCTTGGGAAGCACAACGGGCTCTTCTTCTATCTTCTCCTCCTCATCCCACCATGGCTTCTCATTTGTACTAGCTCTTATGTCATAAAGAGCCTTGTCGATGACATGACTACCAAGCGAGCACAGTTTTGCAAATCTAACTAGACCCTTGATCTTTGGCGGAGAAGGCACTTGGGGAACTAATAACATCGGCCCATCCTCGTTGGTACTCATAGTTAGTTCTTCACCAACCTTATTTTCATTATCCCCACTTGTCTCCTCTTTTTCACCATCTCGTATCTCATCCAGTTGTAGATTTGGTTCGAGCACTTCGTTAATCTCAGAATCCTCGTCATAACACCAATTGTTTTGAGGACAGTTGTTCAAGGCTTTGAGCATTTGATCCATCTGGTTCTGCAGATTTTGAATTGACCTCTCTTGATTAATCATCCTCTCCTCATTTGATGCTACGAACTTGGACAACAATTCCTCCAACCTTGAATTATCTATCTCAATTTTGGAATCCATGTATTGAGGACCATGGGTTGAAGTGGGGATGAGTTGTTCCATTTGGTGCTGAAAATTATGGCTCGATATTACTTGACTCATCATCCTCTCCTCTTGGTTTGCTATGATTTTTGACATGATTTCTTCCAACTGTGACTTTTCTTCTTGCAATGGAGGTAGAGATGAGAATTCTGGTGTGTATGTTAGATTTGGAGCAGAGTACTGATCTTGATAATTATAGCTCCATGATTAATCTGGGTGATACCCCCAAACTTGATGAAAACTGGGATAAGAATAGTTGTTGAGGTAGTTACCACCATACTGTACCGGCCAAGACTGATGGTGCATTGATTACTCGGGTGATTTCCAGCACAATAAATGCAAGTAACTGTTATCCTTCGATTACGTTGGACTGCAACAACGTCCAACCTCCTCGAAAGTGTCTCAAGTTGTGCTGATAATGCAGAAAATACATTAAGTCCATCAATCCCCACTCCCTTTGGTTGAGTCATACTCAAATATGGCCTTTGATAATTGCATCCAGCCATGGTACCTGAAACGAGAGAAAAATAAGAAGATGATAAAATAAAATAAAATAAAAATAAAAATAAAATGTTTAAATTAAGACTAATTTGATTGAAACTAATATTAGCAAAAAATATTAAACTATGTCCCCGGCAACGACACCAAAAACTTGTTGGGTAAAATCTAGTTACACACAACAGGCAAGTATACGTGGTCAAGAAGTAATAAAGTGAAAGTAGAGTATCATTCCCACGAGGAATTATTAATACAAATTACCAAATATTAACTCTTAACCAAACTAATTTTATTTAAACAATCAATTTAATGTTATATAATAAATTATTTAATTAAACTAATTCTAATTACCACTAATTAATTATCAGATTATGGAGATTTAAGATCATAACTTCACTTATTGCTTCATTTAAGTTAACACACTTATCATCAATTATTTTTTATCCTGAATTGTTAATCAAGAACACTAAAGCAGATAAAACCACCTCTCGATGCATAATACCCATACTCACTTAAATCCACAGATGACAGAATTAAGCAAGACACCCTAATTAACTAATCCACTATATCTCTATGTAGATTACAATTAAAAGGGATTTAAAGCACAAGTTTTCTATAAGATTACATATGACTTAAAGGCATATATCTATCCTAAACACAAATCATGAATTCCATTTATGCAAAAATCACAAACACATGCTATCATGATCATATCTAAATCTATACTTCATCTCTCGAGTTCATATAGATTATCACGGTAATTTTTAGTTATGCAATTAAGAAATTAAGTCCAAATTACAATAGACAATCCTCACAATAGAACATAATAATTAATAGCGAAACATATTAAAATAAACTACACAATAAGATCGATTGTAATCTCAAACAAAGAATTAGTTCATTGAATTAAAACTAAGAATCCACACTTGAAATAAAATTAAAAGACAAAAATAAGAGTAGAGTGAAGAATAAATCTGTTGTCAGCAAATCTCCATCTTCCTCAAGCTCCTGCTCTTGATTTTCAATGGTCTCCAAGTTGCATCAATCTCCAAAACTAATAAGAACTAGGGTTTTTATCCTAATCTACTCTATTCTAATCTAATGGAATCCTCTCCTCCTTCTCTCTAATTTATGTGATTCTCTTCCTTTTATATGCCTCTTTATATGTCTTTAATTCCTCCTTGAAGTCCTTGAATCAATCAGCTCGAACCAATCCTTCTTGAACTCAAATTCTGACAAAAACTACTTTTTATACGCGTACCCAAACCCCGGCTTGCTTTTTACCTTCATAATAGCAAGCCCCGCCTTGCTACGCTGTTGGTTTTGAACTCAGGACCCCCAGCTCCGGCTGGGGTATTAGGCTTAAAAGAGCAAGCCCCGGCTTGCTATGGTTCTGTTTTCTACTGCAGTGTCCTCTGGTAAAACGGCCATAATGTTTGATCCGTAAGGAGTTACAAGGCATATAACCTATCAAATCGAAGCTCTCGACGAGATCTACAACTTTCATTCTTTGAGAATTGAGAAACAAAGAACGGATGAAGGTAGGAATTGGGCTGTAAGTGACTGCTATACAAATGGCCACCCAAAACAGTGAAGTTCAACGTCCGTTGGTACAAATGTTATAACTCTTACATCCGAAATTTGATTTGAATGATTCAAGATGTTCCAGAAAGCTAACAAGATTCTCTACAACATAATCCAAGTTCCAAGCCAAGAACATGAAATAAACATAAAATCCCAAATGATGTACGGGTTGCTTTTTCCTTGCCTTTTCATACCAGTCGCTCACACAGTTTCCAAGCATATAATCTACAAAATGAACACAAAATGCATGAAAATTAACTAAGAAACATGAGTTTAAGCAACTAATTCAAGTAACAGATACATGATAAGTTGGTATAAAACCTACTAATCAATAACGTTAGCACAAAACTCTGTTTCATCATGGAAGGAGCTCTGTGATAAGTTCCATGTCAGATTTGGTAGTAACAAGAGGAGGGGAAAGCTAATAGGGTCCTTCACTCAGATCGGACAGTACCCAAACGAGACTTTGGGCCAGTACGTTAAAAGGTTTCGAGAGGCAGTCGGACAAGTGACATATTTGAATGGTACCCAAGCTCTTGGGTATTTCTAGATGGGGTTAGATGTTGATAAATCAAAGAATTTATTGAAGGATTTGATGTTCGACCATCCGAATCATTCGATAGGGCAGAAGGCTTCATAACAGTTTAGGAAGCAATGAGCAGTCTGAAGCCGAATACAGTGGAGAAGCCAAAGGATCAAGACATGAGTAATTATCCAAAGTCAGAAAATAATAACAACAAGTCCGACAATCAGATGAATAACTTCAACAACGGGGGTTCGGGAGGAGGCTGATCGCCTTTCCCGAAACATAGAGTTAACAAAGTCTTTACTCCTCTCAATACGAACCAGGCAACAATATTGGAGGAAATAAAGGATAAACCCTATTTTTAGCCTTGCCTTAACAACATTCATCCGGAGAGAGGAAATTATAACAGATATTATAATTATCATGGATTATCCGAACACTCCACAGAAGATTACAGGGATTTAAAGGACCTTGTAAGACCCCGACTTTTTATGAATAAAATTTGATTTTTTTTATATATAAATAGTAAGGTGTTGATTTAATAAATGTTATATTTGTGGGTGATATATGAAAATTATACAAAGTAAACAGTTGTTAGAAAATATTCGTTTGGTTGGGGAATATTCTTTTTAACGGGAAATAATTTGTACGACGTCATAATCATTGGTGGACCACATAACGGAATAACTGTTGAATATAGAAAGCGATAGAAATAACCTTTTTATAAAATAACAGCAAAACTTTTACCGTTAACTATTGAAATACCCAGAGATAAAGTAGTACAATAATACGCATTGTTCCATAATAGTACACGATATTGCATAGTATTTCTGATTATTGATTCTTACGTAAGAAGTCACTAAACATTTCATTTAATAATTGTCACAGTAGTTATTGCATAACATTTTATATTAGTGGTTCAATAATTGTTACAGTGATAATTGAATAGTATTTTATATTATTGAATCAATAATTGTCACGACACAATATCTCATATTATTGAAATGATATTATTGATTAACATTATCGACAATGTCTAGAAAATTTTATAAGGGAAAGAGGTTAGGTTATCTAATTGCGCGCCAGTAAGGAGAAATTCTTATCGGAAAGCCCCCTCTTTCCTAGGAACGATCTGGTTGTCAATATTGTGAATCTATAATATTAATTAGGATTAATTATTGAAAATTGAAGAGTTATAAATAATTGATGAATAAAATAAAAATTGTTGATAAATATGATAAATAAATATTTGTTCAATTTTAATATAAATGGAGGAATTTAAGCATTAGACATTTGTTGAAAGTTTGACATATTATCTTCTCCGATAAAATATTCATTTAAATATATTATTATAATATTACATTATAATAGTATAATGTGATAATATAATAGTATAAGTTTATAATTTATAATTGTTTAAATAGTAATATTATTATAATATATGATTTGCAGCATGTGAATATATTAAAGGTGGGTGGAGGTGAGAAGCTTTGCTTCGTATTCTTTTTTTTCAAAGTTGGTGTACTGTAAAATAGATGGAATAATTCTCCATCCATTCATTTTCCAAATGCACGGGCCCTCACCCATAGGAATATTGTGTTAGGCAGAAAAGTTAGAGAATAGTTAGGCAGAAAAAGTTGGGCGAACCTGCAAGATTGCCAAGCATAGTATGTTATCCTTCTCAAATAAATAGGTTACTTAGTTAAACAATGAAACTCACACCAGAATCGGAAAATTCTTTCTCTATAATATTGTGAGTATGTTTTTTGAATATAAGGATACTTTGAGGGTAGTTTATAGTGCAAGATTTTCTCAAGATAATATTCGTTATACCAAGTCAGATCTAGTTTTCTACTAAGGTAAAAGATATTATTTCTTTCAATACTCGTAAGGGATATCATTTTCTTTCATACTTCATATTATATAAGTGCTATTATTTCATTTCATATTCCTAAATTTACACTTACTATGGTAAGTATTGCTTCTATAATTCTTAAAATGATTAGAAATTCATTGGGATTTGAGCTTCATCTAATATAATTTCACTGGAATATTGGTCTGAACTTTCTTATTAAATTTTAATCCTTTCATTTTGGGATACTATTCATTCATAACAGAGTACTATTCATCCGGGGTACTATTTATGCCAGGGTACTATTCATCTAGGGTACTATTCATGCCAGAGTACTATTCACGACAAAATTTAGTTTTTTTTCTTTGTCCAAATTATCTTTGAAATATGAATCTTAAACATTATTCTTGAATTTTACTCTACAATTGGTGATCATGTTGACAATTTGGACATTCTTAAACTCTGGACAAATTAAATTATAAATCTCTAACATTTATCCTTGATCTCACTTGATTCATTCTTTATATCATTGTCATCATCCTCATGCTTATATTGTGGTGAAAGTCATCTTTGATCGTAGTACAAAGATGGACTGTTGATTGATATGATTATGACCAGGAATTGTGTATTGGTATAATTATGACCTTTAATGTTATAGATAAAGGTTTGTGGTGAAAGTTCTCTTTGGCCCATAGTGTATAGATGGACAGGTGTTTGGCATGATGATAAGTGGTTTTATAACCACTTATTTAGATATCAACTAACTTAATTTGTTGTTTAAACTCATTCGATTGTGTAGCTTTTCATGCATTTGTGCTTTCTTTTATAGTTTTCATAAACGGGAACTCTCTTGGTGTAAATGGAGCTAAGCATGATGGCATGATGATGGAAAGAGGAAATGGAGTAAGATGCAATGAATGGGAAGATGTCGAAGCTCGCAAGCAAAGAAATCGAGCAAGAATGGTGCACTACAATTGCTACCAATTTGTTGGTGCGGCGTAAGCTACGCCACTAAAGATTCTGGATGCCTGCTGGTAGCTGTTTGCGCAGCTTTTAAGATTTCCTGGAGAAGGGGATCGTATATATATATATATATATATATATATATATATATATATATATATATATATATATTTCTCCCGAACTATAGAAATATTAATCATACTTTCAATTTTTTAGTCAACTGATTATCTACTTTTATAAATAACTTCCAAATTATAATATTATATATTCAAAACCTTATATTGTGGTTCTGGTCATCTTCCTTGGAGACAACTGAGAGGCGTCACTCAAAGCAAGAAAATGAATTAAGTTATTCTCATTTACAAAAAATTGATACTAATATATGATTAAGTCAGTAAGACAAATGAGTGCAATATTAAGTAATTAATCATCAAACATATTTAACATTATTTTATCTTATAGTAATATTGTTAATTTATTATAGGTGGAAGGACATGAGGAAGCAAATAAATTAATATCATTTCATAACAAAGATCAAGTTTAACTAATATTAACATGCTTCAAATTTCAGAGTTGGGGAGTCATAACCCCCCTAGCCCCCCACTAGTTCCGCCCATGTAATTATGTACATCAACCATTAGCCACATAACCACGCTTGGTAATCCTTTAAGTACCTCTCTACTCTTAATTCCATAATTCTTCCTTTTTAATAGATACGCAATGTTTAATTTGTGTTTAAGGCTTTCTATGACTCCTTATTGTCCATTCGGTTCAATTATATAACCTTATCTTACGTCGCATTATGTTCCCTTTAAATTGACACATATCATTCGGTTAAGTCGTCATAGCTTGTCATTACATCATATTAGATGTATAATGCTTGTTAACATTACTTAAGTTAACCTTCACCTCATGACTTAAAATATTTCTCTCAATTGTTACTTCATATTTAGTTAAGTTCTTAAAGCTTTCCATCGTATTACATTACGTGACTTACATTCATTAAAATTGATTGAGTTAATACTCATCTCATGCTTCATAATGCCTTCCTTAATGGTTTATATTAACCTTATTACATATCTTATTATGTTTATTTCATTTGATCCAAAACACTTTTAAGTTCATTACCACTTTACATGGCGTTTTAACGTTCGTACGTCACATCTTTTCAGTTCAAAACCCCGCCCCGGTGGGGGTGGACAGAGTGGTCGGGAACATAATGCGACATAAGATAAGATTTAACATAATTAAACCGAATGGACAACAAGGAGTTCTAGAAAGCCTTAAACACATAAATTGAACATTGTCTATCAAACCTAAAGAAGGTGACCATAGGTTGTAAAGTAGAGTTACTTAAATGACTACTAAGCATTTCTATGTGACTAATAGTTGATGTGTATGATAATATGTTGTGTAGGATTCATGAAGTGCAGATAAACTATAAGTTGTTTTCGGTAATTAGTAATCTACGAGTCCGACAAGTCTTTCAGTTCCTTTGTGTTATGTGATCTTATATCATGATGTCATATGAAATGTTCTTAAGTATGCTAAAGTTTGTGTTTTTCTTTATGAGCGATGAAAGTCAATATATGACTAAAATGATTGTGTTATGGTACCCAATAAGTATGTGATATATGATATGAACTGACATTGTTTAGAGTACCAATGCTTGTATGGTATGGATATTAAATTATTATGAGATGTATGTTGAGCATGTTATTATGTGTTACGTGATGCATGAAAATTGTTAGATTTGATGAGCTGTCGAGCTCAATCTTGTAAATAACTATTTTTGCAGGTTAAGGATTCAATGTAACGCTATGTGCTACTTGAATGACGTGGATCAGATTTAATGCATGAAGACTAAATATTTTAGTCAAAGTTGTTATTCTTGTAAACCATGTTTAAAGTTCTGGAAGTGTACTTAATGGTTTTTGATGTTATATTAATGTTGAGTTATAAAGTTAGAGTTATCAATTAGACAAGGATATTGTCTTGAGATATGAACTTATATAGTAAGTTTGGCAAGGCAAATCATCATATTAACATGATTTTAAGACATTTAAGTCTAAAGGTTGAAAGTTTTGGAAACGAGAATGATTTGTAACAGAAAATTTTAATTATTCCGCAAATTTTAATGATTGTATTACCGATTAATGATGCAAAATTAGAAATTTGATGTATTATTAACGACCGAAGTTGCAAGGCGAATTATTAAAATTTTTGGGCCATTGCAGCAGCAACAACAGAGAGAACCACAACCACAATGCATACCGAGTCCAGCAATAGCTAAGCAACAACAACACCAAAGATGCAGCAACAAGCTGCCCAAAACTAGTGGAAACAAGAAGTTTCTGCACTTCCAGAGCAGTAGCTGTGACAACCGAGATTTTGTAATTTAATTTTAATATTTATTGGATTGAATAAATATTTTTTGATGAATTAATTATTAGATTAAATAATTAATTGATGAATCTGTGGTAGATTAATTTAATTATATGTGTTATAGTTATTAAATTAATGTGGAGAATTTTTATTATTCGAAGTATGTGATTGTGTGAGCTTATTGTATTAAAAAGAAATATTTAATAAGCCTAATGTTATTTTAATTAATTTAATAAATAATTAGAGATTTAATAATTTGACATAATTAATAAATGAGAAATTTAATTATGTGACTATGTGAATTAATGAGAAATTATTACATTTTATTTAAAATAAATTAAATAAGATATTGGATTTATTTTATAAAGGGGTGTGACATTTTCAAAACTATATTATAAATGTTTTATTAAATTAATTGGGTATAAGCCTTTTAAGGCTAGCTAAACATGGCACCAAGGGAGGTTGGGAGCAGTTACCCATGATAGGTAACTGACCTCCATAACGCGCGTCAGTTCACCTTTATTATTATTATACGCCTTCCTTTTTCTTTTTCATTATTGGCTAAGTCTGGCAAAAAAAACAGAGAGGAGAAACAGAGAGAGTTTGAGAAATTGTTGAGGAGATTGTGAGTGTGTCATTAAAGAAGAGTTGAGGAAGAATTCATCTCCTTACTAATCTACACTCTACGCTTTGGGTAAATTCTTCAACCCAGTTTATTTACGTTGTTAAAGTTTTTATAAATATGGCTTTTAAGTTTTCTGTAAAGTCTCTGTAAATTGGAAAGAGTAAAGATTATGTGCATATATGTGTTAAGATGTTGTTTTAATGTGTTTTCCTATGTATTAGATGGTTCCATATCATCAATTTCATAATATTATAATGTATGTTGTTGTTTCAAAATTACATAGCATAGAATATGGCCATATGGCCCTTATACGTGATTTTAATATGTCAAACATAAATTGTGTTGTAAAGTTCACACATATATATGATTATGCATGCTAAAATGAAGAAAAAAAAACTTGAATGGTTGAATTTGGTGTTATAACGAAACCGTAGTGTTAAATTTTATGTTTTTGTTCAAAAACCTTCAAGAACACCAAGAACAGTGAAATTATATGTTTTAATTATGTGATTATGTTTTTTAAATGGTTAAAATTACTCTATAAATGTTGGGTAATGATTATGTGCGAATTCTAGTATGTGGGTTTGATTAATTTGATGAAATTAATGATCATATAATGATAAATTCGCTGAACTCTGTGTTCTTCGCGAACTGAGATTCAAAATCTGAGTTTTCTTGTAATGCGCGCCAACTCCGTAATCGAAGTTTCATACCAAATAGCCTTAAGTTTCCAAAACAAAGACACCACTTAGCAGAATGTCCATAAATGTATTTTTTTTTTAAAGTGTTCAAGTATAGAAATGTGATAGTAATCTAATCTAATGAATATAAAAACTTGTTAGACATATAATGAGATATTAAAATAAGTTTTTATCAAGTTAAGAAGACATTAACATGTTGATTGAATTGTTGATTATGTAATTAGCTTGTTGCTCGTATAGTGTTATTTTACGTGAAAACAAGTATGGTAATTTGACTAAGCATAGTCATAATTCGAGTTTAAACAAAAAGAATGAACTTGTGATGATTAGTACGTTATAATTGACTAGTATTGTGAACGTAAATGATGTGTAGGATTTAAATCAAGGAACGAGTTTAATTAAAGTGTAATCTACGCACGAAGCAAGTTTCCTAACCCTACTCGTTATCATTATATGAGTTTATAAGTTGTCTCTTTACATCGAGAAAATTCTCGTTATTATTGATCAAGTCCATTTTGTTATATTAAAAGTATATTAATCTTTCAAAGTATGATGCTGTTATACAATAATTATTCTATTGTATATCTCTTGAGATTGTTATTCAATTTAAATATCATATATTGTTGAATCTTGTTAGACTAGCGAACCCTTAATGATTCCACTAGTCCGTAGTTGATGAGCGTTCTAAATTTCAGAACCCTTGATGATTTATCCAAACCAAACTTCCTTTGGTGCGGACTCTAATGTCAAACTGAGATGAATAACCCTGTATAGGGGTTACTTATACGTTAGCGTTAAGATATTGTGCACAGTATGGTACTAAGGGTTGATCCCCCTAAGTACAAGAAGAAGAGTCCATAGTCTTATGACTGTTAAAGGTTTCAAGTATAAACACTTGACAACCTAGGACATAGTTCAAGGTCTTATGACCCTCAGAAGTTCTTTTGTCTCTTGCTATTCATTCTTGATTCAAAAGCTGACTTTCCTATTTCAGAAGTCTTTGATTTATTCACATGTTATTATTCATTTGTTATATTGTTATACTTGTGGGCAATCATGCTCACTCTTGTGTAATAATAACATTGCAGTTAAGAACGAAAGATCAAACGAGCCTTCCACTAATAAAGGAAAGGGCAAGGTTAACAAATGAAGAAGGCTTGTTGTTATTATGTATTTATTTCAGATTTGATGTTATTTAAAACTTGTTATTGTTTATGATTCCACACAGATGTTTAAGGTTAGAATGAACTGGGATTGTATTTTTATGCAATCGATGTAATCCCATAAGGGGAGATTTATTTATTATTTCTATCTATTGCATGGTTTGCATTTATTTATGGATAGATAGATAGATGATATTTGTACAGTGAACACCAAATCCTGTGGAAATGGAAGTACCGGATTTGGGGGTGTCACGGGTTGGTATCAAAGCTGTAGGTTACGAACCTTAGGGTGGGGAACAACCTTAGGTAGTAGCCTTGTAGAAGATAGAGAACATAGTAGTGGTAAACTCTTATCGAGTTATAAGAAATGAATTTCTAAATTCATTGAAGATAATAAAAGACTTTATGTGCTTATGTGTTAAATTATGTGCTAGCTAGTACGGATTAGTAACTAAAACTTAAATTGTGTTGTCAGGATGTAAGATGTTGGAGGAGCTAGTCGAGCTGGGGATGTGGAACCCCGAGTACCTACAGAGGAGGAGCCCCGAGACATTCATGTCGTCAGGGAACAGTTGGTACAGAGAGAGCCATCTCCTTTGATCACTGTTGTTGGTCAGGAGCATGAGCCTAAGACTGATCCGGAGGAGGATTCTGAAGAAGAGGAGGAAGAGGAGTTCCCACCGAACTCAATTGATGCTGAGATGTATGATGCGCTTTATGATCGTAACATAGAGTTGCAGGACACTGTTCAGGAGTTGAAGGAGAGGGCTGTGATTCAGCAGATTACCATCCAGCAGAAGGATGGGGAAATTGTGACTCTTCATACACGTTTAGGAAATGTGGAGTGGGATTTGGTTCACGAGAAGGGTCAAACTGAGGAGAGGTCCGAAGAAATAGAAAAGTTAAAGAAAGATCTGAAAGAGAGCTCAGAAAGACTGGTATTAGCAGAGGAGGGCTGGGTAAGAGAGTCACGTCGGGCTGATCTTGCTAAAGAGGATTGTCGTGCAAAGAAGGATAAACTTGGGGAGACGTACTCTACACTTCACAATGCAATGGATGCGGCCTAGGATCGAGTTATGAAGTATCCAATCCAGTTTGAAGGTCTACCATCGTATATGCTAGATCGCAGGACGATGTCCCGCATCATGGAAGAGGAACGTGGCAAGGCTATTCAGCGCCTTAATAGGCAGTGATAGAATTAGTTTGATTATGTGAAAACTATCTGGTAGTTTAAGATGTAAATTCCGATGTGTTTATAAACAAAGGAATATTTAGATGTTTTAGATCCTGTAGATTCTTTATCTCGGGATAGTTAATGTAAATAGCAGTGATGTTATCTTATAATGTTAAAACTTTTGAATTAAATGAAAATGTTAGAGTTTATTTGAATTAATGTGTTAAGTGAATTATGATTAAATGTATTAGTTAAGCCTTAAATGTTTAAGAGATTGAATAAAGACCTAATAATCGTATATTCTTAACAGAAATATGCCGCCTAGAAGAAGATAAAACCGTCAAGAAGCTCATGAAGAACCAATGAATAACAACAACGACACCAATGCTAACCCTGTTCAGCAGTTGGTGAACCTATTAGCCGGAGCAATTAACAATCAACCACAAGTTCCACCAAACACCTCGTTCAAGGATTTCAAGGCGGTGGGACCGCCAGAGTTTAAAGGTTCCATAAACCCAATCGAAGCTCAGACCTGGGTTATGGAGATGGAGAAGGTGTTCGATGTCGCTAGAGTAAGGGAAGACCAGAAGACCGCGTATGCAACATTCATGTTGAAGTCCGAAGCCAGTTATTGGTGGCAGGCAAACAAAGTACGGGAAGGTGAAGGTGTAATAACCTGGGAGAGATTCAAAGAGATGTTCTTCGAGATGTACTTTCCAACCAGTTCGCAAAATCAAATGGAAGTTCAGTTTCTAGAATTGAAACAAGGGAGTATGTCTGTAGCAGATTATGCGGCAAGGTTCAACGAGTTGGCTAGGTTCTCCACATACCAAGTGCATACCGATGAGAGGAAGGAAATACAATTAGAGTAGGGATCAAGCCACAGGCAGATAGAAGGTGTCAATGTTCCAATGAACACTTTTCTTTGGAGTACTAGAGAAAGCCATACTCATTTGAAGGTGGAAGCGATGCGCAAAGAACTAAAGTATAATCAGGATCGGAAGAAGAAGAAGAAAAGTGAGAATGAAGGAAATAACAAATCTGGTGGGAGTAGCACGGGGGGTAGCCATAATCAAAAGAGGAAGTGGTCTAATAACTCGTCAGCTGGAAGTCAACAAGGAGGGAAGAAGAAGAAGATTGACGCATGCCCAACCTGCGAAAAAACTCATCTGGGAGTTTGCATGAAGGGAAAATGAGTGTGCTACTGAATTGTGGTCTGAAGGCCACATAAAGACCTAACCGCCCCTAACCCAAAGAAGGGTGCCCGCTTCACTTGTGGCTCAAAGGATCATCTTGCAAGGGATTGTCCTAAGAAGGGATCCGGAGGGGCGGGTTCAGAAGAAATAAAGGAAATACTGGGGTGGAAGCACTCGACTATCGCAGGACCAATCTGCAACCAACCGGATCGAATCGCCGTAACATTCAACACGACAAGAGACAGATGCGATGCGCTCGCGATGTGGTGTCGTATCATTCCGATCAATAAAATTAATGCTTATGTATTATTTGATTCAAAAGGCATGTTCATTTATATCCGGCGACTTTGCTAAGAACTTAGAATTGTTTAAGGACGAGTTAGAATACCCCATGAACATAGAAATTGCGAATAGAGAAATAATCCTCAAGTAAGAAATGCGTGCATAAGAACTGTAGAGTGGATATTAAGGGTAATATCATAACGTAGATCTTATCCCTATTCAACTTGGAGAATTGATGTTATTTTGGGTATGGATCGGTTATCCAATTATGGGGCGGTAATTTATTGCCGGAAGAAGCGTATTAACCTTGGCTGACGTCGCTAAAGGTTGTGTTTTATGGCGACAAGTCGCTTGCATACAAGTGAGTCAGTCGGCGATGATGCAAGCCAGGAGGTTGTTGAGGCAAGGCTGTGTAGGATATCTAGCTTACAGAGTCGATAGTCGTAAAGAGAATCCGAAAATAGATGAGATACCATTAGTGAGAGATTTTGCAGACGTATTTCAGGATGATTTGCCAGGACTTCCTCCAGATAGAAAGCAAATAATTTGAATTAGATCGATTTGGCTCCAGGAACGGCTCCAATATCGAAGGCACCGTACCGAATGGCACCGGTAGAGATGAAAGAACTGATGGTCCAACTACAAGAATTACTGGACAAGAAATATATCCAACCAAGCGTATCACCGTGGGGAGCGCCGGTTTTATTTGTAAAGAAGAAGGATGGGACAATGCGACTCTGCATCGACTATAGAGAACTAAATAAGGTCTGGATTAAGAATAGATATCCATTACCGCGAATCGACGACTTGTTCGATCAGTTAAAGGGAGCAAGATACTTTTCAAAGATAGATTTGAGGAGTGGTTATCATCAATTGAAGGTGAGACCAGAGGATGTACCGAAGACAGCGTTCAGAATACGATATGGTTACTATGAATATTTGGTAATGTCATTTGGTCTAACAAATGCTCCTGCAGCATTTATGGGCTTAATGAATGGAGTGTTCAAGCCGTTTTTGGACAAATTCGTAGTGGTATGTATAGATGACATTTTGATATATTCGAAAACCAAGGAAGAACATGAAGAGCATTTGAGGGTGACATTAGAGACATTGAGAAAGGAGAAGTTGTATGCCAAGTTTTCGAAATGTGAATTTTGGATTGAAAGAGTACAATTCCTAGGACATGTGATTGATAGGGACGGAATTTCGGTGGACCCCTCCAAAGTCGAAGCTATGATTAACTGTGATCATCCGAAGACACCGTCAGAAGTAAGAAGTTTTCTCGGATTGGCAGGTTATTACAGAAGATTCATTCAAGATTTCTCCAAGATCGCAACTCCGCTGATTTAATTTGACTAGAAATCGATGAAATTTGTTTGGACGGAGAAGTGTGAGGAAAGCTTTCAAGAATTAAAGAAGAGGTTGAGTTCAAAGACTGTGTTATCTCTTCCTGATGATACTGAAATTTTGTGGTTTATAGTGATGCATCGCATAAAGGACTTGGTTTGTGTGCTTATGCGAAATCGGTAGAGTCATCTTGTGATGCGTCACTGACAACCGAAAGATTATGAGAAGGGGTATCCACCCATGACTTGGAGTTAGTCACAGTGGTTTTTGCTTTGAAAATCTGGAGGCACTATCTCTATGGGGAGAAGTGAGAAATATATACTGACCACAAGAGTCCGAAATATATTTTCACCCGTAAAGACTTGAACATGCGCCAAAGAAGGTGGTCAAGTTAATTAAGGACTATGATTGTAAGATTCTATACCATCCGGTAAGGCAAATGTGGTTCTTGGCGCCTTAAGTAGAAAGGGGCTCAAGAAACCGATGATGTTGACCGAAACAGAGGCGTTAATTTCAAAGAATGGAAAAGTTGGAATTGGAAGTTAAGTGTCCTATGGAGATCGATGAGAAGCTATTTCAGATATAATCTGGTACAACTCTACTAAAAAAGGTTAAGGAGGCTCAACTTCAGGATGATGAATGTAAAACAGTGAAAAAGAAGATATCCGAAGGAACCGAATCAAGATTCAAGATGGATAATGAAGGAATATTGAGGTTTGAGAGTAGAATTTGAGTACCGCCAGTACCAGAGATTAAGGAAGAAATTTTGAGCGAGGTTCATAACTCACGATATTCAATTCACCCTGGTATTATCAAGATGTACCAAGATCTTCGACAACATTTTTTGTGGCCAAATTTGAAATGAAAGGTTGCAGAATGTGTTGCCAAGTGCCTGACATGTCAGAAAGTTAAAGTAGAACATCAGAGGCCGAGTGGGTTACTACAACCTTTAGAGATTCCAAAATGGAAATGGGAACATATTACGATGGATTTCGTGGTTGGCCTACCGACAACTCAAAAAGGCTACGACGCAGTATGGGTTATTGTTGACCGACTGACGAAATCCACACACTTCCTTCCGATCAAAATCAGATTCAACCTAGATCAGTTGGCAAGGTTATATGTGAAATAGATTGTTTCAAGGCACGAAGTTCCGGTGTCAATTGTTTCTGATAGAGATTCGCACTTTACGTCGAACTTCTGGAAACGTCTACAAGAATGCATGGGTACACAGTTGTGAATGAGCACGGCATATCACCCTCAGACAGATGGACAGAGTGAAAGAACAATTCAGACATTGGAAGATATGTTAAGAGCTTGTATAATGGACTTTAAAGAAAATTGGGATGACCATCTATCTGCTTTCGTAGAGTTACTTTACAACAACAGTTACCACTAGTATTGGCATACCACCCTACGACGTTATACGGCATAAAGTGCGAGAACTTCACTAATCTTGGGATGAAGTTGGTGAGAGACAATTACTAGGCCCGTAATGGTACAACAAATAGCGAGAAATAGTCAAAGTGATCCGAACAAGATTGATAGCGACCCAAGATGAGCGGAAGAAATCTGTAGATCCTCACCGTAAGAATGTTGAGTTTGAGCCGGGAAGTTATGTGTTCTTAAAGGTCTC